>VZTN01008445.1:0-153208 GCA_013400515.1 Erpornis zantholeuca
TAGTTTTTACCCAAATTGTTGAATGAGTAAGAATCCCCAAATCCCAAATCAATACAACCTCCCTGCCCCCGAGTGTGATCAGCATTTGGATTCAGGAGCCAATGACAAAGTGAGAAAGCAGAAAGGTTGGATCCTTGTTATTAGCAAACAAAAAGCTACATAATAATAAAAAACATAGACATGGAATCAATTAAGGGGAGCATATATTTTTGTTAGCTCTTCAGAATTAATTTTACAGTAAGACTTAGGCTAGAGCGCATACAGCGACTGGTCAAGAACATGTTCAAGGGTCAGGAGAAATGCCACTGAGAAATAAAAAGGAGAAACTAACAGAACTGCTCTCTGGGTTTTATAAAATATATGTGGTGAGAACTTCCCACTATTGCAATTAAAACAACTGAAAAAAGCATTAATCAAAGTTATTATTCTTTTACAAATATCAGTCATCCATGTATTGACAAACCATAATGGAAGAGAAGAGCAAATAATTAAACACTAAGTATTTAACTGAACTTTTATTACATGAAATTGAGTAAAGTCTCATCTTTCAAGCCATGGACGGTTCAACAGTTGCAGCCACCTTGCTGAAGTTCTTAGGATGTCAGGGGTTCATCCTGTGATGTGTTGCCACTGGAGAAATTCTCAACGAATTGGGTGGAAATCCTCCAAGAGCTCCCCTATTGTTTTCTTTTCTGCAAGAGGTGAGAAAACCTAATCAGCATTTGAGGTTGATTCAGAAGATGTTTCATATTAAATCTATAATGCTAACAAAGCCACCAAAAAATCTGATTTTTGCTACCCACCAGCAACCATTAGCTTGCTGTTGTAACTAAATGCACAACTGGTTTTTTTTCCATAGGGCTCTCCATGGATCCCTGTGGAGGGATCTCAGTAATAACTTTTAAATTTCTACATACTCCTTCCAACATGGTCTGATGCAGACCACAATCCAACAGCCAGAGTCACCCAACTGTATGGTATTAGAAAATGGATAACTTTCACCTAAATTTGCCATCGCATTGTTGGGCTCAGTGACTACATTTAGTAAAAAAAACCCTGTTCTTCACTATTGCTCTAAGCCAACACCACTTCAGGTTTCCTGCTGTTTCAATTTATTCCTTTTTTACCTGTTCTGCTTGTTTTCTGAATATTCATCATGTGATTTCTGAATCTAAGTGCATAGGTATTTTATAGGAATAACCAGCACAACTGTGAAGTTACAAGAATAAAACCTGTGACTTCTAATTTCCATTATTTCTTCTTCAGTTTGGCCTATCTTTATTTTTTATTTTTGGCTCTGCTACTTTTATACTAAAATGAGCTTTTAGGAGGAAGAGGCAGTCATCCACACATATCAACAGCTCAATAGCAGTACCTATTTTCACATCATAAAATGCTTTAGACTTCTGTCATTTAGATTGTGAAGAAGCAGGGAACACTTAGCCCAGCAACACCTTTACACACGTTAGCAGTTGTTAGCTGGCAGATTAGGGCGGGCTGAGGTTTCTCTTAAAATCCCGGCTGAGTGTACCTGTTGGTGCGTGGAAGTCCACTGGGTGGTGCCTGATGTACTCAAACAGCTCTCTGTCCGCCTTGGCGTACTTGTACTCCGCGCGTTTCAGAAGCTGGTAGCCAACAAACCAGCCCAGGGTAGCGAGCAGGACCTGCCGGTGCACACCTGCAGCAGGAGGAGAAGGGAACGTCCCCACGTCTCCCAGCTCCGCGGGGGTCTCAGGAAGGGCCCCGCTTTCCCCAGCCCCTCCAGGCACTCTGCTCTCCCACACGCCAGCTCCTCTCTTCCTGCTCCGCCCCTGCCAAGGTCCCTACAGCACCCGCACCTCCCGCGCCCCTGCCAGGCCCCCTTCCCTCAGGGCTCCCTCCCCTTCCCGCCACTCGTACCCCTCAGGGAGTCACCTCAAATCCCCTCCACCTCCATACCATGTCCCTTTCCCAGCCCGTTCCAATTACCTCCAATCTCCCCGTGCCAGCAGATCCCTCACTTCAGGGCTCACACCCCTTGACTTCCATCCCCACAATCACACAGAGAACTCCCTTCCCCTCCAAGAGCCCTCCCGAACTCCGAACTCGGGGCTCCCTCTCTTCCCCTCTGCGCTTCATTTATCCCTCAGTGACCCCAGGCCCACACCCCCTTCCCCAGGCCCGCATACTCCCACTATCTCCCCATTCCCTTATCTCAGTGCTCCTTCCCCAGCCGCTACATCCCTCGCGGTCACCCCAAATCCCACATCCCCACTCCTGCAGCCCCCACACCCCCTCTAGCCCCTCAGTCCTGTCTGTTTCCCCTTCCTCCCTCCTTTATTTATCCTTCAGAGTGACCCTAAATCCCACACCCCCTTTTCCCAGGCCCACATATTCCCTTTACCACTTCTAACCTCCGATCTCAGGGCTTCCTCCCCATCCCCAGCCCCTGTAACCCTCAAGGTCACCCAAATTCCCCCGCCCGCAGCGCCCATGTCCCCTCCAGCCCCTCNGCACCGGCTCGGATGATGGGGCGCTGGTTGAAGGCGTTGTCCAGCAGCGCCGCCATCCACCCCGCGAACCCGAGCCACACCGAGCCCTTGTTGAGGAGCGGCGGCGGCGGCAGCGACCGCGACTCGTCGGGCAGGAACACCATGGCTGCCGCCCGCCGAAGGTGACCGGGCGGAGCGGTGCGGCGGCTGCGCCTTCCCCCGCCGGCCTGCGCCGCGCTCCCGCGTTCCGCTGCCTTCCCCGCTTACGGTTATTTGGCCAAAAAAAACCCACCCCAAAATCCCCCCAAAATCCACCTCCCGCCCCAAACTCCCAGGCTGAGCGGCCTTAGCCGGGTCGGTGGGAGGGAGGGTGGTGTACCTGCAGCCCTTAGCCCACCGGGTGAGGCGGCCCCGTTGCCTCTGCAGGGCTAGCGAGGCCGGTCGGGAAGTGAATTAGGGGGTTAATTAAGCGCTAAAATCTAACCCAAATAATTTTCAGAGCTCTTCCTGCAGACAGACTAAAGACTGAGACCTACCCCATGGTGTTAATTTTTTCTTTTTTAATTAACAGGAAATCACATTAAATCATTTGCCACTGTAGCAGGATTGACAGAACTGTAAAAGAAACCTCCATTAATAAAACACATCACAGGTCCTAAAGGCTTGTCAGCCTCTTTCCTAAAAATGTATTATTTAGCCTTTATCCCTGAGAGGAAAGCTAATGTCTTTACAAACGATTTGATGGGTGAAGGTATGGGGCTTTGAAATGAGTCTTAATGTCTTCTATAACTTTTGGGCAGGTTTGCTGCAGAGCCCACACAGCTTGGCTCCTGAAACAGACAAGGGTCTGCACAAGCCAACTTCTGAACTTTGGAGTAAAACACTAGGTTCAAGGGGAGAATATGTGGTAGGCAGGTCGGGCCGGCTGTACCTTCCCTGTACCTCAGCAATGGGGAAAGGAAGAGGGCAACATGCAGCTGGGAGTTTGGGATCAAAGGTTTTGAAGAGAGAAAACCCTGCAGGCATGTGCCCCGGTGGACTCTCTCCTTTTATTTGAACAAAGTTGCAGGACTCTTCTGTCTCCTTTTTGGACATAAACCTTTGGCGTTTGTGGATTTTCCTGACATCCACAACAGAGGAGGTTGGGCAGTCACTGCTCTGCAGTGGGAGATGCTTCAGTTGAACCTGGAATCATTCAATAGTGACATCCAGCCACTCACAGTCATGCCCTGGGTTCAACTTCACAGAATCACAGAATGGTTTGAGGTGGAAGGGACCTAAATGGTCATCTACGTCCAACACCTTGCCCCAGGCAGGGAGAACTTCCACCAGACCAGGTTGCTCTATCCAACCCAACTTTGAATGCTTCCAGGCATGGCACACCCACAGCTTTGCTATGTGGCCTCTTGGAGGATTTCACAATGTGCAGCAGCACTGCAGGAGAAGAGCCAAGAGAGGTTTGTAGGTTTTTTTTATATGACCATTTCCCTACACAGGACAGCACAGCAGACAGATAAACACAAGCATTGTGGATGCCTTACCCTGGGCAGCTTTGAGACTTGGACCTGAGGTACAATACAGGCACAAGAAGCATCATGGCACCCACCACTGGCAGCCACAGTAGCTAAGAACAACATGGCAAGGCCCTTGATGGTGTAAAAAAGGCAGAAATTATGAGGAAGTAATGAAAACCAGAGTGAGAATGTCTTGAATATGAACTCACTGGCAGTGAAAACTTTAAATGCTCAAGGTATTTGGTTACAGAAACATCCACAGTGATTACACTCACCTGTTGCCCTAACAAGAGCCACTCTATTTTAAACAACCAAAATATTCAAAGGACTCGAAAAGCATAACTATCCTCCTTGGCTATCCTTCATGAAGAGGTCCCATTCTTCAGCTAACATGGAAGAAAGTTCAAAAACTATTGTCAAAAATAATAATAATAAAAAAAATCCATCCCTCTTCTCCTCCCAGTTTTATGTCAGCACTGGAATCCAAACTGGACCCCAACCTCAGAGCACCATCTTCTAGGGACAGTTATGCAGGGATTAAAAGGTGTAACAATTTACTGTAGAAGTAACTGCTATCTTCTGGGGAGCATGATTCCACAGAGGCAGAAAACCATCTACTTTTTCCTTAAGTCATTACAGGAACTGTGGACACTTGGTCTTTCTTTAGAGTTGTGGAATTTTACATGAATTACAAATACAACTATGCAGCCATATTATTTGGTATGTTTAATAGGGTTAAAATACTTCTTTGAGTAGCATGCCTCAATTTGGTCATCTGGTCTACAAAAAAAGAGCTACTAGAAGAGTATTACAACTTTTTGTAAAGTACCTATGAAACAAGGAGATCGACAGGACATGGACATATTAAAATTGACATTGGAGAGGACATGGACATTGATATTTGAGTGTGCAAGAGTTTGACAAAGCACCTCAGGACAAATTTTCAACTACACACTACATCCTTATTTGTGTGGGTGTCCCTCAAAAGCAGAGCTTAGACATGAGGTGAAATAACACAAGAAATGCTCAAACAAAAAAAATCAAGATTTTAATTTACAAATTCCATACAACACAGTTACAACGCTCTCCTACACAGCAATCATCCCTTGTAATTTGCCACAGTAACATCTATTGAAATACAAACCATAATGGGAAAATCAGGCAGGTTTTCCTCAGGACAGACGTCTGGACCTTGTTAAGCTTCACAGTTTACCCGCAGCCCTCCCTGTTACTGTGACAGTGCTTCTGGTCAGAGGTATCCTTGTTGGGCAGTACCAGGAGTGTTGGAAGAAGAGCTCCTGCATGGAGATGGCACATGTACACTGTGTCTCATCAAGAGCTGTATGGCCTTGTGACAACCCCTCACCGTGCCAGGAATCCCCTCCAAGGGGTATCCTGGGACTGGTCCCAGCACTGTGGCTTTACTCAGCCTTTTGTCTGACAGAAATTCTCTCAGTCAAGACAGAGACATAGAGTTTCAGCCAAGCGTATGTGATTCCCAGAGCACAGTACACAGAGGTCAGCAACAGGGGGACAAAAGGGAAGTGCCATTTCCAGGGGGTCAGGGGAAATATAATTTCACAGAAGATTTCCAAAGGCACTAGTTGGATGAGGTAGATTGTTTCAAGCCAGTTAAGTAGAGGTTTCTCTCTCCTGTATGAGAAATTAAAAAACAGGTAGTGTTAAAACACATGTTAACTAAAAATAACTATTCTGTTTTTCAGCTATTACCAATGCAAAGAGAATCTCCCATTAGATCACAATAATGGTTTAAATAACAACATCGGTAGGAAAAAACCCCAGTGTGATAAACAAGATGTCCTTGTTAATGTCCTTATTAATTTCCAGGATGCCTGGGAATCTTAAGGAGAAACCTCATCAATTGCTCTGCTTCACCTCACATCATTTCAGTGAACAAGTCTTTCATACAAAGACTTGTTCTACCAAAGCTGTCCTACAACCAGACTGGAAATGTCAGATTTTTTTAACCTCTTCGCCCAAGCTTTCTGTAGGATGTACTGTGAGCTGATCTCTCTTGCAAGGACACTACTGGCAGGGGTTTACTGCAGGTATTTTAAAGGGAATTTCATGTTTTGGCAAGTTAATAACAAGAAACTTGCAAAAGCTCCCTCTCTTAACAAAAACTAAGCTCCTATGGAGCTTCTTAGCTAGAGCTCTTGAGACAGAATGACTGAATCACCTACAAAAAGAAACTGCATGAAGTACCAAACACATGTTTGCAGTACTTCGTTACAAACCCTTCATTACAGCTTGGGTTTGCCCTGAAACGTTTGGGAAACAGGGAAGTGGGGACTTCAAGGGTTATAAGGACAACCACTATCTTTGGCCAAATGGTAGAAGAGATCCAAAGGCTGTGAAACTACACAGGATGGCTTGGGCAACTGTATGTTCTGCCAACCAAGTACTTGTGGTTTTGTTGACAGATTACAGCTTGCAAATGAATGTTGTTTACAACCTGTCCCTTCCACACATTGAAATACTAACCACTACTGCAAAAATCCACAGGACGGTAAGACAAACAATAAACAACCTGCAGACAAATCACTGTAGTAAGTGCTAGAACACTGAATTAAAGCCTCACACGTTACAGCATCACAACTCTGTGCTTTAACAGAGCACGAGGCAGGTGGGGTCTACAGCCTCCAGGGACTAACGGGGCAGCTGTCACAATAACCAGGATGTGCTGCAATAATCCTAATTTAAGCACTGCCTCCTGAGAACAGAAGCACCAGCATCTTTTAACTAGTAACACTTTAATTTGGCACTTCAGCACCAGTTTTCTGTGCTGTTTGTTCTTTATGACAATGGCTGTTTCCAACACCAGATGAAATGTTGTTCCTGACATTGAGATCAAATTTCTTTAATTACCTGAACAGAGATTTCAATGAAGAGAAGCTATAAACAGTAAACAGCAGCATAAGCAGTATTTTAATTGGAAGTTCTGGAAAAAAAGAACATTTTATAAAATTAATTATAAAAAGCTTTTGCCATATATATATATCGTAGCATCTTTAAATCCTACTAGTCACATTTGCATTATCTGGCTTTATTTTCTCCAGACCTACATGTTTTACTGCTCAGGATAGCTAAAAAGAAGCGTAAACATTTACTAAAGCAAGTGCCAAGCATTTGCAATACACTTACTTCAATTATCTATAAACATACTGAACACATCAATTATAATTACAAATTGAGACAGCACTACAAGTACGATTTTCCTTTTCTAAAGAAATCAAACAACTGGGAAGTGACTAAGCAACAGTGACAACCAATCAAGACTATTGAGCTCTATGTTGCAAACTAGATAAAAATTAACTAAAAGAAGAACGTGTTACCTGGTGGTGTGAACAACAATGGAAAAAGTGAGAAATGCCCTGTTGTTGCCAGAATCAAGTAGATGCCAGCATCCTTGGCTCTCTGAATAGACAGTAAGCTAAAAATGACAATAATTTGTTATGCTTTTGTCTTTTAGCAAAGAAACTTCATTTCAGCAAAACACTACGCAATTCACTGAAGACTGAAGAACAAGTCAAACAGTTTCATAGTACCCCAGTCCCTCCTAACACTGGGCCTGTGATGAAGTCTCCTGCTTCCAAACCACATGGCCTCACACATAAAAACCTAAGAGAAAAATTAGCCAGGAAACCCTCCCTCAGAAAACCACACACCCAATGAACAAAACTATCAGCAAGGCCCAGCAGAAAACAAGAGTTTAAACATCACTAAATCTATGAGGAAGGAAAATACAGTTCGTAGCAATACTGGTCAGGCACCTTATGAACTACAGCCTCACTTCTACCCTAGGCAGGCATGAAGTTCGTTTGGTAGAAACTGTGTGTTGTTCTGGTTAAGCATAGTGCAGAAGACCCCCTTCCCAAGCTGGCTCCTGAACAATCTACCCAGCATTTATAAAATATGAACCACAGCACTCATCAACGTTTGAACTGTGCCTGAAATTAATTTACTTGAAGTGCATTACACTATTACCGCTTAAGGCATTCTAAAAAAAAGTTCCTCTTCTGAAACACACTGAAAACAAAGTGATTCCCTTTGAGGATTCCTCAATAAGTGGCTGCAGGTTCGGTTTAGCCAACTATTTTGCACAAAATTCACTTACCTTAAAGGCAGAATAGCAAGGAGTATTGCTTTCTCATGCACATGCCAGCCAAACATGAAGGAGCTCAATGCACAAAGAACAAGGCACTGTAGAAAGCCTCTGGGCCCTTGAGGTTTAAACCAAAGACAGAAAACAGAGGGCTAGAAACAACAGGCAAAAACAGGACTTCAGTGAAAAGTCTGGCAATCCTGAAGACAAGCCATTGTCCAAAGAGATCTGTCAATGTTACTAAACACCACTGCACCCAGGTTGTGTTTGTGTGTGGCACAAACATTATATAGCACTAGAGGAAATCAATCTATCTGGATGTATGAGTAGAGCCTGAAGGATTTCTGTTGAAATATCAGGAGGGAAAAGCAGACTGAAAGACCACAGCCAACTCCCTGCTATTTGTGTTGCATGCAAAAATTGTCTTCCAATCTAAGCCACTAAATGCATTTTATCAGTCACTACATATTAGTAACAACATATTTGTTGCCCTAGAATTAAAATTTATGAGAAGTGCATACTAATCAATTAAAACCTACTAGGGAAAAAACACATCAGATTTCAAAAAAAATTAGTTGTTCTTACCAATATAGCTACAAAAGTACAGATTAATGTTGCCAGTGGAGTCACTGAAGGGAGGACTGTGTGCTGAAACTCTTGAACCAACCCTCCTGTCATGGAGGCTTTAGGGATTTTTGTGCCATCAAGAAAATTGCACTTTAGCCCTAAAAACAAAACAAAGAAGCACAAACTGATAAATGCTAATAAAGAAAATGAAGTAGCTGAACTAAGTACATGGCCAAGTCTTTTCTTTTTCTAAAGGATGGCAGAGGGAAGCGATTGATCTCTGACCCACTGCTGATAATTTATGCACTGATTACGTGGACAACCATACAATTTATGGCAATCTGAAAACATAATTCGCTGCCTACATTTCAAAGAGGGAAGACTAAAATCCAGAGAGCTCTATCTGCAAACAAGCACCAAACAGCAAGATTAACATACTGACCAAGAATTGTCAGTGCTTTATCCATGGCATTGTACAAAGCCCAGAAGTTGGGGGCCCAATAGGCATGGCAGAGACCTCGCTTGAAAGGGAAGAGCCGAGAAATGACTTGGGGCAGCTGACCCTACAGAAAACAGAAGAACAAAGAAATGGCATCTTTAGATAAGACAAGGTTTGTATTTTTATAACAAACTTTTCTAACTATTCAGGGGAATAACATGAAAAAAGGGTTATTACCAATACTAGGAAGGGTCCCAATGAAAGAGCAGAAACAAGACAGACTATCAGTCCCAGAAGAGTTACATGAAGAAAGCTGAAACTTCTCCACTTCAGGGATCCATCTACAAGAAACAAACAGATTAAGGAAACAGTTGCTGTGGAAAGGGAGACAACGCATTCCACACTGACATGGAATTGCTGGCATCTATCTAAAAGGGGCACACAGCTTTTCATGTCAGTATATTCAGTTGCTTCCTTCAACAGCTGGCATTTCTTTTGTCCACACTGCAGCTCCTGCATTATAAAGTCTTTCAGTATTTTCCAAATTTACCTTCCCTGTTCACATGAGGAGTATCAGGCATGTTTCAGTGCTAAAAAGTGGGGAGAAACTCAAAGGTCTTTGAAATAGCTTCTGATACTGTCTAATTGTTCCATATCCAGGATAATTCTTACAGCTGTCAAGTGCAGTTTGTTTATGTCGGTTTTTCTTAACAAAGAACTCTTAAAGAAACAGGAACTGTACAAAACAAATATATTTCAAAGATCTTTCAAGATCCTACCAATTCTGCTCTCAAGCAGAATTTTTGTTTGACATACAGCCATTTTGTACCAACTGTATCTGCACATCTTGAGTGTTCCCCTAGTTATTCCACTGATTAACACACCTCCCCCCAAAAAGCCAGTGAGGAAAACTCCATCTCACCTGCATTATTTGCAGTAAAACAGTAGGATCGTAACAAATAAATGCCATATGCTGGGGCCACATACATGTAGATGTGTTTGAAATGCAGAAGAACAGCAAAAAGAAGAGCACCCTCCAAATACCTTTTCTGGAAAAAAACAAAACAAAACCTAAGCTCTTCTCTTTGTACTCGCTTTTAATAGTCCTCTCTCATATTCCTAAGGTGATGGGACATTTATTATAAACATTGAAAAGAGTATTTACTATGAATTACAAATTCAGTACTGTTATGCACAACAGGTATGGAGAAGGAAACTATCCTGTCACACCATCACCTCTCCACAGTTTCAGAAGTTACATTTTCTAAGGACTGGTGATTTGGAAGAAGGTAAGATGGCAAGAAATGATGCCACGTTGCTCAGGTGTAACACAGAATTTAGCTTTCTCACCAGGAACTGCAATGCTGCAGCATCAGCAAGTGATTATGGTGAGTTTCAAGTTTTTCTGTTCTCCACAAACTCAATAAATAATTAGACATCCAGCTTCACAGAGATCAACATGAAGTCACTAGCACTGCCCACAACATGAGCAGCCCTATGAAGTGAACTAATGCACCCAAAACACACATGGCAACAAATAGACAAGAGTCACTTGGGTTTACCTGACACAGCCGAGCAACAGAAAGAAGCATCAGCCCAAACAGGAAGCCATTGTACTGGAAGTGAATATCTGAACCTGAGTCAAGGAATAAAGCAAGCTTTCTTTACTACTGTGTTTTCTGGAGAAGAATGAAAGTTATGAGGAATAAATTCAAATTAAAATGGAATTTAAATCAAGAAAACAACCTTAAATTCACACCACATAGATGCAAGTCATTATTTAACCTTACCTGTAAGTACTGTTAGACACAAAACACACTAATGCTGGCATATTACCTTGAAATGAAACACAACAATCTACATACATATTGTGCAACTTCTCTAACATAAACCGAAAAAGGTTAAATCTCCTCTTTAATTCATAAGTTATTAGTTTCTGCCACACATTGGTTAATGGATAGTGACAGCAGCCCTCATTTTTCTACCACTTGTAAGCAGGCAACATACACAAGAACTGTGACAGAGAAAAGGAAGTCCTACCTTTAAATGCACACTGTGTGAAGGCTGACTTGCAGTAACTGCAACTTCCAGTTACTTTTATATAGGATATGGACCTGTTGGAGGGCATTCAGAGAAAGCCGTGAAAGCTCAGAGGGCTGGAGCACCTCTGCTGTGGATACAGGCTGAGATAGTTGGGGTTATTTCAGCCTGAAAAAGAGACAACACTGGGGAGAACTTGTAGTCCCTTCAGGTACTAGAAGGTGCTCTTAAGAGAGCTGGACAGGGAGTTTTGACAAGGGCATGCAGTGATAAGAGCAAGGAGGAATGGTTTTAAACTGAAAGAGGGGAGATTTAGATTGGATTTTAGGAAGAAGTTCTTTATTGTGAGAGTGATGAGAGACCGGCACAGGTTGCCCAGAGAAGTTGTGGATGCCTTATCCCTTGAAGTGTTCGAGGTCAGGCTGAATCCTCATTCTAGGTCTAGTGGAAGGTGTCCCTGTCTAAGGCAGAGGTTTGGAACGAAATGATCTTTCAGGTCCCTTCCAAACCAAAATACTCTATGATTCTATGATAACTTCTTCAGAAAGACTTCCTGATTCCCATACAATGTTAACCAATTGAATACAGTCTGAATCTTAAAGCACTTTGAAGATTTTCCTTGCCACAGACAAACTTGGAACCACACCCAGAACACAGAGGCTCTCTGCTAATACTCCTGTAGGCAAGCAGAGGAGGAACAGCCACATCGCTGCCAGACTGGTTGGTCCTCCTTCCACTCCTGGCAAATCAGACTAAGAACTAACTTCCATTTTGCCAAATAATAATTCTAATGAAAACATAAAGTTATTTAACTAAGCCCACACACAAAACCAGCAGTGTTACTTGCTATAACAGCAATAATAATATAGGATTGTGCCACACACTGTAACAGGTTGTTAAAAAAACAAACAAACCACAAATGACCCACAATGGTTTGAAAGGATACGATCCACAATTAACAACCCAAAATTCCACAAAAGCAGAACAGCAAGAATAAATGTTGGTTTTTCCAGGATATCCTTTGCAGCTCGTTTTCCATTTACACATCTGCAGCACCTGAACAAGAGCAGAAGAAACAGAAGCTTTAATTCAAACATACAAGCAAAAACATTGTTGGTTTTAAGAGTTAAGAACTGCACTTACTCTGAAGTTAACCATTTTACCAGGATGTAAGGCAATAATAAAATTCTTGCTAAATTCATCAAAGACAGACAGTGTCATGAACAGAGTTTAGTAAAAAAAGTATTTTCAATTTCAATACCTCTAGTGTGTTCCACATGCTAAAGCTTACATTACATAATATCCTCAGGTTCAAGTCTCTTCAGCAAGTGTAAAGCTGTCATGGCCTGCTTGCCATCATGAGCAATGTATTGCTACATTTAGAGACAACTTAAGAGAGCTGTATTTAAGGTCCTCAGTTAGGACATTAACCTTTCCCTGGCTATCCCTGCCGCCTGCCATATTAAGAGTTATTTCTGTTGGTTAAAAACATCTTATTACTTCTCAGGGTGAAGCAATATGGTTCATATGACTTTTAAGGGCAATCCTAAATCTTCAATCTTAAAAAGTTACAGATAATCTGTGTTGAAATACTGTTAGTGCAACCTTCCTGCCATGAACAGGACACGTTCTACTAGACTGGGTTGCTCAAATCCCCATCCAACCTGGCCTTGAAATTTTCCAGGCACAAGGCATCTACCACCTCTCATGGCAAATGACCCTGTGCAGACACCAGCCCTGAGCCTTCAGCCTCACATTCATATATCTGTGAGTCAAAACAATAAAAGGAAAGAGAGTCACAATGCAAAGCTAGCCCATTTCAAATAAAGAAAGTAAATAAATGAGCTTAGGCAGTGCTCCAGTCAGAGAATTTCCTACCCAGGTTTTGAGCAGACAGAATAAAATAATGGAAGACTCTTACAGCCAAAGGTAGGTAACATATTTCTCATAACATCCTCCCTGTCAACACTTCAGGTATAAGGTAAATAGTTCTTCACAAAGTCAGGCCACACTGAAAGCACTCGCTCCTGATTACATTAGACTTGGAACAATCAGTTTATCATCAAAAACACTGAAGTGACTTTGCATATTTGATGATACTGGCATTTTGTGAGATTTCCTTTATGCATCTACTCTAGAAGAACAGAGTAGTAAGAAAAGTAACAGGAAAAAACCTGTTCTGAGCACATAAGCTGTCCTGCAACTCCTACAAAATGAGCCCAGTGACAGAAGCAAACCCAAGTATAACATGTGAAACGGCAGCTGGTGTCTGGGTCCATGCAAATCCATCACATCTACAGCAACTGTATCTCCAAGAAAAACACGTTATTTTGTGTTTAGAAGCATATTCCAAGTTTCTCCTTGAATAGGTTCAAGCAACTCTGGCATTTACCTACATTTGCAAGCTTATTTGTACAAATAGTTATTTGTTGTGGCTACAGAACAAGCCCATACATGAAGGGCTATCCGCTGTCCCTAAAATTAGAACATTAAGACTTACTCATGAACTGCATATATGAAGAGGGTATCTGTAAAGATGACAGAAAGCCTTTGGAAGAAGATGGTTGCACGACTGGTGTAATTCAAGTTTTCAACAACCAACATCTGGGGGTCAAAGTACTTGGCAATGTGAGAAAGTGCGTATTCAAACCAAGCAAAAAACGGTGGATAATCCAGGGTCCATTCCGAGGTTGCCTAAAGACAAAATAAGATGAAATAGTTTGTAACAAACCATGCTGTTTGCAGTCCTTCAGGTACAGCTCACTGCAGCAAACCAGTGGATGCATTTTCTCTCAGTAACCTCTATGTAACTGCAACCACTCCAAAATCAGTAGCCAGCTCTGTGGTCCTGTGATTTAAGCTGTTCTCCTGCAGTACTGGTAAAGATGGGATGTCTCCTGATTAGCAGGAAAGATTAAAGAGCATTTTGTGTACCTGCACCTAACCAGTACATTACTGTTTGTTATCTATAAATCAATTTACAGTAATAGGGCCAATATTACAAAATCTCAGTAAAATAGCTCACAGCCAATATTAGTATCTATTAGAGTGATCACCAACACAATCAGCCTTGCTCCAGCCTCAAAATTTCTTTTACTCATCAGTTAACAAGTCTTAACTCTCATACAATTGTATCAAGATCAAATGGCATTATGTGACCTCCTCCCACAAGGATAGTTGTTATGCCCTGACCAACAATTAACTCCTTGGCTGTGGATATAGGAGAGGAGGAGGAATGAACAAAGCAGGTTGGGATGGGTGTACTTTTCAGTGAGCATGCTCCCAAATGCTTATGTCATATTGATGAAAGGTATCCTGTACTCTGGCATGGGGTTAATGCTGGCATTATAGAAATTTGTAAAACAGTCCTTGGATCAGTCCTATTAAGTTCTGACCATCACAAATCATTTACTCCTGGAGGCTTATGTGGAGTACTAGACACTACAGTATCTATCCCTGTACTCCAGCAGATACCAGAAAAGAGATTAAAACCCAGTTAGGTGGGCTGAGTCTATGACAAACCTAAACGTGATTCCCCTAGATAAAAATCAATGCATGCTACTAGCACACCAGCAAAGACTCAAAACTTTAATACAGTGATTGATTTCATAGTGTGCAGAAGTATATACCCATTAGCAGGATTCATTCTTTATTCTGATAATTGTGTATCATCAATGAGAAGAGCAAAGAGGCCAGCAATTTAAGAGTACAATGCAACTTGTTCCTGTGCTACACAGCCTTTCCAATAACCCATGTGCCTGAATTGCTTTTCCCATTTTGCCTTCATAAGTACTTGCAGCTTCCCCAAACAACTTTAATTTTTTAGCTAAATGCTACACAGGGCCAGCAAATTGTGACTGGCATCTTTTTGTTCCACTAAATGACAGTCACCACCTTTTACAGCATTCACAAGGCCTGACATACCTAATGTGCTTGTAATTTATACACAGCTAAAACAACTCCCAAACATGTACTTACCTCATAGTACCACTGAGAGAGGGGCAAGTTGTGGGTGATCGCAAGCCAGTTCCTATGGACTTCAAAATCTGTGGAGTAACTACAAAAGGTGTATTTTAAGAGTCACATACACGCTCTTAAAGGAGAAAAATTTTAAAGTACATCACCACAGGCAGATAAGAAGGAAGCCTCTATTTATCAGCTCTAGGACACCACTGCGATCAAGTAACTGAAACAGTAACAAAGATGCTGCTTAAAAACTTTGTGCCAAAGATGTATCACAGAATGGCTTGAGAGGGACCTTAAAGACCATCTCATTCCGAACTCCCTACCATGGGCAGGGACATCTTCCACTAGACCACGTTTCTCAAAGCCCTGTCCAACCTGGCCTTGAACACTTCCAGGGATGGGGTATGCACAGCCTCTCTGGGCAGCCTGTGCCAGTGCCTCATCAACCTCACAATAAAATTTTTTCTCCTAACGTCTAATCTAAGTCTCCCATTTTACATAGTGTAAAACCATTCCTCCTTTCCATATGACTATCTGAGCAAATAAAATGTCACTCACACAGGTGGTTATAAAGCAAAAATTATTTATAGCTTGGTCTTTTCGGACAATTAACGCGAAATTCCAGGTTCTAACTGAAATTTAACAGCAATTTGTTTGAGGGCTTTTTTCAGTATGAAAACTTAAAACTACAAAGCATTAATGTTTCAGTACACTTAAAGGCCTTCCCCAACAGCAGGCAGCCGGAACGGGCTAAAGGGCTTGCATAGAGAAAACCAAAACTGTGCCACGCGGCGAAGGCAGCGCCGCCTACGCTTCCCTCACGAACCCGGGAGTCACACGGACCTTCAGGGCCTCTTCAAGACCGCGGCCCCACGCTGCCAGCGGCCGGCCACCCTCGGGGGTTCCGGGCAACCCTACGCCACCCGCCCCGTCCCGTCCCGTCCCAAGGGAAGCTCCTTACTAGGCGGGGATGAGGAGGCACTTGAGGAAGGTCACACCGAGCGCCAGCGCGCGGAACCAGCCGCGGCCGCCCGCCGCCATAGCGCGCGCCCCCTGCCCCGCGCCNAGCGGCGTCGGGAGCAGGGCTGCGCATGCGCTAGAAGGGCGGGGCTCGGAGCGGCGCTGGAGCGGGCACGAGTTGAGAGACAGGAAATTTAGGTTGGACATCAGGAACTCTTTCCTACGACGGTGGTGAGGCACTGGCACAGAACACAGTTAATGATTAGCCTGCACGAACACAAAGAAAGAATCCAATAAAAGAACACCCGAGTCCGAAAAGCACCACTGGAACAAGAGGCGCGAGAAGAAAGAGTGCATAGACTGAGGGTATAAAATCTCAGGGACTTCCTTGTTCAGGGTCTCTCTGTGCAGACACCCAGCTTGAGCTGACCTGCTGCTCTAACAGTCTGTTCCTATTTACTTTTACAAATCCCGCACCTGAGACTGCTACAGGGAACCCCGGGATGAGCCTGAAGGAAGAGACAGCATGCCTGGGATTGAGTGCGTATAAGCAAGGAGTTGGTTGGTGGTGTGAGGCCACCCAGCTTCCCCTGGGGAGAAACTGTTTTAAATTACACCTGCTTAGCTCTGCTCCAGGGAGGTGTCCTATCCAACCAGTGTTGCTGGTGTCCAAGTCAGTTACCAGGTACGAAGTGCATTTTTGGAAGAACAGGCTCAATTTTTTTAACATTGTCCTGCCAGCCTGGAGGGTGGAGGCATACAAGGCTGATGCCTCTTTAGCTTCCTTACAGCAAACCTTCATCTATCTAGGAATAGTACCTTGTAGGAGCTGCATGAAATCACACAGATAATATGTTCAATTTTTATTTTCCTGTACAGCAGCAATGTATTATGGTTTGCTTAAACTCAGGAACTAGAGACAAGTCCAAGAGCAGTAAAGCATCAGGGTTTAAGAAGGGTTCTCACTGGAAAAAAAATCCTCTGTTCGTGAATGTTTGAAACATAAAGGAGCTAATGCCTTTGATTATTTACGAAGGCTTGTTCATCCAAGTTTTCTACAACTGCATTAATTCCTGGGGAGCTTCCTACAATTCCCAGCCACGGAGAGGGAAAGGTAAGCATTGCAACGAGGCACTGTGTAAAATCGTTTAGAGAAAGGAAAAGCTACAGGTGCAGCAAGCATCACTCATGCTTTTTTCCCACAAGAAATATATGTCCTGCTTCATTCACATTTTATTTACTGCTTTCTAAAATACATATTTGTAGCAGTTCACAGAAAGAGTTACAAGAAGAGAAATGCAATCAGGTTTTTTAAATGTGATAGCCCTGCAGGCTCTCTGTGAAGGTGGTAAGCAATAAAGACCATCTTTTTACATTTTTAAAACACTACTGATACAAAAGCATGGCTTTTAGTGAACTAGGGTCCAAATTCTGATCAATGGGAAAATCCTGCAATTAGGAGTTGGAACATGAAAATACTGAAGGGAATGCCAAGAGGATGAGGAGAAATTATTAGATATAACCCTCCCCAATAGCTCCTTTTTTTTTTTTTTCCCTGAATTAATAGGGAAAACATTCCTTGTGTTATTCCCAAGTGAACCTGTGAGCTTGATCTGGATATTTATACTTGATCAGCCATTCTTGCATGGAATATCACTATTCCATGTGATATATTCCATGGAATACATCAGATGGAATAGTGACTGCATGTACTAATTCACATGAGACTGTTACAGGGAGAGCCGCATATTAGCACTGCTTGTACCCTGCATGTTTGTGTCCATCAGTGTGTGGATGCAGAATGGAAGTTAAATATTTCAAAATACATTGAAATTCTGAGCAGTGGCACCAAATTCACTGGGATGGGGTGAAAATAAAACTCCCCAAAAGAGTCTTCTTCATAACTTCTCCATTTATCTGTGAAGTGTCAGAAGATCCTAGACTTATTTTCCAGAGTCCACGGCTGAAGACAGTATTTTTCACTTCCATCAACCTCGTATATGGACTTCATCAGCCTTTCCACTTCACCTTTTATTCCTGGGAATGAATCTGATTGACTGCAGATACTTGCTGCCAGTGAACACGAGCAGCAATTTATCCTCAACAACCCAGTTATAATGTGCTAAGTACATCAGTGCAAATGTTTGGTGACTTGAAGCACGTGCCAATTGAAGCAAAGCTGCCTGCTCCCAAGAAGCTACTAGCATAATTCTCGGCATGACCCACATTTCAAGTGCATAATAGGAGATTAAAACTGGAAAGAACCAGTGAATCCTTCTAATCACAACCTCTTGTAGCAAAATCTTTGTCTCCATTGTTATCTTGCTGGTTTGTTTTTTTTTTTTTTCCTGAACACATCAAGATATTTTTATTTCTCCCTTCTAAATCCTGGATTTCTTGTTAATGTGAATTCCTTCATATCTAACTTTTTACAACTACTTCTTTAATTTCTTTACTATTGCCTACAAAATGAACACTCTTCCCATCAACTCCTCCCAACCCTTAACAGCTGTATAAACCAAGTATCTCTTAATATTTATGTACAGTTTGTCTTGTCATTGTAACTGGACATTGTTAGATAATTAAGAGCTATCAAGCCTAAAAACACATAAAGAAATCCATGAGTGATTCTTTCTGGAGTCCATAAAGATGTTTAATTATAGTCTTTTTGCCATGTAAGAATTGCCACCATGCTGTGCACACATCCAGATCTGAGAATGCCATTAGCCTACAGCTAAAATCTTGTTTATTGTCTGCCCTAACTCTGGTGCTCTAACTACTACACTCTGGTGAGTGGTCATTTAGGAAAAAAAATTTGAGGCCATAAAAAAAAATAAATTGCAGGGCTTGGCCTCATTTTGTACACTAAGATATTGAGGCAGAATCAGGAGTTGTGCACCAAGATGTAGAAGAAAACAGCCATCAAACTTTAAGGGAAGAAAATGTCACTAGATCCGTTCCTTTCCAGGAAAAAAAATGTTTGTTCTGACTGTGAATATTCCACTCAACAGTGAAATAATTTTTAGATGTTACTGCTAATAAATGCCAAGTGCTTTTCATGACTAGTGATGGGGTTGTGCTATACTTAGTATGGCTCTGTGCATGTTTGCTTCTCTTTAATTCAGGAAAACTCTTGAGAAGAATCATTATCAGTGCTGTTGACTGGTAAACAAGAGCAAGTTATACCTCCAGGGCTTAGAAGAAGAAGGTAAACAAAAAACAGCTATTCATATAAAATGCAAACAAATGCTCTGGAGAGAGCACGTTCCTGTAAACAGTCATAACGTATCTCACAGACTGCAGAATTGGGAGCAGTTATAAATGGAGCTTAGTGTGGAGTTTGAAGTAGGAGCTGCATTTGTAGAACATATGTTTGACTGTAATCACAAGTGATTCACTTACCGCCCATTTCCAATATAAATAGTACTTCATACTTAAGGATGTTTATTGTGCTTAGGAAGTTAGAGGTACCTCAAGTTTTTCTGTTCCTCCCAAAGCATGGCTTCACTCATGGCTTTATACTGGTTGGAAATTTTGCTTCTATCTATATATAAAAAAGAGAGATACTTTGCATCTCACTGTCTATTAATAAATGACAGAGATCTGGGGCCAGCTGTACCTTTTCCTGACTTAGTTGCATGAGCACAAATAAATGTGTATTCAATTTGTTCATCTTTTGCAGAACAGACTAATGGGTTAAAGCACTCCATGTGAAGATGTGAGTCCAGTTCTCTCCTTTTACAGACTCACCAAAAAATGCAGTAATGATTCAACTCTCCCATGCAATATTTTGCTGAAACAGAATGGAGAAGTACTGATCCAGAGGTCTAAAGGGTGTAGGTCAGATTTTCCCCCCCACACACTTCCAAATGAGATCTAAGCCCACTGCTCTTACACTTGGATAAACTCAAGCTGACAGGAAACAAATTCCTACTAGTGAGTATTATTTTGGTCAGGACATACGAGAGCTCTGGTTACAGCTCTTTACAGGATATTTTTACAGGTTACAGTAAATTTTATCATTTAAAATCCCTTTGGGGTGTAGGTTAAAAAGAAATAGTGTCAACAGTCCCCAAAAGCTCTGTTATCATAAATTCAGCAAAGGCATATCTGTTTTAAGTCATAGATGTGATCAAAGAGGGTTCATTTTACATATTATATTACCAGCACAGATCATCCCTGTGAATGTCCAGCTGACTGGCAAACTCGTGCTTTATAATTCAGGACTGGGATAGGAAAAGAAAAAGTTCTTCTAATGCAACTAAACCTAGAAGAATATGGTGACTCAAACCAGAATTTGACCACAAAATCCTGTTTACAATCCTCAAAATTCACAAAATTTGCCCAAGTTTAGTGGTTCAGAGGGCTTCAAGCCCAATCAGTGCTTTCTGACAACATGGTCCCATGTATATCAAGCTGGTTTAGCACCAAGTCAGACAAAGAGCAGTGGTTTGTAACAGGCTGGCAACAGGTGCAGAATGTGCATTTTACCCATCACCATGCTGATTTGTGTTGTTCATGCAGTCACAGTTTGGGACAGTAGAAACATATTGATCACACTGGTTTTTTACAAGAAAAAAAGCTTCTTTATGCTTGTTCACAGGTGAGCTTTATCTAACGACAGAGTAGTTACTTTGGGAAACAAGAACATGCATAGTACTGCGCTTTGCAGCCCTGTGCTAGAAACCTTTGGAAGCACTAAAACTCTAAATGCAGAACTTAGTTATTGCATTTTCCCTTCTATCTCATTAAAGATACCCAAAAATGTTCCAGAGGGCCTTTCATGCAGTCATAGCAATCTGGTTAGAGAAATACAGTTAAGATACTTTTAAACTTAATTAGCTGAGAAAGAACCATCTTGAATGTGGCACAAATGGTGTTTCGAGACAACACACAGCTAGTGAGTTACGATCTCCATTACAGCACAGACCCAGTGTAGGGAAGAGCTTGACCTCTGCTTTCCCACTGCCTTCCCTCTGGCAAGCTGACACTGAAGCCAAGTGAGCAGGTAAAATTCTTTTAGTGATCTGACGTTTCACAAAGATATTAAACCAAAAAAATGACTCAGTGTACCAGGATAAGAAAAATGACCCCCTGTTTTTGCAATGAAAAATATTAGTTGTAACGTGGTGAGAATGTTGTCTTTTCAAATTAAATCCATCCTACCCAGAGAGCATCCCATGCATTCCAGGCACTGCTGAAAGGAGATGTGCCCAAAAGAGGCTCATATGTTTAAAAGACCTTTGGCGGCCTCTGCCCAAAAATCCGTTTTCACCTTAGAAAGTTTCAGCAGCATCCTCCAGACAAATATTAACATTGTAAGAGAAAGAAAGGACTAGTTGTCTTGGATGCCTTTGGAATGTAAAAGTAAAGGTTTAATCTTCTTGGATTGTAAGAACACCATTCTTTCTTCTATGGCTTCCTTGCCAGTCACATTATTACAACATGGCTTCCCTGAAAGCAGAATAAAACAGGGGCTTCCTCACAGGGTTCAGAAAAAAACCCAAGCCAGCTTCACAAGGTGGCAGAAATCCTTACTCATTTGCAATTTGTGCCATCCTTTACTGTATTGAGTGCATGTGGGAAGGCTTCTTTTCTGTGGATCCAAACACTCTTCTTGAATGCTCTCTACTGGTGATACAGCAAGACATGGCAAATGTGCTTCTAGGGCTGTCTGCTGTCCATGGTATCTTTCATTGCATCCGTTCTCCAGATACATTCCAAACCATGGTTAGCGGACCTTCACATCCCCTGGTTAAGGATCACTCCCATTTTCCAACTGGAAAACGTAGAGAGGACAGAAGTGATTTTCCCCAGAATTGTACAGCAGGTCAGAGGCAGAGACAGAGCCAGTCCTTAATTCAGGTGCTAGACAGTATTCCTTCTGTCTGGAATATGGACATATTCTGAAAGGTTGTATTGGTAAGTACATTAAAGGAAAATCATCTCCTTGTTAGTGACTCTTAATCCAGATAAGCATGATTCTGAATTAGGTTGTAAGTGTGTTTTAAAGGGAAACACTTAACCTATGTTATCTCCATGCTGGCACCACAACAAACAGCCATTCCTACTTGTACCGAATTAGGCGAATAATCTTATTATTCGTGAAATCTGAAGTATGTGGATGAGCAGAATCTATGCAGAAACCATCACTCATGGCTATTTTCAGCACTTCTTCCACAAACACCTGGAAACTATTGATTTGCTTATTATCTGGCACCACCCAGAGTCTCTTCAAGTTCTGCCTGGTGTACTCCTCTTCAGGAAGGCCTTCCACACTCGCAACCCAATCTAAGGTCAAGTGGTTGGGGTCCTGCAGGTAACTGGATATCGAGGAAAGGTTTCCATTGAAGCAATAGTAAAGTTTGGAACCCAGAAGCTTCAGGAACAGGCATGACGTGGAGAAGATATGAGCACTGAACACTTCCATGTTGGAGGAAGACAGGCTGTAAATCTGGGGTGCTTCTCGGACGGTGAAGTGAACAGTCTGGGTCTTCTGATCAAGGGTGATGTTGAGCATGGCATTTTTCTCTGCTTTAGAAAGCTCTATTTCTTTCTCCTGCAAGGCCTCAATCAGGGGCTGAATTTGATAAAAATCTACTTCCCGCCGCAGTAAGCCCATTTCCTGAAAGTCTTCGGGCAGGTCCAAGTGAGAAGTTCGTAAAAAGTTCAGGATATAGCGGAAGATTTTGCCATCTCTGTCAATAAAGCAGTTGCCTTGGCTGTCTTTCTTGGTTGGGATCTTCCCACTAAACATGGCCCCCAGCATGGAGTCTGGAAAGCTAGTCAGAGTGGACAGAGAGGTGGTATAGAGTTTTCCTCCAACATTGAGCGTGATAGGTTCTGACATGATGGCAAAGTCACGGTGCTGGGACTAATTCTAAAAAAAAAAAAATTAAAAAAAAATCCAACACCACACATTTAGTTGCATTGACCTTTTTGAAGGTTAAACTACAGAGATAAATAGTCCTAAATATATAAGTGTAACCACATGGCATGAATTCATCATAGAAATTAGAAGTGAGGAATTTTTTTGGAGGTTGTATCTTGAGAACAAGCATAAGGATGTTTTTTCTCCTAACAGATTTGAACAGGACTTTGTATAATTCACTTTAGTGCCAGAAATCATGAGTCTTCCAAAACTTTACAATTATACTAAAAGTGAATCTCTCCCCCCAATACCTACTATGAGGGCTGACTTCAAAGTAGTGTTCTGGACTTGGATGATCTCATTTCCCTCATGAACAGAGAATTTAGAGGGGACAAAGAAGGACAGGACAAGAACTGGACGCATCCCAACATCTTCCATAGTGTTTGAAGATATGATTAAAGCAAGAAAGCTGTTCAGCAGAATCCCCTGACACATGTCTGAGGGCAGTCAGCCTAGCAAGGAGCCAGACAGCAGTTGCTGCCGTAAGCACACAACAGTCTGTGATTCCTTTCAGTAAAAAAACCACCAGGCTTTCTCCTCCTAATGTGCTTTATCCTAGAAAACATTTTCTAATTGTTTGGGGCCATATTTCAGTTGACATTGTTTCCATGCAGAGCCTCTGCAATCAGCTGACATGAACTGAGGGTGAGATTTTAAGGTGCAGTTAAGCCTTAGGAAGGGGCATGACCTCCATTTGCCCCCCACCATACCATTCTCCTCCCTTATGCCACCTCTGGCACTCATCTGATCCAAGAGTGAGCCAGTTTAGAAAACACAGAAAAAACACAGCATTTTCTGTTCAGAATGTTTCTGCTGTATCTTGGTACTGGACCAATGCCAGGGCTGGAGCAAGGGAAAAGAAAGGAGCTATGCAGCTCTCTCCATTGCAGCTCAGCTCAGCTGTCCTGTGCAGGTGGGTCATCATTCCTGCTATCTGAGGACCTGCAAATCTGTTTTTCCTTGTTTGCTGAATCTAAATCAATCAAAAGTTCAGCAGAAAACCCACCAGTGTTTGCTTAGAGAGGCAGGAGGTAGCTCTTGCTCTAGTAACTACAACCATTCAATAGAAAGCTGCCAAACAGCTCCCTTAAAATTAAACTTAAGTGCAGGTATTTTCCTAACTAGTAATTAAATAATCCAGGCATACTACCCATTATTATCAGCTCTGGAGTCACAGCAAAATGGAGATAGGGAGAAGGTCATCTTGTGTTAGAAAATCAATTCTTTTATGGCTGCTAAAACTCAGATAATAGTGCTAATGGCATCCTAAAACAAATACATCTGTAGACAGCAGCACCTGGTCCTAAGAGAAACTGGCCCAACCTAGGGCAGATAATTAACAGGCCAAAGGAGAGCCTGTCTTTCACTTGTTGTTTAAGACTAACATTCCACTTTGTTCTTTAGCCCTTGGCACACAGCCTATATCCCACTGCACAATAATGGAAAGCTGCAGATCTCTAAATCTAGAGTGCTTTCCATGTGTATCCCTTAGTCCCATGCATCCAGCAAAACTGGCAAATAAAGATGTATGCGTAGGCCAACACAGCAACACGTGCACCGATGACCACAGACCATCCTTGTGACTAACCTCAGCCAAATATACTCCTGAAAAAACTATCTGTTCCAGTGCTAAACTCCCCTTGGCACTGTAGTCTCAGCAAACTTCCCACTCTTGAAGACTTCAACCCAATTTAGAGTCAAGAGCTGTTTAAACCTGATCATGTGGAGGCTTCAACTGATCTAATTCTGTAGCATGAGTGGCTACCATGTATTTTTCCCCTAAGGGCTTGCAGGATGTCTGCAAAAGCATTGCTACAAGCACAATGGGGGAATCACAAAAGCAGCCTAAAATGGATTTTACTTTTTTTTCACATTTCATTAAACAGAAGCTTCCCCATACCTCCCCACAATAACACAGCCTGCAGAAGCAGGACTGACAGTGACTCCAAAAGCCATGTTCCTTGCTTCCCACCTCTGCTCCCCCTCAAGCTGCTGTACACTAAACAACCTGTTCATTCTTTCTTCATAGACAAAGCTTTCAGATTTTTGAGCCCAAGCCGGCTTATCTACACCATGAGAGCTGTTTTCTCACGCTCTCTGCCAGCCTTAGTCAGATGCAGAGAAAGATGTTTCCCTTGACGTGTCTGTGACAAGGCTCCATCTGGCAGAGCCCGTGGTCAAGAGTCACAACCCAAAGACCACCATATGGCCCAACGATACAGATCTTCATTTCAAACTCAGCATCCATCCTAGGTTTACTCTGATCCAATACCTCAGCGATAGCCTGAATGAGAGGCAGATGGCTTGGTCCAACCTGAACAGATAACAGTTAAGTCTCCTGTAACCGTTTTCTTATCAGCAGTCCAAAAGGGAGATTGCCAACAAAATATGGCAGTAATGAGCTCTCTGAAGCTGAAGACCATATCTATGCTGGCAGCAACAGCATCAGAAATCTAACCAAGCCTTAGATCTGGAGTTGGAAGAGCAGCACAGAGATTGGCATCCTCTCAGTGTGTGGGCTCTGCTCCTCTCCCACCTGCTCAGACACGTGCCCTGGACAGCCCATTCTGCTTATGGCTATTTTGCAGTCTACAGACCCCATACATGCTGGATTTCGCTCTCCCAGGACACCAGCCTGCTCTGATTTTGAACCTGTCCACTACTCCTGCACTAGATTAAATTTCAGACATTTAACAATGCAAACATCTTGCCCATGGATGAGGCTGGAGGATAACTGTTCCTCAGCTATCATTCCTAATTGTCTTCTTTTGCCTAATTCATCCTATTACTTTGAGGTTTATATCCTCATAGTGTGAAGATGAACCTGATAGTCTGGGAACCTCAGAAGGCCCAAAAACATCCGCACAAATGAGCACAAATGTCTACTGGATTTATCATCAATCTGGACTTAATGTGTTGACCAACCAATGTACTTGAGAGTAGCTAGAGAAAGTCAGTCTTTGCTGCTTTTTTCCCTATGAACTTGTCTATGAGAAAATGTTTTCACAAACCTGTAAAAATTGAAATGAAATTGGTTGTAAGTTTTCTCTCTTTGTTCATTCAATCACCATTTCCAGCCCCCACCCTGGTTTATCGAGCCTGGGTGCTTTGCTAACGCAATATAAAGGTTGTTCAAGAATGCAGCATGAAAATCACTTCTTCTTGGTGACATTTCCACAAAGAGAAGGTACCAAGAACATCTGATTTTGGACATGGGAGGCTACTGGTCTAGTGGAAGGTGTCCCTGTCCATGGGGTGGTGAGTTGGAACTAGGTGATCTTTAAGGTCCTTTCCAACCCAAATCATTCCATGATTGTATGATCCTGTAACCTGCAGTCACCAAGGACAAGTACAAATTGGGTTATGGTTCTTGGAAGCAGAGAATTACAGTAAAGTCTTTTGTGTAGCTCCTTCCCAAGTAGCACTTAAAATTCATTCAAATTAGGTCAGCTAGAGATCTAATTTGACAGCTGAAGATACAAATTTAGGTGAAGAACACAAGATTTATTTTGTGCTTCTAAGAGCAACCTGTATTTAAATACTTCTTTTAATATCATGGGGGGTGGAAATATCTACATTTGATTTAAAGTCATGATCTTATCATGTGATGTGAATTGAGAGAAACCAGCAGTGCAGTGGTTAGCTTTATGAAAATGTCAAACTCCTGAACGGAAGATGTTGTCTGAGCATCTGAGTATTTCAACTGACCACAGCTTGTAAATTTTAACTTGGGTTTTACTCATAGGAGCATCCTCAACAGCTGCATAGAGAACATTTCTGTAATAACCCTCTACCCCACGAGTTTAGTTCAGCAAATAACTGGTTTGAAGCTGGGAGAGTGATGGGGGTTGACACAGCAGGAAGGTATGCAAGTATGCAAAATGACAAAAGCTAACTGTTTTCACTTATCAATGCCTTCCCATATTTAGAACCATCATTATCATACTGCTTTGTTTCATAATCATTTTGAATGTAGAACAGCTTTGGATAAGCTTATTTCCCCTCTCCTGTATTCATCACATTTAAGAGCGCTTTAATTAGCTAATAAATAAAATTCTGTATACATAATTTAACTGAGTGCCTGTTTCACCCAGCTTGGCAAAGACCCTCAAGTGTACAGTAATCATCAAAACAAAAAAACCCCATCCGTCATGATTTGCCAACATAAGTAAAATGTAAACAAATGGCACAAATATTACTATGTTTTTAACCATTGAAAAATGCATACAGATGTAATCCATCCTTTTTAGCAAAAAGAATGCAGTTTAATGGAAAGTCATAGATATATTAAAGTTATAGATATGTTTATATGGTTGCTGAAAGAAGATAGCTATACCTAGCTAGCCATCTATCTATGTATCTATGTATATATCTATCTATCTATCTATCTAGAGACAATTTTTAACAGGATTTTTATTGGGTAAAGAAATGGACTGCCAACACAGATTTCACTTTAAATATGTCAGTCAAGGAAAATTAATAAATGCTTCTGGATTTCAGAGGCAATGCCCAAGATGTGGATAACAGGCTGATCCTAGTGTCATTCAGGGGATTTAATTAATGAGATTAATTAAACACAGAGCAGCAAAGCAAGAGAGATCTGTAATTCGGTAGAAGAGGATCATGTTGAGTTGTTAAGGTTTCCAAAGTCCATCCCACAGGCTGCTTAGGGCCTCTGAAGCCCTTACACATGGTATTAAAAGCATTAAAATTGTAGCATCCCCTGACATGAGAGTTAATAGATGCTGTTACAGCAATAGGGTTTTTGCTGCAAGCTGTAGCATTACATGGCCATTTACAAAGTCATTGTTTTTAATGGTTTTAATTTCATGGAATCACAGAGGTATAAAATGGCTTGGGTTGGAAGGGACCCTAAGGATTATCTTGTTCCAACCCACCTGCCATGGCCAGGGACACCTTTCACTAGACGAGGGTGCTCAAAGTCCCATCCAACCTGGCACTGAACACTTCCAGGGATGGGGCAGGCACAGATGCTCCATATAGCCTGTACCACTGCCTCCTAACTTTATGTATAAAATATTTGCACTGCTGGTTAATTTTGTTGTGTAGGCCTCAGTAGCTCACCTGCAAAATATTCCTTCACTATTAAAACTTGGAAAATCTGCATTTAAGACAGTGCAGCTGCTGTAAGAAATAGTTGAGGACTAACAATGAACTGCAAAATACACACACATGAAAAAGAAAAGAAAAAAAGAAAAAAAAGAGAGAAGAAATTAATTATTTAGGCTGGTGCAATGAATGTTGCCTAAGTGGCAATAGAATTAAAGCAAGCCAGGGACCATTTCTGCTAAGCATCAGGAAGTGCAGCCAGACTAAAAACCTCTCTGGCTTTTTGTGTATTGCCCAAGAGAGCTGGTGAAAGCCATATCAAGGAGAAATATGTTACAAGAGACAGATCTGGTAGTGCTTTATAGGAAGTAATTCTGCCTTGGGAGGGACAGGATTGATTTCAGCTCAAAAGGAAGTATGAAAAAAGAAACAGCTGGGCACCTGTATGGCTGCTGGAGACTTTAAATGGGATTCAGTAAAAAATGGTTGTTGCAGGATGGGGCTCCAGTCTGCTTCATTAGAGCATATTAATTGTGAACATATAATCAGGCAAAGATGCTCCTTCCTGTGCGAAGCTCGTTCTACAAAACTGGGTTTTGTCCCAATTTCCCCATACTTGGCATGTATCACTTTGTTCCACTGGGTCTTACTGAAATGCACGTTTTGGTTTGAGGTAAAAATTCCAGTTTCTACAAAACACCCGAGCCCTGAGGAAAAAAACAAACAAACAAACCCCATGAAGTTGAGAACTCCAGGTGTGGACACAGCCAAGCCCATGGCACTTGCTGTAACTCTACCTGCAGAACAGTTCTGTGCCTTGTCCCCTCTCAAGGGGACAACTTTGTGGAGGAAATCCAAAACCTATGAGCTCGTGCCTTTCTGTGTTACAGGGGCTGCAAACAAGGCAGTTTGAAGCCTAGAAGTCACCCCATGAAAGACAGAATAAAAATAATAATAAAATAACTGAAGCAGAAACAAAAGGAGGGCAGAAATTTAAAAAAAATAGTATTTAGGGGATTAAAAAACCCCAAAAAACCACACCTTAACTGACCACTTACCGAGCAGACAGGCATCGATGAGATCTGAGTTTTAGAAAGAATTTTGGACAAAATTCTTTGCAAGAATAGATTTGCCCCTCCCTTCATATATCCCTGGTGCACATTTACTTATCTCAGCTCATCCTCTACTAAGAAGGTTAAACATTTGCAATACAGTACCTGCACCCTATATGCTTATTTATGGCAGTCTTAGAGAGGCAATCCCATCTTTTCCCATCGCTGCAGGACGGACCCACCTGATTTTGGACACTTACTTTTTATGAACCCCTCCAACTGAGCAGCACGTAAGAGGCTTAAATTCAGTCGGTCAAGCAGAGCATGGCGTGCCTGCCAGGAGCAAGAGATCCCAAAAAGAAGCGCCTGCGGGGAGGTACAGCAGGTTTTTGTTTCGGGACTGCTGTAGTGCCTTTGGAAATTTCCAGCAGGCGTTTGGGGAAAGGCCGCTCACCCCGAGGCTGGCACCGGGGACATGGTGACGAGCTCTGGGAGGGGACTCAAATTCCCAGCAGGCGTGAGGCAGGAAACGACGGGTCACCCTTCCTTTCTCTTCTTGAGACCCGAGTGCTATCGATCTGCCGGCGGCTGCAATCGTGCGAGACAGACATACTGACTATCCACCTTCGGAGCGCAGCTGCTTATCTGCCAGTTATTCATATTTCATTTATATCTAATTTTCTGACTCTGCTTTGTTATGCACAGAAACCCTGTTCTGCCAGTGAGCCGCATGAGGGATGGGAAAGCATGAACGGGAGTTTCGTAACACCCCTGGTTTGTTGTGGGTATGATGGTGTGTGTTCATCCCTTTCCAAATCTGCCCTTGAGCATCTCCTGGGCTGCTTGCTTAGGGATGCAGCTGAATGCAGGATGCTTTGCGTAGGCTCTCTGCAGATGCTGAATTTACGCATAAAGAGAAGGGCTAGGGAGGCAGACGTATGGAAATAGACCTGGTGCCCAGTTAGTAGAAGTAAGGAGTGATACAAAGCAAAGGTGAGGTCCCTCCTGAGAGCAGAAGAACAAAAGCAGCAGCGCACAGCAAGGAGCAGGAGGAGGAAAAGAAGGTTAAGTGCTGCTGAAGGAGAACGGCTGACAAGATGGAGGGGGAGAGGGAGTGCAGAGCCACAGAGATGCGGCTGCAGCCAGGTTTGAAGAATAAAAGCCAAAGTGCTGCAGTGCTCAGCGCTTCCCTGGTGTGACCTTCAACACCCGTGGGCTCAGGGGCTGCTGGGTGGGCAGTGAAGATGGTCAGGAGGGCACTGCCACCGGCTGCCAGAAAGGAGTCTGCTTGGGGTTTCAGGGCCGTGGGAATATCACTTTTCCTTCCAGGCTGATGAAACCCTTTGTACAGTCCAATACACCCATTTAATGCCAGTTCTGGCAGAAATTTTCACTGATTTTCTATATCCTGTCCAAGCATCCATTTAAGCATCACTTGTGATCCCTGGAGTATCTTCCAGATACTCTTTATTTCCTTCATGGATCACTTTATTTTGTCCCTGAACAACTTCACACACACGTGGTAGCCCACCACCTGCTTGATGGACACACGGAGTGGTTCAACAATCCAGTTTCCACCTCATCTCCCACTGACACCATCGCTTCCAGAGCATCCCTGCAATTAGAGGGCGGCTAATTCACAGCACGGATTCTGCTGCACCACAGCAAAACCCACTCAGAAATCACGCTAACAAGGTAGGCACCACCCAGAATTAGACCCTCTTGAGGGCATATATCACGCCCATCGCCTGGCCGGACTCAGCTGGTTGCATGTCCCGGGTGTGGGCATACAGGACTTAGATTCGCTGTGAATACTTAAATTTCGGAGATGTTTTATTGGAAGAAGGAAGTGGAATGTGCAAAGTTTGCAGAGTGGCGCTGAGCCCGACCCTGTTACGGACAATCGTAGGTACGGATCCTCCCTATATAGCCAGGCGCCTGCACTACTAAATTAGCTTAAAATGCAAAAAAAATAACCCCAAATTCCCCCTCAAAGGGGGCTCACCCGTCCTTCCCGCATCGACAGCAGACCAGCTGCGCGGCTCCCGGCTGCCGGTCCCCGTTTCCTCCCCGTGCCTCAGTTTCCCTCCCCTCGGGGGGAGTTCCGCTCGGGTTGCCCCCGTCCTCCCAACACCCCTCAGCCGGGCGGATCCCCCCCAGCCCCGCCGGGGACCCACCTGCGCCCCCTCCAGCCGCCGAGCTCCGCCGCTGGCCGAGAAGCGGAGGGAGGCGGAGGAAGCGGGGGGNCCGGGACTGCGGCTCGCGGCCGGCCACACCGCATCCCGGCCCCGGCCGGAGGTAACGCGGGGCGGGGGTAAGGGAAAGGGGTGCAGGAGCGGGGCGGCCAGGGGTTGGGGTGATCGCAAGGAGCGGGGGGCGGGTCGAATGCTGGGGAAGTGGTGCAGGAGCCGAGGTCTGGGCTCGGGATGTAGGAGGGATGCTCAAGAGAAGGGATGCAGGAGGAGTAGTCCGAAAAGAGGTGCGTGAGTGATGCAGGAAGGCTACTCCGGTGAGAGGTACGTGATGTGTGCTTGGGATGAAGGATTCAGGAGGAATACTTAGGGTGAAAGGTGTAGGACGGGTGCTCAGGGGAAGGGGGTGCAGGAGGAGTAGTTGGGAAAAATAGTCCTTGAGGAATGCTCAGACTGAGAGATGCAGGAGAAGTGCTCGGGGTAAGAGGTACAGCTTGGGATGATGAAGGCTAGGGGTGAGGGATTCAGGAGGGATACTCAGCGAGAAGGGTATAGGAATGGTGCTCAGGGAAGGGATGCTTGGAGGTTGGGATGCTGCAGGGGTGCTCAGAGTGAGGGATACAGGAGGGGTGCATGGAATGCGGGATGCTCTGGATAAGGCATGCAGATAGGCTGCTCAAGGGGAGCGCTGCAGGAGGGATGCTGAAAGGCAAGAATGCTTGGCCGTCATGATACAAGAGGCTGTTCAGGGGTCGGGATGCAGGAAGGAGCTGAAAGTAAGGACTGCTTGAGGGTCAGGATAGAGTTGGATACTTGGGGTAAGGGTAGGGATGCTTGGGAGAGGTACTCAGAGGGATGCTTTGGGGTTGGAATGTAGCAGAGGGCTTGGAGGGAGGTATGCAGGAGAGATGATTGGGGTAAGCTACTCAAAAGGTCGAGATGCAGGATGGATGCTCAAGAGAGAGATGCTTGTAGGGAGGAGTTTGGGAGAAAGGCCCAGGTTTTGGGATTCCCAGAGGGATGCTCTGTGGTCAGGATGCAGAAGGGAATGGTGGAGGAGGGGCACTCGAGCATTTGGGTTTTTGGGAATCAGGCTATAGGTGAATGCTTGGAGGGAGAAATACAGGAGCAACTTTGGAAAATGGGGGTGTGTGCATTCCCCTAGTGCCTGCAGGGCTTTGCAAACCTGTTTACAAGGCAACATCTTTTTATAACAAACTGGCCAAGACAGATTTGTGTTTTCCCCAGGGAAGCTGACCTGGGGAGAGACACCAAGGGATGTTCCCATCCCATAGGGAGCCAAAAGAGTCTAAAAGTGAGGGTCAAATTCAGATTAGCTGAGATTCAATCCACTTTCATTTTAGATCTGCCCTGGCTTGGACTTTGCAGGTGTTACTGCAGATGTTGCAGTGCTACAAGGTTTTCACAGTGCTTTGGGAGCTCAACTATGCCCTGCTGTATCCGGTGGCAGGGAAATTTCAACTGCATGCCCTACTTAGTCTGAAAGGATGTAGATGAGCTTTCACCTGAGGAGGGGGTCTCAAAATGCCTTGGGCACCTTTGTGGTGCAGTCCATGAAGTTTGCCACAGAACTTTGTGTTCCTGCTTTCTGAATTGGCTGATGTGAAGCCAAATATATTGGGGGCTGGAGGGAAACTGAGGTCTCAAATGGGCATCATAGCCCATTTTCCCTTTACTGAAGGCACCACCAAAAATTGGAGATCTCTGTGCCTCCAAACAGTGAAGCATTGTCTGATGAATCCCAGGCAGCGTTGGCAGTATCCGCCCTCAGTCTGGTATGCTTTGGTGAACAGGACGTGGTTTTTCCTTGGGTTATATCCAGGGTTTTAATTTCTATATAGAGACAAAAGCAGACAGAAACCTGAAGAAAGAAGAGTGATTTTAATGCTATAAATACCTTCAGGAAAACAACCGGCTTTCTGGAGTAGATGTATTTACAGTCTCCAGGGACAGTGATAGAAAGTACATTGGTCTGAAGGTCAGTGCGGGAGCTGGGCACTCCCACTATAAAGCCTTATTTAAGTAGGGTGTCACAGCCCAGGCTGAGAGTGCTAGCTAAGCAGGAAAGCAGAAGTCTTTTGGGGAAAGAAAAGGAAGCTATCTTCAGCTGGAGGATGTGAGGAGGAAAAACTGGGGGAAACTTACCTATTGCAAGCAGGACAGAGCTTTTGGGCATCCAATGCCAAATGAATTCAGAGAAATCAAAAGCAGCTGGGGTGCGTTATTTTTGTCTGGGGTTGGTGTTGGGCTTAGCCGCAGAGCCAGTGGTTTGTCACTGCTGGTTTGGTGGTTAGAGCAAGCCTTTTGTCACATGCCTTTCTCTGCTGCTGGTTTTCAAGGCAATGGGAGAGAGGAACTTAATTCCTTGTGTCTTGCTTTCTGTATCTGTACCAGGATGGCTGATAATACACTAGTGATGGTTTTAAGATCCTTTATTAGAAAAGGATATCAGCAAGTACCAGAGATATGTGTATGTGGCTGTTGACTGGACAGGAGGATGGAGCTGGGAGGAGGAGTCTGGAGAAAGAGAGGATGAAATGATAGAGCCTTAGGCTTTTCTTGGTAGTGCACTGATTGCTTTGACATCCAGCCAAAGCCTTTTTTTTATTTGATGGCTGAGTGCCTAAGGGCAAAAAACAGAGCAAGAGAAGAAACTAATGGTGGGAGGGGGTGTGTGTCTCTGTGCACCAAGGGGGTCAAAGAAAAAGCACTGGAGGAATAAGAGAGCAGGGTAGGGTAGGTAAGATATATGGGTTGAGGTAGGGCAGCCTGCCCAGCACTATTACCACCTGTAGAGGGCTGATAGAATTGTATGATGTGGTCAAACATATTTATGATGTTTTAGAGGAAAAAAGAACAATGAAATATGTGGTATTGCAGAAAAAATTAAAAGGGTCCACAGGGGTCTGTGGATCTAAAACATCAACAAATTTTAAAGAAGGTAGGGACTACTATATGATAAATTTAGGCTGATTGCAAATAGATATCTTTTGGTTGATTACTTTTTTGAGATCTCTAAAAGAGTGTGGCCACAGGAGAGAAATTAATTGTTCCCAAGGTGGAGCTCCTGGTGTACAGCAAAGCCATGCAAAATGCCAGCAGTCCAGTTGGGTGACAATGCCTTAAATAAACCTTTACTCTCTGGAGAGAACAGAAAGCTACTGAGTGGGGTGGAAGGCCCTGCAGAGTTTAGGGACAACCTCCTGCTCTGAATCAGCTGCTGCCTGTGGTGAAGGGCAGTGTCCTGCTCCAAATTTCTTGCTGCCTGTGGTGAAGGGCGATCTTCATCAGTGCTGTACTAAAGGGCAGTTCTGATTCCGAGGACAGAAAAGTGTGAAGCGCCTCATCAGCCAAAAGCAATTAGCTCTAGTGAGTAGGAGACACACAACATGAGTGCAATCTGCCACTGGAAAACAGTCTGGGACAGGAAGCAAGGAATATGTGATCTTCTTGAAAAGAGAAGGTGAATTTAGAAAGGCAGATTATAATCATGTGCAAAAAATTCAGCGAGGCTTCTGTGCTGGCAAATTTTCCCTGTTATGACTGCAAATGGGCAGAGTCTCACTTCTCTTTTGAAAGGGCTATTTAATGGGATTTTTTTGTGCAGTTATAAGCTCCGAATTTCTGCTCAGATCTCATAAAAATTAACCTGGTGCTCTGCTCTGCCACAGCACTTTATGGGGTTCAACTCAGCAGCTGAAAGCAAAGTATGGTGGAGCATCACCATTAATATATTTGCAGGTCTGGAGGTTTGTCTGCTGGCTCTGTCACAACCTATTCCATCTCCTTGAGGAAATGCTTTGATCTAGGTAGTTTCTAAGGTCCCTTCCAACCATTCTATGATTCTGTGGTCCAGATGCACATCAGTTTTCATATTGCTACAACAACATGAGCATCTATTAGATGTGGTAATGATGAGCAGGCTGTGGTTTCCCTTTTTTAGCTGGATGAACAGAGATGTACTTTGAACCAAAAAAAATCCTCTTTTCCTATGAATTCATTGGGCATTTGTTCCCTGCAAAAAAAAAGTAATTAGGACACAATTACTTTGATGTTTCTGGAAAACAGACCTAGAGAGGTGGCGACAGGCCTGGTCATTGTACGAAGCTGTATACCAAGTCATGGCAAATGTTGTAGCAATATTAGAGAACAGAGTTTTTTTTGTGCTCTAGCAAGGCACTGTTTGAGCTCCATTTTATCCTGCAGCAGCTCAGCATGCTGCAGGATTGAGCCCTAATTGCCTGGCTGCCTGGAGGATGCAGCAGGAATAGCAGTAATGTCTTGGCTGACATAAAAGAAACCATTTCAGCATGAGTTAAGGACAATAAAAGGTGAGTCTCATTTCTGTACTTTCAGACCTCCAGGGAGTTCAGGGAAGTGGATACTTTTCTTCTTTGTAAGTAAGAACCAAATCACTTCATGTATCACTCTGCGTTTGGATGGTGGGAATTATTTTTCCTTCTTTATTGGTATTTATCAAAGCCTCTATGATGCCATTGTAGGAAATGTGCAGAATTTATTGCTAAGATTTCCTAAAGGTAAGGTACATTTTGCATCTATATTTCCAGAACTTTGCTAAGACCTGGGGTGTGGGAACTGGTACTACATTCTGCTAAAAGTACTAAGGATTTCCTTTACTGGAAATCTACTGCTGGCAGGGATAAAGGAATGAATTTATTTAGATGTAATTGGATAGATTTGAATTGAAATGAATCCTAATTAAAGAAAAAGAACAGGCAGAAGAGAACTATAAGTATGTTTCTGAACACTACAGAGTATGAAGACTAAAGCAAAACCAAAGGTGATTTTTCATCTTGAGGTTGGGTTTGGGGTTTTTTTGGATTTTTTTGGTTTTTTTTTTTTTCAGTTTACTCAGTGTGGAGGGTGACACTAAGCTGGCCAATGCTGCTCCTTGCTTAAATTCCTTTTCCCTCTCTGGTTTCTAGAGTGTGGTTGGATACCTGTCCTTGCAGGGACCCATCTTGTGGTCAGCAGGCATCTTTGATGTCAGTAAGGCTTTTGAGATGATGCCCTGCACCATCCTCATATCCAAGACAGATCTATGGACTGCTAATTGGGTAGGAAACGGGCTGGAACTATCCTAGGACATTTCCTTTTTAATATTTTTTATGAACCATCTGGAGGAGGAGGTAAAATTCACTTCATCAAATTTGTGAGTGATGCCAGAGTTGAGGAATAGTCAGTATGCTTGGGGACAGGGCTGCCATATGACATGCTGTGGCTGACATGAACCTCATGGAATTCAGCAAGGACAAATGCAAAGTATTTTGGGATAGATTCAACCGGGATGGACTAACCCATTGAACTGCTGAAGGCTGGGGACTGGTTTATAGCAGCCCCCCAGTGCCTACAAGGAGGTTATTCAGAAGATTAATCCAGACTTTTTACAGAAGTACAAGGCAGGAGAATGAGAAAAAAACAGACATAATTTGAAACAAGAGCTTCCAACTGGAAATAGGGAAAAACTTCCCACTATGAGCCAATTAGAACAGGAACAGATTGCCCAGGGGTGCTGTATGATTTCCATCCTGGATATTTTCTAGACCTTAATGGTTAAGGCCTTGAGTAGCTGGGGTTGATTTCAGCTGTGTGCAGGGTTTGGGCTAGAGAGTTCCCAAGGTTCTTTTTCTCCTCATTCTGTGATTTTGCCTGTGTTGTTCCTGCCAGTCATTTGCTGGGGTAGCAGAACAGTTTTGCCATTTCATGGGATTTTTCTTTTTCCCTGCAAAGCTCATATTGTGTACTCTCTGCTTTATGTGAGCTACAAAACAGATGGGAATCTCAATGTGACTCTTCAGTTTAATAATTAACTCTTTGACCTTCTACTTCATCCACATGTGCTCCAGGAACTTGGTTCTATTCACAAGCAGGAATGAGTCAATCCTCCCAGGTCTTTGGTGTGTTGTTAATGCTGGTGAGGAATAAGTGCAGAAAGGTTGTTCTACTTCAGGAACCCTCATTATAGAAGCCTGATTGTCTGCATATTTAGTCTCTTTATTTTGGTATTAAACAGAGGACAGCCAGGGACCTGATCTCCAAGGCAGCATTCTGCTGCCCGACAATGAACTGTCCTTCCTTCTCCTGCAGTTCCCTGGGTTATTTATGACACACTTCCAATTTCTACAACAAATGAGACAGTGATCTTACAGACAACACTCCAAATCACTTTACTCCTCTACTGCAAACCCTGATTCACTCTCCAGGGAGGTCCTAGGGGGAAAAACCCGTTAATATTAGAAACTTAAACTAATATTGCTCTGAAAGCATCTGGAGCTGTGCTTGTCTTGATTTAGCCATCTTAATTCTTAGTCTTTGACATGTGAATGATCTTTTAGTCTAGAATGCTTTTTCTAAGATTGTAATATATGCCCTGGCTAGGATCTTCCATCCTGGCCTTGTCTGGCCCTCACCAAGGGAGCAGTTTGGTCTACCCTGAGACCCAGCAGAACCATGGGCTTGTTTTCCCCTCTTCCTGACACAAGGGTGGTTGGAGAGGTGTAGGTGGGACTGTATTACCTAAAGCCCAGCCTTGTTCTGTAAAGCCCTTCATTGGTGAGGAGAGCATGGACCCTTCACCACAAGGTCAAGTCAGGAGGTTCTCCCTGTGCATCTTCAAGGTCTTAATGTCAATATAAGTCATTATGATGTTTCCTGCTGAGGAAGATGGTCCTTTGGGACTTGTTTGCCTATTGACTATGCAGGGAGTTTTTTTCAGCCTTGTCTTACTACACTATGTCAGAGGAGACCTAGTTGCACTCCAGGCAGCAGCATTGGGGAAGCCCGTCCTCACGTCTCTTTCTGTGATCAGCCTGAGGAAGAACCAAGCCCTTTCAGCAGCTTCAAGTTTATCTCAAATTCAGATGATTTTAGACTCTCTGCATCGAAGATTTGGGTGAAGTTTGGCAAGGCTAAAGTAGCTAAAAGCAGTCATAGTGGGACAGTGGTGGGCAACCATGACCCCTGAGAGGGACAGCGAGAGCACCAAACACCCCATACACCAGGGGGCTGTGGTGATTTATGGGGTCAGGTCTAAAAGAACTGTAACCAGTTTTTGACTGTCCTGCCTGTGTGGTGTTTCCAAATTACTGTACCAGGCTCAGCATGGATTCCTCCAGGGAGGTAATGGTGAGACACTGTAGAGCCAGTGAGCACTGTAGATCCTCCTATCTCCTCCTTGTCCCTTATCTGTCTACCAGATGACCAGGGTGTCTGGGCTCAGGCTGGGAAGCTTCAGAGAGGAGGTGAAAGGGGTACCAGCCTGACTACAGGTGTGTGCCAGTTTGTGTATGGCCAAGGTGACCACTGAGCTACAGCAAGGGCAAATGCTTCTCCTGATTTTGGACTGTCTGCAAGCCCCATCTTCTCTCCAGGCTGACTTTTAGGCTTTGCTGACACTGTGGTACTTTCTGTTTGAAGTCAAAAGACATCTATGGGATTTTGTCTTCTCTTATCTTGTCCTCGTTTGCCACTGGTTTAATGCAGGCTGGTCCCTCAGGAGTCCCTCTTATGTCTTCTATCCTGGGAAAACAGTGTGATGGAGAGCATTAGCTCTGCCATAGCTTGTTGCAGGGAAGGCAGCATTAATGCCTGATGGGGAAAAATAAATTCAGCGCATGAGCAGAGGAATGTATGAGTCAGCAGGCAGGGGCCAGAGAGGGGATGGTGGTTCCTGGAGAGCCATTGCAATGTAGTCTGTGGCCATTGCTGGATTGGAGGTGGCTATATATATATTTATCAATAATGGGATTTTTTCCACTTGTGAGATTGTGGGGAAGTAATGATGGGAAGAGGTGAAGTGGGAAGGCTTCCCAACCAAGCAGCTGTGAGTCAGAGCTTGATGTTTGTCTGGCATGGGTTTTACTTCTCCACCCTCAAGCAGCTGTCTACCAGGAGAAAAGATACTCTCTGGCTCACATACAGGCTTACTCCAGGGATGGTATGGTTCTTGGACGGCATCTGCTGAGGTCTCTTCTAGATGTCATCTGTGGAAACCATACTTGGAGTACATGTCACCTGCATCTATATTCTTCATTAATATAACCCTGTCCACTTGAAAAACTTCAAATGCTTCCCAAGTGCTAATGAAGGATCTTTCAACCAATCCTTCTAGGAACTGGTGCATGTTATTCTCATTTCACAAATTAGGGAGCTGAGGAACAGAAAGGAGGTGGTTATTATTCTGGTCAGATCCACAAGTGTGGCTCATTTCAGGGTATAGGCAGGAAGGGACCTTCTCCAAATGTGTATGGCACTGCATTGATGGGACCTGCTGTGGATGAGCCTTTATAGTCCTGTAATACATTATACGAAATCCTGACTGTCTAGTTTTATCACTGTATAATGGTTTAGGTTTTGTTGTTTGGGGTTTTTTTTTGCAGTAGTGCGTTCAGTACTTAGTTATAAATGTTATTCTGAGCTTTTCCTTGGGAATTCCTTGTTTTTTTTAAGTTTTTCTCTAATGCTTTATTGCTGGTGAATTCAGGCTGTGACAAATGGGAAACTTTGCCTGACTCTGCAGTTTCTCTCCCAGCTTGTTTTGGTCCCGCATACAAATGCGGCAGGTCCCTGGGGAGCAGCCAAGACTGCACCACTCAGATGGAGTGGCTGACAGCACAGTGTGAATGTTAAACAAACACCCCTGCCATTGCACAGAGGCTGAAATCCCACCTCTGCTTCCTGGGGTTTTTCTCTTCTTCCCTGAATGTGAAGACAATAATCGGGACCATCTTTGCCTCTTGAGGACACCTGAGCTAGCAGACACCAATGTAAGACCTTGGCTCCCTTAATTCCCCACTTGTCCTCTCTGTGGGTCTGTAGTTGGTTGTTTGCAAGACAAAAATGCTCAAATGTGTGATTATTTGGAAGAAGTTCTGTATCTTTGTGTATTCATTCAGTTTGGGGGCTTTAGTCTCAGTCGAATATCACCAGAGTGGAAACTTTTCTGAATACGTGAAAAGGCCACAAGAATTATCTTCTTCAGAGTGGTTCCAGATAGCTCTGCTTTTTTGACCTCCCTTGCCCCAACCTGGGCTTGAAAGCTCAGCAGACCCTCCTTGAACTAACCTGCTTCTCTGTCCTCTCTTTTAGGAGCAGGGAGCAAAGATGGATAAGATACTGGAAGCTGTGGTGATGTCCTCTTACCCCAACAATGTGAAGCAAGGGCTTGTGAGGTGTGTCATCGAGGCGGCAAAGCAGCCCATGGACAGCGAGCAGTGCTGGTCCATGCTGGAGCTGTCCACCAAGCTTTATCTCACTGGGGACACCAAGTATAAAAGAGAGATTGGGAAAGAGGTTTTGGAGGTCTATGGCCACTATCACCCAGAGGAATTTGAGGAGTTCTTCAATGTCCGCTTCCTGCTGAGTCTCCTCCAGGAAGGCTATGGACCTCTGGGGAAGAGAAGCCATTATGTACTTGATTATATCCAGTTAGGACTGCAGTTTGTCCTGGAAAGCCCATCAGCAAACAGCATCTTCAGCTTATTGAGGATCGAGGTGCTCCGGAAAGTCTGCGAGAGGCCCAGCCCCAAGCAGTGTGCGAAGATCAGCAAACTCTTAACCCAGCATCCTCAGTGCATTCCCACGGGACAACACCAGCTCTTGTTCTGTCAGCAGCTGATCCGGTGCATCGGGCAGTTCCAGTGCATCTCTGAGGGGGAAGAGGAGATCATGGAGTTTTTGGAGCAGGTGAACAAAGTGAGTGGTCTGCTGCAGAGGATCTGGAGGACTCAGACCTCAGCCATCCTGCCCTCTTTGAAAGAACTGTTCACTATCATTTCTTCAACAGGTAATTTAAAAATAATAATTAAAAAAGGCTGGGAATGTAACTGTTGGCTCTGATTAAGTAAAACTCAATTAATTTGACATCTTGCAGGGTTTTAATCCAGTACAGAAATGCAGTCACAGATGAAATATAATAGATGCATCTATCTATAATATAAGCATCTCTAAAAATTACAGTGGCTCTGAGCTGGGAAAATAATACCCCCCTGAAACCACAGAGAATCTGCAGACAGGAGCTGTTAACAGGATTGAAGCATTTGCAGCACAAGTTTGTGTGTTCAGCACTTTCCAGCATCACCTGTGCTTAAGGGAAAGTGCCTTATCTGCAGCTTGTTAGAGTGCAACTTGAGGGCTTTTAGAAATGTCACTCTCTTACTGGTGCCCCCCAGCCTGCTTCCTTCCAGAGACTAGGGATAAAGCTAAGCAGTTATTTCTCACTGACCTAGAGGTATGAAGCCCTACTGACTGTCTGGAGGGTGGTTGCATCTTACTGGGAGACAGACTGTATTTATCCAACTTCTGTGGCCTTTAGGTTATTGTGGAGAGTTTCAGAAGGTTTTTGGAGGTACCAGTGCCATGAAAGGCTGGTGAGCTCTTGCTTTAGCTATTCCTAATCCCACAGAAGATGGGTTTTTTTCAGTATGACAGCCTCATCCTTTGGAAGGAGGTCCATTTCCAGGCAGGCAAAATTCCAGTTGCATCCTTTTGCTATCATTTGCAGTACTTAGTAAAAAGAGAGTAGGCAGAGGAAATTTGATACCTGAGTTGGGCCAAACATGTTCTCAGGCCTGTGATCTCTTCCTCTCTTGGGGCCATGGATGGCTTCAAGGAACAGCCATCTGCTAAGATCCAGCTTCATTATGTGCTGCACTGGGGTTTGGGGAATTGTCCTCCTAGCACAGCCAGCAGCAGACTCTACACTGCCCATTGGCAACAGCTGAGTATCTGCTCCATGATGTGTGGATGTGGCACTTGGGGACGTGGTTTAGTGGTGGCTTGGCAGTGCTGGGTTAAGGGTTGGATTCTATCTTAGAAGGCTTTTCCAACCTAAAATATTCTGTGCTTCTATTTATGTGGGCAGAAATGATTTGGTTTTTGGGACAAGAAAGGACCTTGTGTGCCTGGTTTTCCTGTCGACTAACGTCTTCATTGCTGGGGCTCTGTGTCTTGCAGAGGAGCAGGAAGCACCATCCAATGCCTTGGCCAGCGTGGTTCAGTTTGTCCCTCTGGAGCTCATGGATGGTGTCATAAGAAACCTAACCAATGATGACAGCATCACTGATGTGCAAATGATGATGGCCATTGGCAGGTAGGAGAGGCTGCATTAGTGAATGTAATAACTCAGGAGAAATGCTCTGTGTGGTTTTATCCCAGCAGCTTGGCTGGTGCTGCCTGGTGAGGAGTGTGTAGGGAAAAATAAAATTTCTGTATAATTTCTTTTAGCCCTGAGGTCTTAGAGGACTAAAATAAAGAGTGGTTGTTGCTATGATTATGATTGTGACTATTACTATATTTGTTTGGTTTAATTTAGATTCTTTTCTTGGGAATAAATAGTATTATGGGATATCCAACTCAGGCTACCTTGAAGAGGTTTGATTTTTTTTCCCTGAAGCTGTTGAGGCCTTTTTTTTCCCAAAAAGCTCCTTTTCAGGTTTTCATTATGATCTCTGTCTCCCTTCAGAAGGACATCATCTTGAGCCACCAGTCACAGCTAAAGACTTCTGTGGGGGAGGTATGCCCAACTGTTTCTAGGTCCCACCTTGGCCTTTGTCAGGTGTATGTCCTGCAGCTGGACAGACAGAGTCAGTGGAGACCTTGTCAAGGCATGATGAAGAGTAGAGGATGAAATGCTACCTGACAAGCCAGGCCTGGTCTTTGCAGCACCAGTGCCCTCTTTTGCATCACCAGATCTTCTTTGCACCTTTATATCCAAGTCCTACAGCTCTTCTGTGCTCCAGTGCCTTTCTCTGCCCTTATTTAGGGGTATCTTCAATGATCTTAAGGGTGTTTTGAAGCCTAAATGATTCCCTGATTCTATTTTTAACTCATGCTTTCCTTAGAAGTCTCCATTTAGATAGATGATATTCACATGCAATGGTGTGTGCACTTAACACAAGGGAGCTGCTGTGACTTGATCTCACTGGAAGCATCTTTTTTCCTCTTCTTATTACAGGATTTGCATATCCCTCCCAATAGGGTTACATGACAGAAACACATTATTACCAATGGGAATTTTATGTATGCAGAAAGGGGCTACTTCTCTTTGGCTTGCTGGGGAAGGTCATGTTTTTCCCAGAGTGCGGAACAACCCAAGACAAAATATTAAGTTATCAGTTCAGTTCTTAACTCTCTTCTCCATCTTTTTCTCCTTCTGGACACCTGCTGCTGCAAGCTCCAGATGACGAATCTTCTAAGAGTGCTAGTGTCTAAATATAGAGGTTGCCAAATCAATTGCATCATTCCTTAAAACATTCTTTGTCACGTAGAAGGACAAGTAAATAATTAGTCAGAGCCTCAAAAATGTAATTAAGATCACATAGGAGAAATGTTGAAGTTTTGGCAGCATGTTTATGGCAGATGGGTGCCCCAAAAACAGTGTGACCACAGGCTGTTTGATGTGTGTGCTCCATGCCTATAAAATCAAAAGAAAATGTACAAATCAAAGGATCTTTCAACTTAATATCTCTGACAAACTGGTTGCATGCAGAAGTGTCTTCTTCCGAAGTTTGGGTTTGGGAGTAGCAGGGAAATAAACTGGACTTAGGGTGGAGCTTCTGGTCAAGCATGTAAAGAACAAATAGTGGTTAAAAAAAAGCAAGGCTGTCACCTGCTGGCATAAGTGTACACCACAATCTCTTTTACAGAGTTTGTCTGTTTTTAGATAAAACTCTATTATTGTGTGTCTGTGACATCAGAGGTACTCACAGATTTTTTACTTTTGTTTGCCTGTTCCTAAGACCCCAGGTCCAGATGCAGAAGGCATCTGTTGTCACACAGCTATGCAGGGGCACTCACTACCTCTGGAGATCAGGGTCTGGGCTTCTGAAAGTTTAGCATAATTAATCAATGACTCCTTTGTCAAATTAGGGTCATCATTACTAAAATATTTGTGGATTTTTCCATGTGGAAAGTGCAATGTGAATTTAAAATGTAATTTCTTCCTACTCTAGCAACATGGGCAGCCCTGTAACTTAGCCACCAGTGCTGGCAAAATATAGCTTCAAGCAAAGAAGGTTATTTTACACCTGTTTAAAGAAGATAGGGAGAAAAAAAGAGACCTTTGAATCTCTGGATCCATCTCCCTGCTTTATAGCATTGACATCACAGACTCCTTTTATGAATGTTCAACTCCACTCCTCTGGGTTGCTTTAGTGGGTCGAATCTCTCCTCTAACAGCCAGTCTGAGTGTATTTCTGGCTATCTTACAGTTCATTTCATCTTATGCCAACAGAAATAGCTGAAATATCTTTTGCCTCCCTGGTGTTTATTCCTTCAATATGTGCAGGAAGAGCAGTCCCTTCCCATCTCTGCTTTCTCATGGCTGTGCTAAACAAGCCAGGTTATTTTAAGCTTTTCTTGCAGGAAGTGTTCTTCATTTCCCTCACCACCTGAACGGGTTTCTTTGACAGAGTTCATTGTTCTTGGACACAGATAGTGATGTTTGTGCACCATGTTCACCATGGCAGCCTGACCATAGCCTGAGAAGCCATTGTTTTGCTATAGAGAACACCTTTCCTTCTGCACCACAGCATGGTGCTGGTATTTTCTATGGCTGGTGTTACACTGGGAACTTGTAGTCACCTGGTATCTGCCTGGTTGTCTTCAAGCAGATAGGTTACTGTCACATAGCCTCCATTTCTAGTGCCTTGCACACATTTTGAATCAATTTCCCTCCAGTTCTACATTTCTAATCCTCAAGGTCTTCCTTGTGACTCCTCCATCTTCCTCTTGTGTTGATGATGCCTGACAGCTGTGCATTTTCACAAATTTCCCAGACCTGTTCAGGATATTTGTGCTAACCTCACTAGATCCTGAAGAACGTTGCTTGTAGCCTCCTTTCAGAGAGCCAGTCAGGGCTACTTCTGTCCTTTGACTAGAAATTCCAATGTCCTGACAAACCTGACTTTGGCACCAATGATGACACACTGTGGTACTCTATGCCTTCTTCCCATTCATTGTTTTTTTTCATTGTAGGAACTACCTTCCCTCATAAAGCACCCTGGAAAAGTTAGAGTCATCAAAACTCACCAGAGCTGAATTTTACATAATGGAGATCACCAGCTCCTCTTGTTTGGAGTTCATGAGCTCTTCATGTTTGACTTTTGTATCAGCTGTCATTGCTCTTTTTTCTGTTCTCAGCTCCTTTTCCTACGTCCTTTTGTCACCTTGATCAATTCCTTCATTTTGCTGAAAATGGAGTCAATGCATGTGTTTAGTTTGGAAGTAACATCTAGAGGCCCTATTGTATCTTTAATCTCCAGGAGATTCACCACATACAGTGACTGAACAACTTTCCTTGTTCTCTGGTGCAAGTGTCTACAGAAGCTTCTCTGGCATTTGCTTTATTATCTAACTTGGCTTGGCTTTTACTGTTTTGTACCATCCCAACGTATTCTGCATTTCAAGGGTTTTTTTACTGTCTAGACTTCAATTTTTCCAGTTCAGTAATTCCTGCTCTTTGCCTTGTGGTGGTTAGTTATCTGTCTTCCCTGCATATATTTTGCATGAGATATCTTACTCAGTCAGTTTCTTTTACTTATCAGTTTGTAACTGGGCTGAGGTATAGCCTGAAGGCCTGGGGTATCTTCAAATCAAAGGTACTGAAATGATCAGTAAGGTTTGGTACTTGGAGATCCCAAGTCTTAATTACTTCCTCGTTGTTTAACAATGAATTTAAACAGAAACAATATGTCATCATTTAGTCTGAGGTTATTGTTTTATGAGAGACTTCTGTAAAGCACTTATTTCTTGCAGAAACTTGGCAGCATGTTTGTTGAGTGGCTAGAGGTGAAATTTTTTACCTATGACATTTAGGAATAACTGGCTTCTATTAGGGTTTCCAGGTTGAGGTCTTTTAAAATGTTTTTGGAAATCAATGTTTCCCACAAAGAGAACGAAAATATATGAATCAGAGTGTTTTTTCCTTACCAGTAACAATGCAGAGATCAAACCAGTATAATTTGTTTTCTAATGGTGACAATGCAGAGACCTCATGTGAGTGGTAAATAAAGCACTGCACCAGCTTTAAAAACTTGAACTCAACTTGACAGAAGTTCATGGGGAAAATACCCACTTTACTCTATGGACTTGGGTCTGATCCTCTGATGAACCCATAACTTCAGGCTCTGTTGTGCTTTGAATAACATGTGAAATGCCTTATGAAGAGCCTGTCTCATCCCAGTGACTGGACACCACTTTGGAGGAGGTTTGACCTAGAGTGGAGCTTGGCTTTCACAATATGTGCATTAAATTTATTGAAGAGTTTGTTTTTCTTTTCAGGATGATTGACTGGGTGTCCTGGCCCCTGGGAAAGAACATAGACAAGTGGATCATTGCTCTGCTGAAGGGTTTGGCTGCAGTGAAAAAGTTCAGCATCTTGATTGAAGTCACTCTTTCTAAAGTAGAAAAGGTCAGTTGGGTCTTTTAAATGTGAATGTGAACCACAGAAATACCATCTTGCACCTGAAATATCATCTTGCCTTTCAAATGGTGACATGTGATTTGAGATGTATAGAAAACAAAGAATTTGCTGTCCCAAGGGATATGGGTTTTGCAGCTAGGAATGATGTTCTTTGAACAACCTGGGATTCTCCAGGTTGTGGTCTGCAGAGCTACTGGTATCTGGAAGGTTATGAGATAAAGCAGCCAGGGATTTTCAAGCGAATTGAACACTCTCCTTCCCAAACGATGAAACTCCTGTAAAACTTGCTTTTGGGAATGTGACATACTTTCCTTTGGTTGTGTCTGGGTCATTGCTGGCTGGCACAGGTAAAATATATCAGTGAGCATATGAACAGCCTACACAGTCACAGGTCAGTTTTAAAGCCTGTGCCCTGGCTTAGTTCTTAGTGTAGAAACACCCCCTGCTGCTGTTGCCATCACCTGTTTCAGCAGTGAGTACTAGCTCTCTCTGAAAACTCTGTGATCAAGCACTGAAATGGGTCACTATTTTGAAAACTTTTTCCATGCTGTGGTCCTGCTTTTCCCTCCTTTGAATAATGGGGATAACACTTGGCTGAGTCAACAGAAAAAGTCACCATAGAAGTTACTAAAACTATGTTCTTAGGGATATAGCTTAGTGGTAGGCTTGGCAGTGCTGGGTTAACAGTTGGGCTCAATGATTTTAGAACTATTTTCCAACTTAAACAATACTGTGATTCTGTAATTATCAGTATTGGAACATTATCAGTAACTGTATTTGTCTTTATCATCCCTCAAGTGCATTGAGCAGTGGGAGAGTAACCAAGCATCTCTGGCTTTTCTTTAGCTTTTCTTTCACTGTTAATGCATAGGAAAGGGACACAGCCCATAAAATAACATGTGATTTTTGGAAACCCTCAGAAGTACAATCTGAGAGCAGTAAAAGGTATACAGGTATGTTTTGTAAAGTAGAATAAATATCATTATAGAGTCCTTGAAAAAGATAATTGATTTTTATTTCTTTGTCTGAAAGGTTAGTGATAAAATTCTAAATATCTGAATAAAATAAGAGGTACATTTTAGAAAATCTGGCATTCTCCTGTACTTGCATGGCTTTTTCATGAGGGGATATGGAGATGCAGCACTGTCATAGAGGCATTACACAAGCATGAGAGGGCGAGTATAACCCACACAGCATTATTAGGGTGCCCTAAGCCAGTATCCTGGACAGGAGATGACTCTGGAGACCTGGTTACAGGCTGCTTGCTTCAACATCCAGCATGGAGTAGGAAGAGACCAGCAGCCATGGTAGATGCCCACGGCCTCTGTTTCCTGCTCTTCCCTTCTTCTGCTGGTTGCAGTGCCATCCTGCCTTCTAATTTGCTTTTTTTCTTCCTCCACCAGGTCTTCTCCAAGTTGCTGTACCCTATCGTGAGGGAGGGGGCTTTGTCTGTCCTGCAGTACATGCTGCTGAGCTTCCAGCACTCCCACGAGGCATTTCACTTGGTAAGGCTGTCTCTGGCACTTGGGTGAGGGCATTGTCCTGAGTGTAACCATGCTGTGGGGCAGCAGGGGTAGGAGGGGACCTAAGGTGTGGTAGATGTTGGCACTCTGGCTTTGGAGTGCGTTAGGTGGAGCCTTTGCATTGAGAACATCTTGGAGAGTTCTTGCTGTGGAGGACAGGGAATACATTATTAAACAGCCCTTGCTTTTCCTAAGCAGGTGGCTTACCATCTGTTGGACTCAGTGGTCCCCATCCCACATGTCACCAACATGTGGCACCCATTTCTTTAAGTGCTGGGCCATCTTGGGAAGGTTGTACAGCATCAGTGCAGCGAGACCAGAAGACTGGATCAAAATACTTCACTACACAAATTCTTTGTTAAAAGCAAAAACAGATTTTGACAACACTTGAATATCCAGTTTTCATTTCCACAGTGAAATTTTATTTGTTTTGCTGTTGGCACTAAGAATTGGATCTGCTTCCTGCCGGTGTTGCCTCTGGAATGCTGAATTTGAAAAGTGAGGCTGAAGGAAAAAGCATGCTTGTAGTGATTGAACTGATAAAAGCTGTGATGAAAAATTACTCCTATTAATGTTTGATTTTATACTTTCTTGTTACAACCCTTACATTTGGCTTTTCACCTAAAGTTCACAGAATAGACAGATAAGAAAGGACTAAAGCAAAACTAGCCAACATTTTCAACGGCTACTTTTTCATTCCTCAGCTGGAGATACTTTAAAGGAACTTGAATTTATTGAGAAACTCTTTGGTTTCTAAAAATAAAGTCTTTCCAATGTGTTGTCTTCAGTTGGACATCAAATTTTGAAACAGTCCGAAAACTGTCAGTTGCTCTGGGCTTGAAGTTTCCATCTGTAGCCCATAAGCATAAATTTCCTCCTTTATTTAAAAAACCCCAAAACCAACAGGGCAAAACCATGTCTTTTTGTATTTGTCCTTGCACTTTTGAGAATTGTTCCTGTCACAGCTTGGCAAAATTCTGATGTATAAAAAGGTGCTGCAATTGATTTGCTTCCCCAACAAACCTTTCCTGTTGGAGAGTAAATAGTTAAAATCTCCAACATTTTGAAGGGAAAGAAAAAGAGCAGAGGAAGATCAAGGGAGGAAGAGAGGACCAGGAAATGGCTGGACTGGGGTCCTGATACTTTATGCCACGATTATTCTGGGGTAAAAATAATATAAATATGAAAAAGGTTGTGTAAGTGCCTAGGTGACTCGAGCACATCTGCTGGGTTGGGAATAAGTTATTAATTCTCTGTGCAGCTGCAGGGCCAGCAGAGGGTGCATGTGAGCAATGGATCGTTTGCATTTGCATCTGCTCGTGGGTTTTCACATTTTCGAGATGAAAGCAAAATAAAGAATGTGCTGTTTATATGGCTGTTGCCACCCATCTTACCATACCAATTCCAGTTCAGTGTATTCAGTATAAAATAACATAGAGCACAGGAGACAACATTTCTTTTAGGCTAATCCCATCTACCTTGCAGGTTTGAATCCCTGCACTTGGCAGTCAGCATATCCTTTCCACTGTGGGTGTGGGATTTAGGGGAGATTAAAGAATGGCAATTGCAGCTCAGCAAAGCAGCAGCACAAACCTGCAGGTGTCATGCAACATGAAACCCTTTAAGGTTGCCAAAATCAACAGGAGAGTTCAAAGGGTGAAGGATGAAGTCTAGAATGGCACTGAAGCCAACTCCTGTTCACTGTCTTTTCTGCCTGCAGGTGAATTTAATTCCCCTAAATGTATTAAAATTCTGTGAATAATTCAGAGCAATTTTTGTAGTGAATTTTTCTTTTCCAGCTACTCCCTCACATCCCCAGGCTGGTGGCCTCTTTGAAGAAGGAGGACTCCAATTCTGCAACCAGCTGCCTGGAGCAGCTGGCTGAGCTCATCCACTGCATGTTCTTCCGCTTCTCAGGATTCCCAGACCTCTATGAACCAGTCCTAGAAGCAGTGAAAGTAAGTAATGCCCTTCTCAGTCATTTTACTGCTTCCCACATGGAAATGGCATTTTTGCTGGTAGCCTAGAATGGGGGGACATCCTAGCCTCAGCACCTCAAATGGTGGTAGAAGAAAGGGGATTAAAACTCCCAGTCTGAGCCCTGTGTAGGCAGGCTGTGGGAAGATACTTCTCTAATGGTAGGCCTGCAGAAGTCCTGATGGTGCCTGTAGGTTTTAGCTATAATGTTATTCTCAAATGCCTCTAAAGGACTAATACAAACAGGTGAACTCTTCCATACATGGAGGCAGGTTCATGTGAAGAGCAGACAAAATGAGTTGTGTGAATGCTTCTAGCACAGGAATTTTGCAGTTGCCCATTACTAATTCTTAATAGGAAAAGATCAGTCACAGGAAAGGACTCACAAGGATCATCCAGATCAACTCCTGACCCTGCACAGAACCCCAAGAATCACACCATGTGCCAGAGAGCATTTTGTGCAAATTCTTCTTAGCTTGGTGCCATGACAACTTCCCTGGGAAACCTGTTCCAGTGTCCAGCCACCCTTTTCCTAATATCCAATTTAAACCTCCTCTGATGCAGCTTTGTGCTGTTTTCTTGTGCCCTGTTGCTGGTCACCAGAGAGAAGAGATCAGTGCCCACCCCTCAGCTTCTCCTTTTGAGGACAGATAATGATTTGTAACTCAGATCTCTCTTTCCAAGGCTCTCCCGATTCCAAATGAGGACCGGATTAAACACCTCTTGGGACAAAATGCTTGGACTTCCCAGAAGAATGAGCTGGCCTGCTTCTACCCACGCCTGGCATCTAAATCAGAGACGGGAAAGATTGGGTTAATTAACTTGGGAAACACCTGCTACATGAACAGCATCATACAGTCCCTTTTCATGGCTTCAGAGTGAGTTTTTCCTCCCTAGCTCCCCTTCAAGACTGCTCCAGGGGTTGCTTGTTGCTCCAGCCTTGCGTGTCCCACACTGATTTTCCATCTCACAGATTACATCTTTGCTTTTCTTTTGCAGCTTTCGGCATTCAGTGTTGAATTTAACTGAGGGCAACTCCCAGCCCCTGATGACAAAGCTCCAGTGGCTCTTTGCATTTTTGGAGCACAGTCAGGTAATTATTTCATGTTCTAGTTATTTGTTTGGACTGTCGGCTGCGGAAAGGCTCGTCTCCAAGTTGCTTCCTGCCTGCTCCACAGTGCTGATAAGGAGCTGTGGATCTTGGTGGGTTTTTGTAATGGGACGAATTTTGTTTATGTGGTGGCAGCTAATTTTGGGAGAGGAGGAGGGAAACTCCTATCACCCATGAAAGTGGGCTATGTTCACACCAGGCTGCCTGTCTTTAACTTGTGGTCTTCTTGGGCTGGGCTGATGTAATAACTAATAGCTTTGACAATTAAGTCCATTAGGTAATAGTTTACATCTGTGGTCAACTGAGAAGTTGGTGTGAAGCAGAGGTCTTGTTTTGTGCCGTGCAGCAAGGGAGGAGACTGGAGCAGCTCACTTGTCCCATTGCTCCCCACCAAAGCACTAGCAATCCATGAAAATTGCCCTAAAGGTGGTTTTGTTAAAAGAATAATAATAAAATTCCCCTTAGATTCCAGATGCTTTGAATTCTTTATATGTGAGGGAAAGTAAAATAAAAATAACACCCTTAAACTAATTGTAAATATTTCCATGCCAAACATAAATTTTAATGGAGTGACTCCTGGAGATACAGCTAGGTCATATCTAATTCCTCACTTGAAAATATATCTTTCTCTCCCTAGAGAGACAAGATTTTGGAAAGCCAGCAAATTTTCCCTTGCTGGATAGCAAGTCATGCAGGCTTCTCCATTTTCCAAGCCTTGAGTGGCAGACCTGGCTTTGTACATTGTGGTATTATGTCACTACAGATGACCTGAGGGGGAAATGTAGACATCCTGTTAAATTTAATATTTAGCCAAAGAAGAGTCTAGGTTTTGATGGCAGGTTAGGGTGTCTGTGTTCTGTGATGATCAAGTACAGAAGTATATTTGCTTGTTGTGTAGCTGATGGTTAATAGTTTCCTGTTAATTTCGTTTTGTGTTATTTTTCTTCTTTGGGCTGTTCTTGAAGTTTCTGCTAAAGATGGGTCTTTTTCCATGTTAATTAGACATCTGCTTCCTAATGGCAGCAATTGCATTATCTGGTAACATAGATTACCTGCCTGTAGTGATCAGAATGTTGGGTGGGAAGTTTAGTGGATTTTTTTGCTTTGGTTTTTGTTTTTGTTTTTTTTTTTTATGAAAGGATTTGGTGAGAGAGATCCTGATCAAATTAAATGGAGCAGCAAATTAAATTCAGGCTGAATTAAGTAGAATTATCTGGATCAGGCCAATAAACCATTTAAAAATTGAATTATAAACACATGGACATTTTATAGAAGTATATGTAAAATAATGTCTGCAATTCATCCTTACCATCCTGGCTTGCAGCAAACCAAGGAAGTCTTCCTGTGCACTAGGATTAGCCTTTTTAGGGGGGGAAAAGGGACTTTATCAGGCACAGAACACTGTGCTCCCAGTGAAGCAGCCAAAAAACTATTCCTCTCCCCTCTCCATCCCCCTGTGTGAATTGAGGAAAAATCCTTACGACTAAATGCGCTTCTTCTGTATTGCTGCCAGCGACCTGCCATCTCCCCTGAGAGCTTCCTGTCTGCCTCCTGGCCGCCCTGGTTCACCCCTGGAGCTCAGCAGGACTGCTCAGAGTACCTCAAGTACTTGCTGGACCGGTATGTGACGAGCGCTGTGATTTCGGAGCCTGGGGACAATCAGAGCCTGTCCCTAAACCCCAATGTAATGTTTAATGCTGACCCACATGCAAACAGGGCAAGTGGCTGAGGCTCAGAGGAGTTGGGACAGTGGAGGGTTGGGGTGAGAGATGGTGGGACTGGTCTGAGGCTCCTTAATAAAACCCTGTTTGGACAATTTTAGGGGTAAGGTCATAACTTAGTTCACCTTGAAAGTGTCTGCCTTTGCTCTGAATACCCAGGGAATTCATAGAAGTACAGAGTCATTAAGGTTGGAAAAGACCCCTATGATCATTGAGTCAAACCATTAAGCCAGCACTGCCAGGTCCACCACTAAATCAGGTCCCTAAGTTCCACATCTACATGTTTTTTAACACTTCTAGAAATGGTGATTTCACTACTTCCTTGGTCAAGTCTGTTCCAACACTTAACCACCCTTCACCCTTTCAGTGAAGAAATTTTTCCTGATGTCTCATCTAAAATTGTTCCAGCCTTAGAGATTTACTTCACAAGACACACAACCTACTCTGTAAAATGTTGATTTTTGCCTTTCATGTAGAAATATCAAATCTCTAGTGCCCCAGTGATCCCTCTAGAAGTGCAGGGTCAGTGGCACATGAAGACTTGAGGTTCCCAAATCCTGTCTGACTCCTTCCTGCCTTTCTCCCACAGCACCAGATCCCTGGGTACAGGCAGGTTAACTGGGGTTAACCCCTTGCAGTGAAGAACAGGAGCCCTACTTTAGAAACTACCTCTTGGTGTTGTATTGATGCATAATGCAGCCTTTTTCTCCCCTGCCAAAGATTGCATGAAGAAGAAAAAACTGGAAAAAGAATCTACCAGAAACTCAAGGAATCCAGCTTGATGTCTCAGGCAGTGGAGCAGCATTACTTAAACAAGACATTGATTGAGAAGATGTTTGGGGGTAAAATTATGACAAAGATCCGCTGCTTGAAGTGCCTGAATGTTTCCTCCCGAGAAGAAGCCTTCACAGACCTGTCCCTGGCTTTTCCTCCATCAGACAGGAATGTGCGTGGGAGCACATCTATTCTACCAGTGGAAGAAATTGGCCCACAGTTCATCGAGCCTCCTGAAAATGCAGGGCAGCATACAGGCTCTCCCTGGATCCGGAGGAAGGCCCCCAAGGCCGGTGACCATGCAGCCCCACCAGTGTTGGTGAAAACATTAGGTTTCCAGGAACCCAGAGAAGCAGCAAATCCTGTACGTGGCAATGATGTTGGGGTGGATGCAGCCAAAGACCCTCTCTCGACTGCTGGGGAGCAGGCATGTGCTCCCAAGGACTCCAGATCCGTGCCAGATTTAATCAACTATTTTCTATCCCCAGAGAGACTGACAGCAGAGAATAAATACCACTGTGAGAACTGTGCATCCTTGCAGGATGCTGAGAAGGTGGCAGAGCTGACAGAGGGTCCACACTACCTCATCCTCACACTGCTGCGGTTCTCTTTTGACCCACGGACTATGAAGAGGAAGAAGATCTTGGACAATGTCTCCATCCCTGTGGTGCTCAAGCTACCTATCCTTGTTGCTCCAGAGGAAACTGAGGAGGTTTGCCAGCGTGGGAAGGACGGTGCTGTCCCAGGGAGTGGCTTCATGACTGTTGTGTATGACCTCTGCAGTGTGGTGGTGCATTCAGGCGTCTCCTCCGAGAGTGGCCACTACTACTGCTACTCCAGGGAGTGCACGGACACTGTTCCCCACGGGCAGCCCCGGGATGGGGTGCCAAAACCGGCCTCTGACAAACAGCTGGACTTTGAAATCCAGTGGTACCTCTTCAATGACACCAGAGTTTCCTTCTCCTCCTTCGAATCGGTCAGCAATGTCACCTCATTCTTCCCCAAAGACACTGCCTACGTCCTCTTCTACCGGCAGCGCGCGGGCCGGCAGAGCTGCCTGCTGCGCGAGGCTCTGGCTGAGGCTGGCCACCTGCATGGTGAGCCCTCCCTCCACAAGGACTTGATGGAAGCCATTTCCAAAGACAACATCCTCTTCTTGCAGGTAACTCTGGCTGCTGTGCACAGCAGGGTGCGATCCTGTGGCTGTCCAGCTCATGGGCCACATTCCCACCCATCCAGGCAGCAGTGGGATATTGTCCTGTGGTTAAAATCCTGCAGATACCCACCCACTCCCTGAAGCCAAATCCCTTTTCCTTTTTAGTAAACCAGATATAAACAGGTTATAGTTTCCTGATGAAACTGGGCACTGAGATTGCTACAAGACACCTTGTGACTGTGCTTGGGGCTGACTTGGTATTGTCTGCCCCTGAAGCTCAGCCTGAAATTTTCTTTGCAGTGCCTGGGAAAGATAGGATAATGAAATAGTTTGGATTGGAAGGGACCTTTAAAGGCTATCTAGTCCACCTCCCCTGAAGGATGAGCAGGGACATCTTCAGCTATATCAGATTCTCAGAGCCCCATCTGGCCTGACTTTGAGTGTTCCCAGGGATGGAGCATCTACTACCTCTCTGGGAAATCTGTACCAGTCCCTCACCACCTTCACTGTAAAATACTTGCTCCTTACATTCTACCTTTTCTTCTCCTTCCCACCTTCACTCGCTGGTAACTAGCTGTTCCCTTCAACCACCTCTGATGTTTACCTGAGTCACTGCAAGTCAGGTCTTTTCTTGCCCCTTCTTGTCATCATAGAATCATGGAATGGTTTGGGTTGGAAGGGACTTGCAGACCATCTAGTTCCAACCCCTCTGCCATGGGCAGGGACCCTTTCTGCTAGACCAGATTGCTCAATCCATCCAAGCCCCATCCAACTTGGCCTTGAACACTTCCAGGGATGGGGCATCCACTGCTTTCCTGGGCAGATGGGTGAGCTGGGAATACAAACTAGAACAGATTTCATTCAGCTGATGCAGTTCAACCCTTTCCAAACAGCAGTGTCTCCTATGACATGAGCTGCATGTGGGGGGATTTGAGGGGTCCCTCCTCTCCCATAGGTGACATGGGAGGGCTGAGTTCAATCCCTGGAGAGCTGCAATGCTTTGCTGCATCCCTCCTGCTGAGTTCTAGAGCACATGGTCTTCACACCCCAGTTTAATTTCAAGGAAGCTCCCAGGGGGAACCTTACAGGCTCCTGGTTCCTTAGGGGTGGTGGGAGCATCCCCCCACATGGGTTCTTTATCTGCTGATATCCTTGTGCTATTTTTCCTCCTTCCTTCTCCCAGGAGCAGGAAAAAGAAGCGAGGAACAGAGCTGCCTATATTTCTGCCTTGCCGAAATCCCCGCTGTGGTGGAGAGACTTGGACAGGGACAAGGATGATGACAGCTCATCTGGGGGCTGCAGCCCAGCAGCAGGTGGGGGTGGATCTGGCTCCTTCCATGGACTTGTCTTTTAGCCAATGGCTTAAACCAGATGGGCAATGTCCACGGGGCCAACCTTGAAGCCAGAGGCTCCTCTTCCTCACCCTGATGATGGTGAGCATCTTGGAGGAGGATTTGAGAAACATTTCAATGGAATAGGTCTCAGGGGCTGATTTGGAGGCACCTGAAGGGTCTTGCTGCTTCCAATGCACTTGGTCTTCATGCCTTAATGTACCTAAGCTAACGCAGAGATGAGCAGCTGCCGACAGCTCGGAGAAGTGTCCTTTTGCTTCAGCATAGCCATGTCTTGCCTGCTGTGAGCCATGTCACCAACCTGGGGGGGTGATGGGGACAGGCATGGGCAGGAAGATGGGCCCAGCAGGGCCCCAGGGATGGATATGTCCCATGCACATCCCCTCTGCAGCCCTTTCTGTGGCACTAAGTTGATTCTGGGGGAGCCTCTGCTCAGTTGTTGCATTTTTTAATGTGGTTTGGGAACCCACCATGACAAACTTTGAAGGTAGAAAAAAATCTGAAAATGCCAAAATGTAGCAATGCTGATCTGTGAGGCAGTGAGCAGTAAGACGTAACAGTGAGCAGTGGCAGGTCAGCCAGAGGGGGTTTATGCTGCATTGCAAGACACCCAAAAGAGACTGAGGGGCATAAACTCCTCCAGGCAAGAGAGACTGACCTGATCCAGTTGGGGTTTCTGGGCTCTGGTGAAGACCCACTGTGTTACTGATGACCTCTGGAAGCTGGTACTGTGCATGGCAGGCCCAGACACACAGCTGTTTTTCCAGATGTGTCTTTAGGACTCTATTAGTCTCTTTCTGCTGCTGTCATTTGATGGCTTTCTGGGCTAGATCTGTCCTTTAAAATTTGGGCTTTGCCGTGGGATATACTGAACTGAGCAGCAGATGACAGAGCCCCCGTTAACTCATGATCTATTTTTTTTTAATGCTGATTTGCAAGGTGAGTAGCCCAACCAGATATGTTATATCAACCCAGTATCAATATATACTATGTAAACCAATGTATTATATAAATCAATAATGGGATGGGGGTGATTTTGATGGCAGATGGCCAACTCAAGCCCTGGGCAGCACATCTACAGGACCCCAGCTTCCTCCCACGTCCCTCCCTAGCTGTTGTCCCCTGCTTGCTCCTCCATCATACCTGTAGTAGAGATTTCTCTAGCTCAAGTGGCAGAGACTTGTGCCTTGGGTCCTAAGTGCAGGGTCTAATCCTGGCCATGGGGTACTGGGGGGTAGGAATATTGTGTTGCTCTGGAGGAAAAGCAAAGCCCAGACATTGCTATGGATAATGTGAGCAGAAAGTCTGCTAGACAGGACACTTGGGGTCAAATATCTGGTGTATACTATCATATTCTTTTATTGCCTTTCCTATATATAAATAAAGGAAATTAATAAATTCAACATAAAGACTTAGTGTCTTATTGCAGAACTCATAGATACTGGGCTGATGACTCAAAAAAGAGATGGGGAAGCTGATGCATCCAGCCTCAAGGACGTGGGACAAGCCTGTAGAGTGGTGGCTTGGAAGAGGGGATCAGGCAGAGATGGAATGGGAGCCCCACTGCAGATCTGTGTGCCCTCCAGAAGAAGATCACAATACTAGTAGTGGAGCCTTGTAGATGAGCAGTGGAGTGTGTTTGTTGTTTTTAAGTCAAGTGCTAAAAGGAAATAAATGAGGACCCATAGCTGAAGTGTCACAGAAAGTACAGTGTTTCCTGGTTTTATTAATAGACTTCTATTTATTTCCCATTCAGAGAGGTTGCCAAAAGTTTTCCTGCTGCTGTCATGCTAGCTCCTTTCTTTATTCTGGAGTATTATGTGAAGGCATTTTCTGTGCCATTTGCTCTAAGGTGCCTTTGTAGGATACTCTCTTTAACTTGATGAGATCCTCATCTAAATAATAGGCAATAATCAAACCAACATGGAAAATGGAGAGGCTGTAGTATAGCTAAGTTTTTTCCTGAATGTGCCTTGTTTTTTTCCCCAAGATTTTCTCAGATGAGCAGAGGCAAACAGCCTGCAGTTCTCAGCATGGATGGCAGCCTGGAGAGTGTCAGAGGTGTAATGAGGTTGACTGGTTTTAGTCCCTGTTAATTTCTTGTAATTATTAGCACTGGACTTCCCTTTTGGACTCAGCCAATCCTACTACATCTTTGATGAAGATATTAAATAGTATTGGTCCCTGTACAGATCTTTGAGGAACACTACTTATTGCTGGTTTGGACACTGAATCATTGACTGTACCTCTTCCAATGTGGCTATCCAGCCAATTCCTTATTCGTCTAATGGTCAATCCATCTATCTTTCCAATTCAGAGGTAAGAATGTTAACAGGGACCATATTAAAGGCCTTACAGAAGTCTAGTATAGCATAAGTATGGTGTATTGCTATCTATGCTACACCAATTGTAGTATATACTATATTGATATTAGTGTTAGTAATGCCAGTAAAGTATATGCTATAGTGCATGTGATAGTATGGCTGATTTTGTCTGTCACATGTGCCTCTGGTCAAGGAGAGCCCATAGGGGAGTCCTCAGCCCTTGGTTTGGGATTCCATGCGTGCTGCAGGTGTGAGATGATGCTACTCTTGTCTAAAAGAGGTGTTACAGGAGCTGTGCTTAGGGAGGTGTATTTTCCCAGTTGTGGTGTTTAAAAAAAAAAAGTCTTAAAGGAAGGGTTGAACTTTTAACTCTGGAGAAAAAGATTTGTTCTGGTGCTGAGGTTCTCTGGGTGATTTGATGTCCTGAGCTGCTGATTGATGGGTAAGGAAGGTAGCATTTGTCCTCACCCAGCAGAGCAGATATAGGGCATGAAGTTCAATTTAGCAGCTGAAAAATACATGGCTTGGGTTCTGGTATCAGGAAAAACCCTAGCTACATCCTAAAGGCACTTGTGACCCAGACCCATACAGGACATCTGAAGCTGTAGGAGACACTTGGCAACATGCTGAGAAAATGCTCTGAAAGCTTTAAAGGTGCTACATAATCGAACTTGATCTGCTCCTTAATTTCCCCTTTTTTCCCTGTTCTGAAGCCATGTTGGGAATCACCAGGGAAAGATGTCTTTTTATTATCATTCTTTTATTTTCCTGTTGCTTTTCTGTTGCATATACAGTACTTAAAAATGAGATCACCTTCACATCAGGCATGTACCATGTTTATTAACAGCAAAAAAGTATTATCTAGGCTTCACTCGAGACCGATTTACAGGATAAATAATTGTTTCAAATTACTTAAAAAAAACCCAAAACAACAACCCCCCCCAAAGAATAAATTAATAACTTAAGTGATTAGCTGTCCACAGTGATTTGAAAACTTAATAACCATTCAAACAGTGACACCACAAGAAGACACATACTGTACAGTTTGCCACAGATTACTCTTGTCCTTCCTTCTACAAATGGAAATCAAAAAATTAAAAATACTCCTCTTTAAGAACAGTCATAGTCTTTGAAACACACAAAACATCCCTGCGAATCGGTGGCTGATGCAAGAGCTTCACAGCCAGGGCTCCAGCCCCTCCTCGCAGCAGGTTAAGAAACAAATGGAGAAAACTACCCTAATCTGACTGGGTCTGTTCCCACACAATGCTGCCCAAAGTCAGTGGGGACAGGTTGACTTTGCCAAGGGCTGGGTTGAGTGGGATATAACTACTCTAAAGGTTTGGTCCTAACCCTACGGGATTCATCGACAGGCTCTCTCTGGAGCCCGGGGTCCTGCTCCCTTCCCCTCTGCAATGTGGTTCAGCCACCATGTCCAAACTGCTCTCAAAAAACCTGTGGTGTTTTCAGGGTCAGTGTAGCAGCAGAACGCTGAAAACTGTGCAAATGGCACTTCCCCCACCCCCCTCACTCAGCAGAAAAGGTTTTTTTCACCTTGGTAATTAAGGATGAAGGGGTTTTTAATGAGTTTTGCAGAGTGGGATGTGCAGTGCCATGTATGATGCTGGGCATGACAACAAGGTAGCACCACATGCTGCCCAGCCATTGCCTGCAGACTCAAAACAGCTCTTTGCATTATTAGATGTCAATTAATTGCACATCATGACACATCTGTGAGGGGGGGAAATAAGTACTAAAAACCTTCATTTTGTAAGCCGGAGAAAAAGCAGGATACAGAGTTCACATGAACCCTCTCATCCCACGTGAAGATACAGTGTGGTGTCACCCAGAGAATGACAGTAAAAATGGTGGTTTCTTATCTCCTGGTCTTGGGGCAAACCTCTCCCATATAATGAACCCACCGGCCTACAAGTGAACCTGTTATATGTTAGCCATGGGCTACATCAAAAATGAAGAGCCTGCTGATTGGGAGCAAGTCTGTTGAGAAGCTTTTTTAGCTAAAGAGCTGGAGCCATGTGGCCCAGCTTCTGTTTCAGATGTTACTGGCTGGTGTTAACACTTGGATACCACGTGCCAGGACCAGCTGGCAGTGGGCTGGAAGGGGACAGCTGTATTGTGACACCTTGCTACATTTCAACTTTTCCCAAGAGTAGACACTAAATCAGCAACCTGATCAACAGTACAACGCTAGGAGTCGTGAACAAGGAGATGAATTTGAGACTACAATGATAAGACACCAAAGACAGGCTGATGGAGGGATGAACTGCTCCAGGCCAAGGAGAAATCATGATCAGAAGGTGCACATCTCGACCTGCAAGAGCCTCATTAACAGCTGCAAGATCATAGTGTACACATGGGAAGGTTGGGCAGAGAAGAGAGGCACTCAGACTCATCAGAGGCCCTAAATTGGGTCATTGGCCCTTGTGAATTAATGCTGGACTGGTCCCTTTCATTTTCTTGATGGCTTTTTGATGGTCATGCGTGTTCTCTTGCTGGTGCCAGGGTTAGGCTTTGCTCTTCCCCCTTCCTGTTACAACTAGGGCTTCTCCACAATCACAGCCCTGCTGCATCCATCTCATCTAGGCAGCATCCCTCCAATGGGACACACAGTGTGGGTATCAGCTTTTGCATGGAATGGAACTTTCACATCACCAGGTGGGAAAACACCAACACAATGCAAACATGACTTGAGAAAACCATCCTATTACTTTCCTCCTAGGCCAGTAAGATCAGACAGGACCTGGGAACTATTTCAACATCTTCCATAAGACCTGGGCATGTTTGTATCCCCGCCAAGGAGCCATGATCATTGGACAGGCAAAACAAGCCAACTCTTCCTGGTATGCCAGGGTGTGGAGGTGGCATGGGGCTCCTGAGAGCTCTGGATCTAGCCCAAAAAATGTACAGGTTCAAGCCGTCTCCCTGTTGCTAGAACTGCATGTCCATGTCCTGGATGACTTGTTCTGGGCCAGCTGGCCCCAGGTGCAAGGGATGTCCCAGTATGGATTAGGTCCTCTCAATGAGGAGTATGGCCTTAGGGGTTGAGCTCTGTGCCTGGCCACTTGGCTTCAGGGCCAGAGAAGTGGCCCTGTCCCTATTTTGGATGTTACAGGGCTGTAGGCACCCCCTTGGGCCCCTTCCCTCACATGGAGGAGTCTCCACTCAACCCTGGCAGCACAGGGTCTCAGTGTGGAAGAGATGCTCCAAGCAGAGTCAGATAGGGGATTGACCTAGACTGGTCTTGAAAAGCTCCAAGGATGAAAATGGCACCTCATGGGACAACCCTGTGAAACCATGACTGCCCCATGAACAGCTCACGGGAGCCCCTGTGTCTCCCAGCACATCCTGGTCCCCACATATTTCTTGTAGGGCTTGTCCTGCTCAGCTCAGAGCTGCCAGACTCTCAGCTTTGCCCTGGCACAGTCTGCGCTCACACATTGTTCTCTTTCACCAACTTGAGACTAAGCCTAAGCCTGGCATCCACTGAGAGCTGGAAATGTATTTCTCACTGAACACTTAAATGCCAGTTCAGAGCAAATCAGCTCCAAGGCAGCTCACACATTTCACCAGACAGAGTGATCAGCATTTGCACACTCACAGCAAGGGATACACACTTTTGGAGACTTTTGCCTTTAAAACCACCTGCTTTAGTAATTTTCAAGCTTGGGGAAAACTTTGAGCCATGGACCTGGTGCTTCATAAAACTAAATACTGAGGTCACGATTCTTGTCGCACAGACAACCCCTCCCCATGCGCACACACACATGCAAGCATATCCCTTTTCTAAACTGAACCACAGAGCTGTAGAGCAGGCTCTGATGTGAAGGCTCAAGCCAGTTCCATTCCAATTAAAATGAATAATTTGCAATGTTCTCAGCTTCCTTAAACAACTATTTCTAACAAAGGAGTCTGTCATACTTGAGAATTCAAGTATAAAGTGGATGTGATAAACTCAATGCCTTCAGGACAAAGTTCTTGGCAGTCTGTGTAATTAAAGCAGCTGCTTTTCAATATGGTTTAAGACTAAATACTGCACAAACATTAATCACCAGGGACTGCTGTAATCAGCTTGGCAATCGTCATGGGTGACTATTTACACTGAATCCATTGATTACTTAATGCTTTCAGGAGGGGTTGATACACTCATGTCTATATGGCACAGAGTCTGTGGGCTTCTCCTTAGTTTGGTGGTGCTGTTTGCTTGGTGCTTTTCAGGGGAAAAGATAGAGGAATGTACCTGTTTTGGTGAAAACACAGACTTCACTGCAAAGCAGAGAGGGAGCAGCAACCAGCAGTTGTTAAGTAGCTACTTCTGGGCTGTTTTGGTCCTTGCCAATTGCAATGGACCAGTTACTGGGGATGATCATGAGAGCAAATTGTCAAAACACAGTGTCTGAACCTGGGAAAGAGCTATCCCATGCCAATGCTTGCCCCATGAACAAAGACATTTGTGAAACATGGAGTAAAAGGACTAGTTTCTCCAGTACCACAAAAGGCTTTTCCAGTCTTAATTAACACCTTGGATTAAATGTGGGAGTGGGTACTGGATGCACCTAGTCCCAGCGCCGAAGCACAGGGCACCCACTCAGCAAATTGGATTCAGACCCACTGTGTTCCTTCTCGAGCCACTAAAGCTAACAGCTTAGAAGAAGAAATAGACAAAAATCAGCTTCCCAGTTGAGTGACATTCTATTTGGCGGGGATGGGGAGCTCTCTCCCAGCTGGGTGAATGCACACTTCAGTGGGCTCTGGATCAGGCCCAATGTTTAGTCTCCCCCGAGATGAAGAAATGAAAGGGGCAATACAAATATGAAGTACTGGATTTTAGTCTTCATTTCATCATCTCACCAGGCAAGTGTGCAAGCCCCCAGCAGGGGGCAATGGCCCTTGCAGGCCGTAACACATTCCCTGACCTCCAGAAAGTATCTGACTGTGCTAAATCTTCCCCTTTGGGTTTTTTTCCCTTCTAGTAATTATTATTTTTAGCATAAACATTAGGATATTTTCTTAATTGTTTCTGTAAAAGCCCAACACTTCAATGTCTTAACAGGGTTGTCAGAGCTTTTCCATTAACATCCTTCCCTTTCATGGCATGTGAGAAGAAAATAGAAAATGGTGCTGGAAGCTCAAGACTTATTTTACCAGCACACAGCAGCACACACACCTTAAGGGACTGGTATTCCATCCCCATGAGGGTCACGTCTGTCCCTTTCCAAACTCAGACCAAGATTAAACAAATGTGTTAATGCTTGAGCATATAATAATAATAATATTGATAATAATCAATACAACTTGGTGGTGTTGGTGGAACACAGAGCCCACGGCACTGGGAGGCGTTCAGCTTGCAGAAACAATAGCTCCAGCTCTTTAATAAATATTATTACCTAATCTTTCTAATGTCTCCTTCATTTGGCTCTTGGTTTGCGGTCAGCCTGTTTATTCGTGTCAGTGCTTGCTGTCTGGCAATCAGGCTGCTCCATGGCAATCATTAGTTCTTCCTGTTTTCATGAGATCATGAATTATTATCTCTGCATTAAACTCTCCCGTCCTTCTCTTCTCTCTGCTCAGCAGCTGCCTGGGAAGTGATCCCAAAGCCTGGATGTGTTAAGGATGCTGGCAAGGGACAACAGCAGACTCCCACCCATAATTAGACCCTAGTCAGCAAGCCCCACTTCTTTGTTGAAGAAACATTGCTGAAAACAATGAGAGGAAAACAGTTCAGCTTTTTGCACCCTCCACAAACCAACCCCGCTGCTACATTAAAGCTCGTACTGAAACGCCTTGCCCTGACTCTCCTGACCAGCCTCTTCCCAAGCCCTTGACCTCACCATCAACCAACATTTCAATTACTCTTCTTCTTTCTTCCAGGAAACATTCCACCAGACTTCCTCACCCAAGACCAACCTCTTCCCCCAGTCCCCGCAGCAGCCTTCCACTCCCTTCTTGTTACTCATCCTCATGCCAGTCCACATACAGCGGGTCTCCAGAGCCTCCCTGCCCCTCTCATACTCCACCACAGAGCTTCTCAAGATGGCCACCATGTAGGACTCTCATCTACAGGCTTCTTTTGGTGCCACAAAAGGCAAATTTTTGTTTTTAGGGTCAGATTCACAGGAATTGGTTTCAGATAGGCAGTTGGTCAGTGCTTAAATTCTACCTTCCAAAACCAATCCCTCCACCCCCTTCCAAAGCCAATCCCTCCTGCCCACTGACTTTGAGAGATGATGGAGAACATAAACAGACGACACCCCAACAAACTCATGTGAGCATGTGCTGGCATTTGTGTGTGTGTATGATGGGGAAAGTCCTGGGCTCCTAAGTCCGCTCAGGATGGTGTGGATGCTCATCAAGCTCTTGAAGGGTAACAACCCCAACCAAAGCCATGGGGCCTGTCCAGCCAGGAGGAGAACCTCAGAGACTTTGAGCGTATTATTTACAAGAGATGGGACAACAAAAGTGATTTTAAAAGGAATGGTCCTTGCTTAGTTTTGGGACTGGGAGGAGGCAGAGAAGAGGACAACCATAAGGAGTGGAGAATCAGAGCTGGGCAGTGATATCCTATGGGAGATGCTGCAAAACTGCATGGTGTGGTTTGGAGTACAGTATGGAAGAAGACGGGGAGAGATGATGCAGTGTTAGCACATACAAGGTGGCTTTAATAGCTGTAAGCAAAGGATGTGTAGGGTGAAACCTGGTATTGCTAAGTCAAAGTTCCTGGATAAGTGCATCCAGCAGCTAAATACAAACCTAGCCACCGAACATAGTTGGTCTTTATCACTGGCAAACAGTATCCGCCAAGTCTTCCCCTGAAATTAAGTTTTGTTTTGTTTTAAGAGAAAAAACCAATTACACCCCCTCCCCTCCACAGACAAGTCTTAGAAATCCAGCCCAAGTGGATCTGGCAGCCCAGCGGGGTCACAGCTGGGGAAAACCAATGGGACATTTGCCTGTTTCACTGCCTGCCACAGGCACTACTGCTTCATGCTCTTGGCAGGCTCTGAGGACTGCCGCACATCAGTCCACTCCTGCATGGTGCTCTGCAGCGCCTGTGTCTTCTCCTTGTCCACTTGCACGTAATCGACCTTCTCATCTGAGGCGACCGACGAGGTGGAGGGCTGTGGGGAGGAGAAACAGGGCACCATCCAGTCACTCATCAGCTCCCTGCTCTTCCCTCTCACTCCTTGCTGCAGCAGCACCGCGGCTGCCACAAGTCCACCAGCACCATTCCTGCTTTCTTGCAAACTCCACAGCTCATCACCCTCCCTTCTAACCTCCCAAGGAGACTTGGATGAAGGATTTCAATCTGCACTGACTCTTCCTGGCATGAGACTGCAGTGTAATGGGAGGGTAGAAACAGCATGCGGGTCTCTACCTTCTCACAAACTCTGGGACATGGATGTTTGGTTGTAACTGTGTTCTCTAACTGCTGATATTGTGTGTTCAGCCTTGCATATTGCTCATCTTCCTGTAAAGAACTCCAGAACTCTTAGAGATACACATAAAAATCCCAGCTCCATCCCTTCTAGCTGTGCTAACTCTACCCACCTATGGCACCAGCTCATTTTCATCCCCAAAACAATAGATATGTTTGCAGAGTCACCCAGGGGATATGTTGAGGAACAAAGAGATACTTTTTACCATAGCTTCTGGAGTCCTGGAATTTCTTCTGCTTCTACAAGCATTTAAAAGGACCTCCATCTACTTGTAATTGGGGCCAGATAATGCTTTTTAACAGTCTGAAATCATTTTTCAAGAACAGGATGTAATTTAAATGGGTGATATATTGCGGAAATATTGCTGGCCAGAAAGAAACCATCAAGGGACAACTGTTAAATAATAAAAGGACCTAACCAGCGGGATGCTTTGCCTAGGAAACAAGTGGTGTTTGAGAAAGTGAGGCCAACTCACAACTGGTTGCCACAAGGGTTTATACAACCCTTGTCCTTCACCTTTCAGGTGCATAATCCAAGTCTGGTTCTGGAAGACCTGTTGTTCTGAAGGAGGAAAAAACCAATTCTGATACTTCTTGGGATACCTCCTGACAGCTTTTCAATATACAGTCTTCAGCTGAATTTGTGGTCTCATCAGTACCCTGAACCCTGCACATCCATGCTTCTGGTGATACTTCCAACAAAGCTGCAGACATGCAAGAGAGACTGACTCTGAGCTAGAGTAAGTATAGCAGCAAGTCACAGAATGGTTTGGGTTGGAAGGGACCCTAAAGATTTTTTCATTTCAACCATAGCATGGGCAGGGACACCTTCCACTAGACCAGGTTGCTCTAAGCCCCATAGTGGCCTTAAAGACTTCCAGGGATGTGGCAGCCAAAGATTCTTTGGGCAGTCTGTTCAAGTGCCTCACTACACTCATATTAAAGAATTTCTTCCTAATATCTAATCTAAACCTGCCCTCTGTCAGTCTGAAGCCATTACCCCTTGTGGTGTCACTCCAAGCCCTTGTAAAATGTCCCTCTCCAGCTCTACTGCAGCCCCTTTAGGCACTGAAAGATGCTCTAAGGTCTCCTTGGAGCCTTTTCTTCTCCAGGCTGAACAATCCCAGCTGTCTCAGCCTGTCTCCATAACAGAGGTGCTCCGGCCCTCTGAGCATCTGAGACTTTTGGGACCACAGTCTGGAGCTTTGGACCATGCTGTTGCCAGTGTGCATAAACCCCTTAAAAATGCATCACTTTTAATCAGAAGTTTATAAAATCGCCCATACCTTCCTGTGTGGCCCTGGTGAGCTTGGCTGGAAGTCCAGGGCCAGATAATCCACACTCCCCGAACTCTTTTTAGGCGCTGGGCTGTTGGTACCACTAGGAACAGGAGAAGCAGAAATGGGGTTTTGCTAATGCAGGGAAGAGACAGGAGAGATAATGAGGATTAAAATGGGAAGGAAGAAAGTAAAAAGGAAATTAACACAAATCTGGAAATGAAACACATTGGAAGCACCTTTAAAAGAGCCTGGTATTTGCTCACCTGCCTCTGGGACAAGTACGTGCAGAACTGCTGGGATACTATAAATGTTGTATATTGTGCTAACAAATATTTCAAGCTCATGCTCTTGATTTCATGTATCAGAGCAGCTCTGCTGCCTTTGTGCTGATTTTATCCACATGCCTAACAACAGACGTGGGCTTTAGCATGTCCCAGGGGCCACACCTCAGTGAGGCCAGGCCAGCTCTGGTATCTTTGCTAATCACAACCATGCTACACAGAGCACAGATTTCCTCTACCCCATTAGTTACATAGCCTCAAAAATATGCTTCAAGTCAGTAGCTTCACCAAGAGAGACAAAATCCCCTCCCTGTAAGCAGTGCCACTCCCTGCTGCTGCTCTGATAGCCCCTGCTCTCACAGAAACATGATGTCAGCAGCTATTAGGGGAAAAAAATTGAAAAAAATCAACTTTAATTAGGAAAATACACCCTGACAGTCCATATAAATTTTTATCCCCTCTTAATTCCTGGCAAAGTAGGCGATACATGTTTCTGCTCTCATACACATTTAAAACTGGAATGGGACATGTCACTTTCAGAAGGAAACACCCTGTTTTGTGCATTTAGGGATGCACATAAGGATGTACTCCACACAGTGCTATCTAAGCACTTCCATGTCATGAGCTAGGAATGTGTCTGCAGAGCTGGGGAGAGTATCTGTCCTGCCAGGACCATCTATCTTAGCTGTGGGGCCCTTACCATGGCCACATAGTTCTCCTCGCTGTCTCCCGAGTCAGTGCTGGTGATGCTCTGGGAGGAGACAGGGCGACAGTACTGCAGAGAGCCAGCGTTGAAGGTCTGCCTGCAAGGACAAGGGTTGATGTGTTATTGATGGCTGTGTGTCCAGCTTGTCCTTTGCCAGGGACGGATGAGAGAGGGCAGCTCCTGATGCAGCAACCATCACTATGCTCCAGTCTGGGCATGAGGAAGAGCTGGTGGCATTGAGGTTCTCCAGCCTGTCCTTTCCATGGGTTGAAAATCCTGGGTTTTGTTTCCCCAATTTTTTCTTTCTAGAATTTTTTAGTAACACCTTACTTGCTATGTACCCCTAACTCCCCTGCTCTCATCTACACAAATCAGATTCCATGAACTTATTCACCTCACAGGAAAATTGTGGAGGATGCAGGGGCAGCCTTGGTGAAGCCTCTCAACTCCAGCCTCACCACAGCTACAGGATAGGGCCCACACAGGGCCCTATCCAAATTTTTTGCCAGAAAACAAATCCTCTGAGGAATTGTCTTGCTTTCAATTGGCCAAATCTAATTATACCGAACAAAGTAATGAAATCAGCTTCTGGCATTAAAGTGTGTGTCTTAAAAAGCTATTTGTTGCCTTTCAGTAAAGCGGGGTCATATGATTAGCTGATAGGGGAAAAATCCATTAGCTTCTCCAGGGTCGGACCTCTTGTCAGTCAAACCCTGCTCACTGCTTCCCAGCAGCAGTGATTTCAGCACACAGTGCTTATGCCCTGCAGTCAGTCTCCACACAATCCAATTTATTAGAGGAGTCATAGCAGCCAAGCTTTGCTTCTGCCTTTTAGTGGACAACATGAGACCACAAATTAGTAGCAGAGCTGGAATTGTGCGAATCCTGTTATTTTTGGCTGGCAGAACTAGCTCTGAAATGCTTTGGTTTAATTTTGCAGACTTCCTTCAGGCTAGGCTTTGCTTTCAAGGCAATGAAAACACAGCTTGGTCAGACCCTGAGAGTGACCCTGTGCTTAGAGACTACAGTGGGGTTTTGGGGGAGATATCTTGGATGTGAAATCATGCCCCCCACACAGTATGGCTGAGCTGGTCTTGCTCAGCTGTACCATGAATCGTGGTGGACCACAGGTCCCAGTTCAGAGCCACAGCTATCCAGGATTTGTCAGATCCCAGAAACAGGAAATGTCTTCAAGGGACCTTAATTAGCTTGTTACCCACATGCTGGGCTTTCATATGAAATCCTAACCTAAATTAATTTATCTTCCTGCCACCAGCTGTGATGTGGGGAATATTTAATCCATGGCAGAGGTGACAGCATGGCTACATGTGGACACTGGTGAGAATGAGACCAGAGAGCTGCTGTTGGAGCAAAGCAAGAATTCATCCCCCAGCCATTACTCACGTAGGCCTGGACCAGGATTTCGTGACTGGAGATTTGAAGGGAAGCTCATCGATGACAGTGTTGTTCCTCAGGTCCAGTGGTGATGGCTTTGCTGGGGAGAGGAAAAGCCTTTATTCAGAGGCAGCATGTTCCTATAATTCAGCCTCCATGACTGGCAGGAGAGTGTCTCCAGCTTAGGGTTGATTACTTCCCATTCTACTAATCAGTCCCCCAGCCCTCCCTGCTGATGACAAATACTCTGAACCAAAATCCCTGTGCTCATTTATGTCAGAACTGGGAGAAAACAGTGAATTTCTCCCTCTGCCCCACAGCCCCAAAATGGTTGGGTGGTCCCAAAAGGGGAATGTGCCTCCAAGGGAATGGAGATCTGCTAAAAATGCCCAAACCCCAAAACCATCCCTTAGAGATCTTAGAGATTCCTTAGAGATTCCTTAGAGAGTTGTATCACATTAGATGGGAACAAGACCAGGCTCTCCAAGGCCTGAGCTGCCTCCATCTGGAGTGTTTTCCCATAGGGAATGGGAAAGGACATCTGCAGGGCAATGTGAAAGCTCTTCTCATCCTGGATGGTTCATTAGGTGGAAGAGTGCTATGCTCCAACCCCAGGCCTTTAACAGAGTGTTCATGGGGTTAGGTATTGACACCTTTAAGATGAGAGCCCTCCTCATCAAATCTCCTTGGCCACCTGTCTGACAATGGATAGGGGAGAGATTTGGAGGATGTCAGCAAAGCCCTGAAGGGAAGAACTGCCTGGAACCAGCCAGGAGAAAACAGAAGGAAAAATTTGTGTCGTCTGAATATAACATAGAGATTTTGGGGTGGAGCACAGGGAGGGGTGCAGGCCAAGGGGGTGAAATCCTGCCTGTGCATGCATCTCCTGTAAAGGCCTGGAAGGGTTTGAGATGGACTGTTCAAGCATCATGAAAGCTACATTTGCACTATAGAGATCCCGAAAGAGGAAGGGGATGGGGGACATTTGAAGGTCTGACTGTACTGGCAGTAGCAAAGCACATCCCACCTAGGACTGGACACAACTTCACAGATGTAGTCTGAAATGTTAAGGGAATAGAGGGACTCCTGAAAAGATCTGTGCATAGCCGACCACCCTTACCTTTCCGGTCGGGTTTGAGGTTGCGGTTGACTGGTGGGGGCTGGATTTCACTCAGCCGTCTGTGGCACTGAGCCACTGCTCCTCCTTTATGCACAGGAAGGGTGGCTGAGGACAACCCCACCAGGTCAAAGTGATGCGGCCCAGGGCTCATGGGGATGTAGAGATTTTGGGCATTGTCATTGGCTTTCTCGGCGTGAATTAGGGGCGAGGAACCAGGGTTCATGGGGACGTAGTTATCCTCGGAGTCAGTACTGTGGGAGCGGGCCACCGCCACCTTGGCCTGGTGGGAGACAAATGGGAGGAAGTGTTGTGAACAACGGGCACTGCTCAAGCCCATCCCACTACAAACCCTTCATCTCATCATAACCAAACATCTGAGGGGAGACTCACTCTAAAATCTAAGCACAGAGGGAAGGGATGATCTGTCCCCTCCTTGGCCATCAGTTTGCACTGAGAGGGTCTACCTCCTTTGTTTCCAAGACACTGTAACATCCTGAGTTTTCAGAAAGGTCTTTATCACCCAGACCTGAGCATCTTCTCATGATCAGAGGGAGCTGAAGAAGCACGCTTAACCTGGAAAGTCTTTCTTCCCTGGGCTCTGTCCATGACTAAAATGCAATATGAAAGGCTGCTTTAATGTCATTTCCAGGTCAGGAAATCTTAGAAAGTGCACAAAAGAGGCTGTTCTGGCAACACGTCAAAATTTAGCTCAGCACCATCCCAGGTTTTCAGGAAGTTGTCAAACTCCTGGGCAGGTGTTCTTTTGGGCCTAAGCTGCAGGCAGATACACTCTGTGGAACCAAACCTCTGCACATGATGCTGGGTTAGGTGACTGCCACTCTATCTGTTCTCTGCAGGCCACCATGATTTTAACTGAAACCATTAATAAACCCCTTATTGACTTAGCTCTGCAGGACTGGGCTGTGAGGTCCAGCCTGGAGCCCACCTCAATCTGAATCTGTAAGGTGCAAGAGGTGCCTGTAGTGTGGTGGTCCACACTAAGGCAAACTCACCAGGTAGGAGCTGTAGCCATCGTTCATGGACTCGACCGACTGCACACCGCCGCTGCCTCCATGCTGGGGGTACTCGTACGTCTCACAAGAAGAAGCTGCAAAACACAAATGCAGGTGTCCCACCAGAACTGCTAATAAAAAGGGGTCCCTGAGAACAAAATCCAGGCACTGGGAGGGCAGTATCTATTCTTGTTGATTGAGATACTGGTGAGAAGACATGGTCTTTAGCTTGTCACAGGCTCTCTGCTATGCTCCTTCCCAATTAGCATCTCTCTGACGCATCGGCACAACTGCATGTGCCGTGCAGACCTAACCCTGTTCTGTCAAAGTGCTGCAAAATCCCTGGGGTAAAGGTGTCAGATAAGGCAGAACATGGTGACAAAACTGGGTTAAGGGGCAGCTCTGTTAGAGCTTGCTCAGAAAATGTAAAGGCTGGCAGCCTCCAGTAAGGGGAGGATGGGCGCTAAGATTGCAGACCAGTCTATCTACTGCTGGGCAGGGGTCTGATCTCAGCCTAAGTGTGGGCATTTAGGTAGGAGGAAATGGAGGAAGCATTTCCGAGAGCTGTGTGTATAATTAACAGAGTATTTTCTCTCCAGCCACCCTTTCTAAGTTACTTTGCAACTATCTCATCCTAGGCACTAGGTTTGGAAAGAGCATGTTCACCCACAACCCACCCATGGCCAATGGCAATGGTGTCTCTGCTGCACTGGGGGTGCTGGGTTTGGGGATGTGCAAAACCAAGGTGATGCGCCAAACTAAGGTTTTGCTCACCCACCTTGTTAAGGCAAACCAAGACAGCTCCAGGCTGAAGTACGTTCTGATAAAACTGGTTATGAATTGAAGTAAAGGCAAGCTAAAAATGGCTGAAATCACCAAAATCTGGCAAAGGGCTGCATAAACAAGCAGTCCTGGGGTTTTGGTTCAAGGTACAACACAGCCAAGAGCCAGCTGAGCAGCTCTAGTGGGCAGACCTCTGGAAATGTCTCTCCATGCCTCCTGAATACAAAAAACAGGGCCAGATCTTGGCTGGGGAGAGCTTCTCTGTGTTCAACCCCTTGGATGATGCCACCAGCACCCCAGCCCTACCACAACCCAGAATACTGCTCTGCTCAAGGTTGCTGGATAGCACGAAGCCACCCCCAGCTCCCCACCCTCAGACTCACCTCGGTGCAGTCTGCTGTTCTCCACTGCTGGCAGCGTGTTTCTCCGGGGAATGGTGGCTGGCATGGGGGTGAGACCTAAATTTTCACCGGGCTGGGGCCGCTGGGGGGGGCTGCCCCACCGTGGCTCTGCCTGCCCAGGTTTCGGGGGCCGTGGGGGTGGTGCAGCAGGTGAGTCGCTGGCGGCCACAGCCAGAGCGTTGTGGTTCTTATCCAGTGTAAATGTCCTGGGGATCTGGTAGATGGAGAGTGGGGTGGCAGGGATGTCATAGGAGTCCGTGGAGAGCTCCCCAAACTCCTTGCATAGGGTGTTGTTGGGAGTCTTGTAGGTGTAGACCTCCTCGTTATCGGTTTCGGAGCTGGTGAGGCTCGACTTGGGGTGGGTGTAGGAACCAAAGGAGCGCGGGAGGTCGTAGGCACTGTCCCTGAACTCCGAGTTGTGCCGGCTGGGTTTTGGCAGGCTGTAAAAGCCGTGCAGCTGCCCACCGACACCGTTCATGCAGTGCCCGTTGCCCTGCGAGAGCTTCTGGACCGCCGTGTCACTCCGCATGAAGAAGGCAGACCTTGTGGCTTGGGAGAAGCTGGCACTCCTGCAGAGGGAGGGGAGAAAGGGGCTGAAATGGGGGGAGAGCCGGTTCTGGCGTGCAGAGAGCTCTGCTCCCCATGTTTGCCACCTTACTGACCCACACTGCCCAATCCCAGAGCAATGAGAGCAGCTCGGACCCCTCCAAACATGCCCACAAGCCACTTAAACCTGAAACACCTTCAAAATGCCTCTGTGACATGTGAGAGGTGCATGCACCCACCTCCAAGAGAGGGCCATAACCAAGAATGAGCCTTTTGTCCAGACATAAATTTCTCCAAAAAGGCAATTTTCGCACCAGTTGATAATGTCCCAAGGCACAGCTGCAAAGTACCAATGGGTCAGCATTGCCATCATGCCTCTGATGCCTTAAATGGCTACCTATAAACAGTGACTAAACAGGAATAAAGGAATAAAGGAGGTATTTATCTGAAAGGCCTTCAGATGTACACTTTGGGCTCCTGCCTCAGTGGATCTCAAAATGGACAACAGGTCACGAGTTCTTCACACTTTTGTACCAGCATAAATTCACCAACCAGAACCCAGCCAATGATGGAATTTCCCCAAGCTTGCCCCCCTCTCCCCAAGATGATGGTTTACAGTTCTTGGGCCTAGGATGGTCTGCCAAGCTAGAGCAAGCTAGAGAGGCTTTGTTATGTCTGTCTTAGCATGAGAGAACAGCACTTAACAAGCTACAGGGAACTTCAGAGTTACACTAGCAGTACAGGATTTGAAAAATATAGAAGTTAAAACCTAAGGCATCACCTCGACTGCCCATATGTGGTAGAGAAGGGAGACTTCACCTCACCTCTGCCTTGCAAATGTGTTTGAGAGGGCCTGGAAAAGTTCCTGATAGGGATTATTTCCAAGTCTCCAGTCACATCACCATCCTTGCTTCTTGCAGGACAAGAACTGGGGAGGTAATTGAAGACCCCAGCTGGGATTTCGGGTTTGCAGCCCTGATGTGCAGAGGGGAAGGAATGAACCTCAGGGCTAATTTCAAATCTGTAAGAGCCCTTGAGTCCTCCAGGGCAAGCAGGCCAGTTTAGTCACTAGATCCATGCCTAGCTAATGATTCCTCGATTTATATGCAGTCATGGCTGGGGACACTAGCCAGAACAGGGGCTGAGCACAGAGATCTCGAACCTCTAACAACTGCTGGTTAGTCACTGCTCTTCTGCTGATTCCCTTCAAGGTACTTCATCTCCTGTTTTATCCCTGCTTTATCCCTGTTTCTTCCCTTACATGGGTCGGGACTCGGGGACCACACACTCCCAGTCAGAAAGGGCTCAGCCAGCCCTATATAAACATTCCCCCACAGAAGAAAGTTCTGCCCTGTATCAGTCTGTTGTGGTGAGAAAAATGAAATGGTTATGGGAGAGTTTCCAGTCGTGGCAAATCACTGGGAAAGTGCCAGTCCTATAGGAAAAGCTAGGAGATGCTGGTTTACACTGCTCCAGTGTGGCTGAGGCTCTGCAGGGACAACAGGGACTCTGTTTCATGGAGCCAGCACGAGATGGCGCTCAGAAATAGGGCTTATTTAGGGGAAAAAAACAAGTGATGCTGTGGTAAGACAAATGAATGCCTGCCACCTTTGGAGCTCAGTCCACCCAGAAGTGGTTTCGCTTCTGCCACGGTATTTTTGGTCGAGGACTTCAAACATCTCAGGGGTTAATTATTCCGCATTGCCTGCCAATTAGCTACTATTACCCTCATTTTATGGATGAGTAAAGTAAGGGCTCCAGAGCAGAAGGCGAGGGATTCCCAGCAGTCCTGCAGCCTGGCCCCATGCACTGGGCATTGATCAGATGATTATTTCTGGCCCAGTTGCAGAAGCTACCACTGGCCAGTTTGTTTCTGCTCACCAAAGCATTGGTACTTGCTCCCTTCTCCTCCAGGTCCCAGCCTGGTTTGGGGTCTCGGAGGGTGGCTTTTAGGTATCCTCACAGCTGGAGTGTGAGAGGGCCGTTTTTTTTTTTTAAACACTGTTCCAGTAACTCCATCTGAAGTTAATTTTTCTGAGCCTTTTTTTTGTTGTTGTTTTCTGAGCAGGGAAAGTCAGCTGCATCAGGAAAGCCCAGCGGAGGCTGCAGCCTGAGCTCTGCTCTCACTCCACACCAGCTGGGTTCCGACTGTCTCTCCCTCCCTCCCTCTTCGCCTGCTCCTGTGAGCCAAAACTCTTCACGTCAAAAAAACTCCTCGCTATTTAAGGCAACCGGCTGGGTCTGGAGGCGGGGAGCTGTGGCTGGCTCAGAAATCCCACGCCGTGCATCACCGGCTGCCACGAAGCCCAGTGAGCCCTGGAAGGGGTGAATGGCAGAGTGGTACAAACCCTGCATATCCCTTTGTCCTTTTCCTGGTTAAAGGCAGGAATTAGGGCCTTGCCTGCAGGATCACAAAGTGGTTGAGGTTGGAAGGGACCTGCAGAAGTCATCTGGTCTAAACCTCTGCTCCAACAGGGCAACCTAGAGCTGGTTGCTCAGGACTGTGCCCAGGCAGCTTCTGAACATCTTCAAGGATGGAGACTCCTAAAGTTCTCTGGGCAAGCTGTGCTAGTGTTCAGTCATACTCACAGTGAACAAGTGTTTCCTGATGTTCAGATGGGCTCGCCTGTGTTTAAGTCTGCGCCCATGGCCTCTGGTCCCTGGCACTGGGCACCACTGACTGGCTCCATCCCCTTTGCACCCTCCCTGCAGGGGAAATCCCCCTGAGCCTTCGCATGTGTCAGCTGCAGAGTTTCAGCTCTCTCAGCCTTCCCATTTAAGAGAGATGCTCCAGTCTCTTCAGCAACTTCATGTCCCTTTGAACTGGACCCAGTGTTAACCCCGAGGTACTGCTAGTGATGGGCCTCCAACCAGACTTTGTGCCACTGACCACCATCCTCTGGGTCTGGCCATTCAGTCAGTTTTTAACACCACCCAGAAAGCCAGGAAAGCTGGGAGCTTGTGAGGTCACCACCACTCTGACCTTCTCCTCCCAACCATGATGAGATGAGACCATAACTCAGGATTTTCTCCAGGTGTGTTTTTCTGACCTCCAAGCATGGAGGTGAGTTGAGCCACTCACACCCAGCCCTCCCCCCAGCCCGGCCCCAAGTGTGTGGGATACAATACCTTGCGTTTTCTGACTTCCTGCTCATACACTGGTGGAGGAAAAGGTAGTCCTGGGGGGCACTGGCAGACAGGGTGCTCTGGAGGTGGCTGGCAGGTGAGTCGAAGGTGAACAGGGTGGGCTGGCTGGAGTGGGATGGTGCTGAGGACTTGCGCTCTCGCAGCAGGTGGTGGCTGGCACTGCTCAGCTCTGCCGGGGAGGAGCGTGGGGCGTGGTTCATGGAGGCGATGCTCCTCAGGGTGTCTGTGCAGGGAAGAAGCACACCTGTGAGTGTCAGATGTAGCTACCCCACATCCCGTGTTCCCAGGGTTTTCCTCACGTAAATGCTGTGGCATTTATGGAGGTCGGTGGGGTTTGATAAGGGCTCCAAGTGATGCTCTCAGCTTCTCTTCTCAGAGCATGTGCAACTACACGTACCAGGTATGGAAATAAATATTTACCCTATTCTATAATAAATCATATTTCATCATTTTATAATATTTTATCACATGCTTAGTGGCTTGCTGGGATGTCTGCAGGATGTCAGCCTATTCCATGGAGAGGTCAGCGGGTTGTTAAAACCTGATTTAAAAGAGAGGAGCTCTCACACTGCAGTGAGATGTGATTTAAGTCACCTCCATCCCTCTGTGTAAGGGCATCACTGCTATCCCTTTACAGCTGGGTTAACTGAGGAACAGGGTGGGAATCTGGACAGACATCATCACTGCAGAGATGAAAAATATTCTCGTGTTTCCAAATTTTGTATTGATTTTGTGACCTCCAAAGAGTTGCTGCTGTTTTCTGCGAATAAAATGGGATGCAGACCCAAGGCATGACTCCTAGTGCCCACTCCCCTTGCTCAAGGAGAAACAGACTTTAAAATATTAATTTCAATGGAGAATATCCCAGAGGCCAGGAATAATCACCCAGCTACTCCAGCGCTCTCATAAGTGTGCTTCATGAATTTGAACCACAGATGAATTTTTACAGCCAAGCTGTAAATCCCCATATTAAAAAAAAAAAAAAAGCCAAAACAAAACCAAAACACTCAGAAAACCCACAAACAGCAGAATATTTTGGGAAAGCTGATCCATCTCTGGTTGCAGAAGACAACATGGAAAACCATCTATGCACTCCCTACATGTGAAAACCACTCACTGTGGTTCACTGAAGTCACACTTTATATAAGTGTGATTTACATTTATTTGGTGCTGATACAAAATACAAAAAAACCCAAACCCTAACAAAAAGAGGAAATCCAGGCATTTTCTAGCCATCACTAATTATGGGACTCAGGTTTCTCTGAGACGATGTTCACCAGCACTTCAAATTTGACTTCAGGCACCCATGCTCCAACACAAGGATCAGGGAGTTTTTATAGATTACCAACCTCTTTCTTTTCTACTCCTTTCCTCAAATTCCAGATCCTACCAGAAGTTTTGTGCCTGACTCCCTTATGCTACAGAGAAATTAGTTCTCTTCAAAGCGGCTGTCGTGGCTCAGACAAGGAAAAGCTCCATACAGGGTGATTTTTCACCAACTTCTGAATCATGTCAAGATACAAAATCAATCTGCTGCTCATTCACGGCTGCTACGCTTTCTCCCTGGTGTTACTGCAAACTTCACCCAGTGCAGAAAACGTACATTAATAAAAGCCAAAGAGCCTGGCTTGACTCTGTTGTTTGGTTTGTGCTAAACACAGAAAGGATCGATATTTAACATTGACAGTAATGGTGGGGGATGACAGCTTAAAATTCTGATTCCTGTCTTTTTTGCATAGGCATTAAAGATCCCTGGGGGCTCTTCATGGGAGTAAATGGCTGTCTCAGTGTCCTCTGACAAAACAGTGTCTTGACCCTCATTCTTATTAAATATTTATCTCATAGCAGTGCAGAATGATCCCCATTGGAAAACGAGTCTTGAGAGCTATGAAAATTCCAAATCAAGTGCTTTGAGATCAACCAGGATGAGAGATCCCAAACCCACACTGCCATCAAATACAGGGGGGCTGCACCCAAAGTGCCTCTCAGGAACCTCACCTTGCTGAATCACAACCAAGAATTGCCCATGGCACTGTGTTTTGCCAAGACACTTTGGGGATGGTGAGGACGACAGGCTGGTGTTGTGCTTCCATCCCAGCATGAAGGTCACCTCTGGGGACAACCGTGAACTGCACTGTGCTGGGGTCCCTTCAATAGCCCTGAGCTGTCCTCTCACACTATCCCTGCAGGCTCTGCACTTGCCATTGCATCAAAATGTCATGGCAGAGAAAAATACACCCAGGAGTCAGGAATAACACTGCTTTATTTGTGCTAACACAGCCGGAGGGGAGAGATGGGGCTGCACAGAGGAGACAGTCCCCACCAACACCCCAGGGCATAGCAACTTCATAACACTTCAGGGAGCCCTGTGAATCCTGCACTGCTACGAGACCCTAATCTTTCCCCAGAAATCAGTCTGATTTGGGGAAACCAGAGAGCACAGTGCAAAAGATGCACTCATTGAAATCAGGATGAATTACTCCACTGTTACTCTGACCGCATAAATGAAAATGGGGGATGAAGGGGGGCAGGAGGCAGTGCCTGGTAAAAGCATGTCACTTCCCTGGGGAAAGCCGCTCTATTGGCATCCTCATTGATTTTCAAAATGAATTCCCAGCTCGCTTCCCACAGCGACCTGGCCACCGAGAGCATTAGTGGGAGCCAATTCAGGACTCATGTACTCCATTAGGTCTGTGAGATGAACTCCATAATAGTAGGTGAGAGATGGATTGCTTTGCAGGGCTAGGAGGGTATTGCAAGGGCTGGGAGGATAAATCCTGTGGAAGAAGACTGCCAAGATTGGTCTGGATTTTTTATGTTGTGGGGGTTTTTGGCACTAGAATGAAGGACAGATCATATGTCCAGGTCATACACTGACAGTGGGTCCTGCTGGAGCACAGAAGAGGAGGCAAGAAAGGACATCAAGGCAGAAAAACAGTATTTGAAGACTAGTACATGCTAAGAGAAAATTTAGGACACCACATCAACTTGAAATGCAGACAGGTCCCCACGAGGGTAAGGCATAGAGGATGAATACAAGCCAGAGATCCCAAAGTCATTTCAACTTTCCGTGCTGCAGCACCCAGCTCCCAGACAATGAGGACAAACTCTCCTTTCCCACATCCATGCAGGGATCTTAATGAATAATCTCCACAGGATCCCATCTGGATGCCTCCAGGCATTTGTCCCACCCACATCATGACCAAAGATACTCAACTCAGTCTCTCCCCAAGCCAAAAAGAATGAGGAATCTCAACCCCTCATGGCCATCCACCTTGGGGCCATGGATAAACCCAGGTCCCTCCTTCACTTAACAGTGCAGACATAACCCTCTAATCCTTTGGCTTGATGTCGGTATCTTGAGTTTATGTTGAGGGAATGCATCAAGTACAGCCAAGGAGGGATAAGATCCTGTGCAGTTCCTACTGCCATTCCCAGGGGGGACAGAGTTAAAGCTATGTAGTAGGGCCATGTGGGAAGTGTCATCTTAACCCCACGTTTCCTGGCCAGTTCTCCTCTGAGTTTGGGGAATTGGACTCTCACGGTCTGGAGAAGGCGGTGTTGGACGCCCACAAGTTAAAATCCAATGTCAGCAGCATGATTTACACACACAGATCTTGCTGGGCTCAGGCTGTAGCTGTTGCACTGGTTCCTGCAAGAAGCTGGAAGCTCTGTGGGGACAAACCAGCACAGCCCTGCAAAACCCCATGGTGTCAGTGGCCTTCGGCCGCCCAGAGGCAGTCTATTTTCTTGGGTTAAGATATTTTCTCCACGTGTTGCAGCAAAACAGGAAAAAAACCTTGGAAATCCATCCTCAAAGCAAAAATCCACAACTGTGAGCACAGCCAGCAATGGGATGAACTAGGCTGGGAGCCAAGGATTTTTTACGAATGTTTTCAATCCCCCAAAGCGGTAATTCCCTCCTTGTTGACAGTTCTGAATTCCCTTGCTCAGAGCACTCAACATAGCTTCACACAGTGTTCCTGGGCTTATCTGAGCAAAATAGTAACTCAGCCTCCTTTGGAAATTGTTGCTCTGAATGTCCTTTTCCACTGGAGCTGCAACGTCAGCTTTCCCCGCCTGAAGGCAGAGGCTGGGACTGCAACTCCCTGTATCTTCAAATGATGCTGTGGATAAATTCCTGTGCTCCTGTTGATAATCACAGAAAAGGTGCCAGGCTTGCTTGGCACCCCTGAGTGGCACAAAATTCCCATGATCCCCAACACCAAACTGGCAGGGACTGGTCCAAGAGCACCACAGATAAGGGCTCCTCGGACATGTTCAGGCCACTAAATGCCTTGGACTACACAGTTGACTTTGTCCCATTTAAAAGTTGTGGCAAATGAAACTTTCTTTAGTGAGGCCACAGTAGAAATCGACTAGAAATAATCCCTAAGATGGCATAGAGCAGACCATGCTCATGCACCATCATCTTCCTCATTCTTTGGAGCAGTTCCATCATTTATTAACAAAAAAAAAGGGGGGAACCTTCTTCATAAGAATCTCCCTGCACCTCCTCTTTTGCTGCCAGCTCTGTCCTCAAGCACAAATACCAAGAAATAATTAAAACAAGACAAACAAACAACCCTACCAAAACAAGCCATCCACATGCTTCTCCTGGCAGGGAGAGAACAAACAACATGTCCAGTGGATGAGTCAACACACCACAGTGCTGCCAAGAGGCCCTGGGATGCCATGAGGATGAGCATCGCACCCGAGGAAGGCTTATTTACTGAGCTTTCCGTATCGCCTCCAAGTTGGATAGCATTTGGAAAAGCTATTGTCAGACTGAGGATGCCTTGGCAGATCACTAAAGGTTTTCTTCAGCAGGTTAATGGGACACAGCATCTGATCTGGATAATTTCCCCGCTCCTTCACAATGGAGAGCTGTGTGCATGGACACAGGCACCCCAATTCTTATCACTGCCTTAATTTTGGATGCCAAGCAGGGGCAGTTCAGCTTCACAAAAGCAAGGGCAGGGCACAAGTAATTCTCCACTGCAGAGGAGCTGAAGAGCAGAGACAACAGTGACATAAAGCTTTCGAGCTTTTTCTTTCCAGTTTCTGATGCTCATTTCCGTTTGCTTTGGGAAATGACAGAACAGGACAGGGTCAGGACAGACTGGCCAAGGGAAAGGAGGTGCATCACCCCCTTACAGACAAGTATCTGCTGCACAGAGGGCTTAGGTCATGGTTTCTGTTAGACAATTTCAGTGATCTAAACAATACTCAGCCTATGCTAGTTTCCATAGGAAACTCTATGGAGAACAGTGAAATCTCCCAATTATTTAAGCATCTCACACAGGACAGGGAGAATTACTCAAGAAAGAGTTATGGGGGAGACAGTGAGAAAAAGATGACAATGAATAGCATCATCTTTTTCCATTAGTGTCAGCACTGTGATTGCATTTGTATGAAACAACTGAAAAATAGTGGCAAAGTAAGAGCATTTGTTTTGGAGAAATGAGAAATAGGGGTGAAAAAGCAGTGCTGAAGAGTGAGTGAGTGAGTGAGTGAGAAGAGAGGGAAAGGAACCATGTCCTGAGCTCAAAGCATTATATATCTCACTTATTTTAACAGTAATCAATTCTTTGAAGGACAAAGGGGCAGAAGGGAGAGAGGCTGCAACAGAAACAATGCAATGCTTCTCCCTGGAAAACACAGGCTTGCTTCTGCAAGATGAGGCTGTGCCCCAAATCCCCTCTCTGCCCCGGCAAATATGACTTGGTGACAGTCACCCATCTCTGTTTCCTATCAGCATGTCCTGGACATGGCAGTTACCCTTTGAAGAACAAATCTGCCACTCGATTGTGGAGCTCAACACTCGTGTCAGTACTTGGGAGTCTAACATTTGACCAGACTGGGATGCCTGGTGTGCACCTATCTATTTTTGTTAAAAGGGCTTCAGTGCTTGGAGATAAAAGCAGATAGAAGTGGATGCTCACAAACCTGGTTTGTGCATGCCCTTGAGCATCCCATATAGGACACCCTTATCTCAGAGTCCTGAAGTGGGACACTGACCTACAACTGGGGATAAAGGACAGTCCCAGGGTAGTAGTATGGGCTGGGCTGGGCCTCATTTGCTGCACAGAACTAACCTCATCTCACTCTGCTTCATGGATCATCATTTCTGATATTGCAAAACCAATCTGTTGAGGGGATTAAATAAAACCCATCTGATTAAATGCGATAAAGAAAAGGCTGGAACAGAGGGAAAGGGCAAAGATGATGTGGTGCAACTGTAAAAAACACAAAGTGGTCTCAAGGTGGGTATTCTTGCCTTTGTCAGGCTAAGTATAAGGTGGCAAAAACAAGGCAATGGGGACGTGCAGAATTAGCTGCTTTCTGTCTGTGGGTGGCACATCTGATTCTGGCAGATACCAGGGGCATCCTCAGCAAGTCTGTCTGGAGGTACAAACTACCTACTAAGGGAAGTACAAGCAGTCTGTGGAGCCCAGTGCTTCAGGACAGGGTTGAAGCTGTTGAAAATTAAGAGCTATAGAAAGAGATGACACACTTATATGAGAAAAGGTTTTTTTTTCCCAGAGGCAGTCTCATGATGGCCCAGGATCAAACCAGCTGTCTTACTGTGTGACATGAAGCTCTGGCATCCTGTTTTGGAGGATTGCATTGGATATTATTGTCGGTTATTATAATTGGTTATTACTATATGTGATGATGATGATGACTAATGATTTTGGCACCTCCTAACCTAGTTTTCCCTTGGAAATCACACTAGAGCAGTCTCACCCAAGCACTAAGGTCCAACATGTCATCAGAAAATCCAGAAGCTGGTGCACCACTGACTTCCCCTCGCCCAAGAAAAACTTGCTTTTAGGTCCTGCGCATATTATTCCTCGTCCTCTTATCATTCACTGCAAGCAGTATGTGGGCACCTTTCCTTGCCTGAGCAAACATGACTGCACGCCTCACTTAGCAGGGATGGAGAAGGAGAAAGAATGAATCCTGATCTAATCCCTGACAGGGCTTCTTAACAGCTCGCTTTAAATTTTATAGCCCTTTTTATAGACAGGGGGAGTGGAGGTCTTTAATGTTCCAGGAGATCAGAGAAAAACTTCCACTAGGAGAAAATGCGAACCCATTTTACTTATGCATGATTTAGGACCATTTCTATTCAAGGGAGTGCACAAGAGGCCCAAATATTTGCACTTTGTATTATAGAAGAACTGCCATTCCTGGCTCTTTAGAAAAGTAATTTATTTCGATCTCACCTTACCTTGGGGGAAGAAACATTGTAACTCCCAGTTTGTCAGGGAGTCAATAAAACAGCAGCATTGTATGGGTCTGCTTTACCATTGCTCAGCAAGGCAGCACTTGGGAAAAGGAGAGCATCCCCATATTTCTCCTCTCAGAGTCCCCTTCTTCATGGGTGCATTTGCACTTATGCATGGGACCTAACTGCAGGAGTTTGACTCTGTTTTTCTCTCCTCTATACAGGATTAATATTATTTTTTACTGCTCTAAGGGTCGCATTTTAGCTGATGAGTTAAAAAGAAAGGGAGGTGGGAGCTGTGCAAGGCTAGGGGTGAAGATGGGGATACACGGCTGCAGTACAGCTGCACATTTCTTACACAGCTTCAGGTGAGCCCAACATGCTCAGACAGGGTAACATCAGCCCTGCTGAAATCCAGAGAGGAGACAAAAGAAGTCATTAACCCTCATGGATGCAATATTGTGTCCCTGAACCAGCCACAAAGCAGCCCAGGAGTCAGTGCAAGCAAGAGTCAGTCCAGCTCCAGAAAACATACTCTTACAGGTGGAGACTGACTTGTTTTTTTTCTTTCTGGAAGGTAAGCTTCCCTTCTTGATCTCTGCAGCCTTTTCTCTCAAAACAAGCCTATCTGCAAGGGTTTTCCATGTGGCTTTTTGTCTGTTTGTTTGTTTGTTTTCTTGTTCTTGGGTTTTTTTTTTCATTTACGGGCATGGGCATTCCCTGTCCACATACTGGGATCATCTGAAGAAATCCTGAAGGCAATGCCATTCTTAAGATGTTAGAGGGCAAAATGCAAGAAGCAAAAATCTCTATATGCAATGTGAGGATTGTGCCTTGCCCAGCCGCTCTCTTCATGGGCTCTGCCACACCAGCACTCCAGGAAAAATGCAAACAGCTCAAAAAGCCATCCTGGATCTCTCATCATTAAAAACCCGAGTCCTGCCCATTAGACAGTCTATTAACAATGCTCAGTGGAAGCAGAGAAAGAAAAGGTCCTTTCCAGCAAACTGTTCACATTGCCATGAGGTTGAAAATGCCTGTGACCCCCAAAGCTTTATGCATTCAGAAATCAGGAGTTCACATGCAGTAAAGGTCTTCAGTATCAGTTAAAGCCCAGAGGTTTTTCTCTTCCTCTTCTTTTAAGATGCAATGATGGCAAAAGGACTTGGAATTTATTCCCTACACATCGCCATAATCAAATAATATGCTAATGCTATTAGCATGGGACCTTGCATGGCAAATGACTTAGACTCATATTCTCTTTCAAAATACTAGAGTTTCATTTAAATTGGTCTCCACAGCAACCAGAAATGAACTGGAATAATGTCAGACGGAAATTTTCATGTCTGGGCATGGCGGACAAGGAATTTTGCATCAGGGATTGAGGGGAGAGCCATGAAGACAGCCTGACCCCACCAGAGTTGGTGGGCTTGTGCTGGTCAGCTCCTTCCCAAACAGTCAGCACCTGTGATGACAAATGCAAGGACAATATTCACCTGCATGTCCAGGAGGACCTTGAAGCATCCGGATGGAAAAGAGATGAGAAGACATGATGTGGTTCATGTAGAGTGAAGCCTGAGGAAGTTTTCTTGGTCCTACCCCCCACAGATGCTTTCTAAGTGGCTCCAGGGCAGACACATATGACATGGGGTTTCATTGATGTTTAATCAGTTGTCATCTGTTAAACTCAAACCTGGCTGCTTGCAACTGGCCTGAGGGAACCAAGCTTCTCATCATGGGCCACACTCCTGTATCTTAGGGTTGTACTAGCACAGACCAGGAAGAAAGTGTTTGTTACTGGCTTCCCTCTGCTACAACAGGAAATGCTGCTGCTTCCTTTATCTCAGCTGCTCACAATCTCTCCATGGTAAGCTCTGTCTCCCAAGAGGATCCTGGATGCGAAGGACCTGCAGCATTTTCTGACCTGTGCCTACCAGCTGATCACATGGTTCTGTCCGATTGAAAACGCTCCCCAAACCCATTTGAAAATGAGCTGAGCTTTGTAATGCCATGGTTGAAAAGCTGCTGGTTAGAAACTAGCTCTAATTTCCCATGAAAGTGTTTTCCCAGCTGCTGTACTCATCTTCCCTCCACTTGTTTCATTCTGTGGTAACCATTACATCAGCAGGCATGGTGTGATCTTCATCCTGGTTGGGGCTTCTAGGCATTCCCCTAATCATAAAATGAGTATTAGCAATGTGTCCCACAAAAATGTCTTTGAAAGCAATGTCAGAAAGTGGGAAGCATCTCGCTTGAGAACGGCTGAGAGTTCAGGCAATGAAAAGAAAACAACTCCGACCAGTATTTCGATTCTGTTTGTAATTATCTGGGTTCTGGTGGGTGTTAGAACATCTGTACTGGTTTGGCAGGGAGTGAGGAGCGCAGCTTGTGCCAAAGGCAAGAACCGGCGTGGGTTGAAAGCCGTGCAATACTTCGGAGTGGTATGTGCACTCAGAAACGCAAGGCTGGCAGCTCCTCCCACAAGCGATTTTGTGTTAGGGTCAGTTCCAGTAGTGTCCCTGTCCCCACATTCCCCATCCCCCATGGCTTGTGCCCCTTGGGACCATCCCAAGAAAGAGCTGAGGGTGGTTAAAGGAGATGCAGAGTGGGCTGGAGTCCTGAATCCCATTGGGCTTAACATCCAGATGGACTTCGGTCCATCAGTTCAGCTCCATCTTATGTTCTTGTTTTTCTTTTCCCTGTGCATGAGTGCTTCCACCTGGACACCCTCCATGTCCCCGTCACATCTCGTCATGCACAAGCAAGTCTCTCCCTGCTGGATATTTCTGCACCAAGAAGCAGAGCAAACTCCCAGCATGGACATTGCTGTTTGAACCCTGTGAACTAAGGCAGGGGCTGGTTTTGTGGCTATTTTTAACACACAGCAGCAGTAGAGCTGGGTTTACTGGAGCAGTGGAGTGTAACATAGATCTTGGTCCTCAGGAGACACAGGTAAGGCAGATTTATCACAATCTCCTTCATGGTTATAGTTTTGGATTTTGGCATTCATTGCCTGACTGAGAAACAAAACATCCACTGGCATCCAAAGACCAGAGCAAACCATCCCTGCTCTGATGCTTGCTCATGGGTTGGGAACCATCCCACGGGCTTACTCAGCATTTCCTCACCCTCCTCTTCCTTGCTCAAACCAGCCCACAAAGTGTGGTGAGCCCATTCTTAAAACCCAGAAGCACCAGATGACATTACCCTCCTTGCAGCTCACCCATCCTTGCACCCACCACGGTTGGAACCAGCACCCAGAGCAAAATCCACATCTTCTTGCCTGGTGCCTTGCCCGGTGCTTCACACTTGGCTTAGGGCCAGCCAAAAATCTTCTGACATCCTCCAGCTGGAAAACTCCCATTTAATCAAAATAGCAGCTTGCCAAGGGATTGCTTGAAGCCAGAAATTACAAGAAACCTTCAGAGGATAGAAGTGAATTTTAAGTAAAAGGGGAGAAAGTCAAGGTATTTCAATTCATTCTCATCAGAGAGGATCATGTTTTGGAGGCAGATAGCCCCTCTTTGACTGAAAATCATAATCATGTGCTTTTTAGATATGAAAGTGCAATTCTTGCTTTTTCCTGAAATTCATTCAAATTCAGAATGAAAAGGTGTGAATCAAAATTGACACTGAAAGAGTATGAAAATGAATACCAGAGGGAGTAAAAAGGAAGATGCTGAATTTTCACTGCCTTTAAAAGGGAGTTTGTTTTGGGCTTGTCACCTGCTCCACTTGCTGCAAGGACAGCATTTCCCCAGACTGCTCTGACTCCATGCAGGCAACTGCTGAGTACTCCTCCTTCTTCACAGGAATGGGATTTATTTTATTTTTGATTTTAATTACTGATGTGACAGATCTGAACTTAGTGTATTTGGCTGCTCAGACAGATCTGGGTGAGATCCATCTTCATCCTTCATCTATGGGATGAAAAGTGGTATGGTGACAAATAACGCAGTACATTAGATCCGTTTCTCTCCAGAGATGATGGGAGGAATGAGCCAGGATATAATGGATTTTGGCTACAACCACGGGAACGCAGGGACTACTGGGACCAGACCAGACTAGAAGCAAGTCTGCTCCAACCTCCCAACTCCAACTGCCCAGGAGACAGCTTAGAAGTTCACAGGGATCACTCATGCAGCAATGCACCCTCAGGGAAAACACATTTCTGCGTCACCTCATCCCTTTTAAACCTTATTAAAGCAAATATTTTAATGTCTCTAATACGACTGAGGGCATTTTTGCAGTCATGGCAGTACTAATTCTTTGAGCCACTTTATCTGTAAAACAAACCACTGCATCATACAGCTCTGTGAACACAGGGTTTGTCTTCCCTTCAGATGGCACCACGAGACACCAGGCCAGTAGCATGTGTTGTCATCACTGAGATTTGAGTGGATGTTTTAGTACACAGAGCTCTGTTTGCCCAGGATTTGGACAACATGGATTTATCTCCATAAAAATGTTACTGGAGGGCAGAGGACAGGGTGGTCCTTCCAGAATCGTGCCAAAGAAACTCAGAGCATTTCCAAGTCTGTACTCTTGAGTTCTTCTTGGAGGTAGAAGAAATTATGGAAGTGAGTTTCTGGAGCATCACTCACTCCAGAAAAATCAACAGGATCTCAGATGCTCAGAAGGAGTTAATGTTGATGCCAAAGAGGAGATATGACAGTATTTAAAAACTGCAATAAAGCTGTAAAATGAATGAGCTTTAAATGAAAATCAAAATCCATCCCATTTCTTAGAATCATGGGGATGAAGAAAAGCCACAGCCAGTACACTGGGATTGAGATAATCAAAAAAAAAAAAAAAGAAAGAAAGAAAGAAGGAAAGAAAAAAAGAAAATACTTCAGAGATACCACAGTGCTTTCAGGGAAAAAGTCTTCTGCTCTAACAGGCATTTTTTTTCAGACAAATCTCAAGAGACAAGGGCAGCATTTTCATAGGATCACAGAATGGCTTGTGTTGGAATAGATCTTAAAGATCACCTAATTCCAACCTCCTGCCATGGTCAGGGACACCTTCCACTAGACCACATTGTCAGGGTTCCATACAACCTGGCCTTGAACACTGTCCCATCTGGGCATCCAAAGTTTCTCTGGGGAACCTGTGCCAGTGCCTCACCACCCTCACAGAAAAGAATTTCCTCATAACATCTTATCTAATTCTCTCCTCTTTTAGTTTAAAACTGTTGCCCCTTGTCCTATCCCTATCTGCCCATGTAAAAAGTCACTCTCCCTTTCTTTTATGAGCACCCTTTTTATTTTCACTTGGAAGACCATGTGTTGACCAGGTTTTGACCCTAACACTAATCATCAAAGCAACCATCAAGCAGCAGAAAGATTCATCACAGAATTTATGGATTTCAAGTGGGTATTTGAAAGACTTCATCATGACTCACTGGAGAGCAATATGAACCGTCATGGCAAGCCAGCAAAAATAATTATCCTCGTAAAGGCTTTATATCAAGGTTTAGTCTGTGCAGAGCGCACGCAGGCTTGAGGGGAGGGTTTACACAGACAGCAATGTCAAACAAGGTGGTGCTTGGCAGGGCAGGTGATCAGCCATGAGATGAGGTGAGGATGGAGCCACAGGCAGCACAACAGTCGTTCACTACGCTTTTACAGGGGATGAAATACTTGCGACTGCCCAGACACCTGCCCAACACTTCAAAAAGAGGATTCATTGTCAGTTATGAAACAAAAACCATAAAATAGCAATTGCAATGAGTCATTCCACTGCAGCTTACTTTCAAAAGCAATGGTCTGCAAGCATAGGGGCAGTTTGGCAGTGAAGCGATGGAACGTAATCATACCAAAACTCAGCACAAGCAGCTGTGCTGGCCAGGATGAGATTAGGTCACGTGGAACTGAGAGAGCACATGATGAAATTTTTGAGGTGAAATGTTATTTTCCATTTTAATAAACAGATATAAAGGGTGGCAATCAATCAAAGGTGCAAACAAGTCACATTCCTCAGCATGTGACAACAACCCTGTAAGTATGAAAGGAAGCTACATCCCCAGTAAGGGCTGAGATGAGCCAGAGCTTCACCACCCACCATAGAGCAACTGGAGGACCTTTAGGGGCAGCCATGTGAGGAGCCATGTGAGGTCACTTGGTCTGTTCAGCCTGGAGAAGAGGAGACTGAGAGGAAACCTCATTGCAGTTACAACTCCCTTGTGAGGGGAAGACACTGATCCACTGACCTCTTCTCTGTGGTGACCAGTGACAGGACCCAAGGGAATGGCCTGAAGTTGTGTCAGGGGAGGTTTGGGTTGGATATTAGAGGGGTGCAGGGGCAGTTACAGCAAGTCAGGACTGTGTCCAGCCAGGTTTTGAGTATCTCCAAGGATGAAGACTCAGGTTGGTGGGTTTTGTTGGGTTTTTCAGGGGACTGGATTTTTTCCCCCACACAGCTGTAAGTATTTGCTTCATCCTCTGTGGCTTAAAGTGATTGTAAGCGTGGAAAAATGGCAAAGATGGTCCTTGGATGCCTGGTGGAAACCGTAACTCCCTTCTATGTCTGAATCCTACAGAGAGGCAGCAGACTGTGAGCAAGCGGGGAACAAAAGAGATAAATAACATCTAATTTTCCTTGACAATCTCATTTCTAAACAGGTTTTTTAGGACCTGTGGCCAAGTGTCCCTTTAAAAACCATTCCCAGCTTGGAGGGAACGGATACCACCTCTGATCTGCCTTTGGCAACAAATGGCTGCAGACAGGAGAAAGATGCACCAACACATCTATACCATGCCTTAGTGATGTATCCTTTCAAGCAGAGGCTGCCTTTCTGCTGAGTGCTTGTGCAGCACCTGGCATAGCAGAAGACAGGTTTCTTGGCTACATCTACACTGTGATGGACACTTAGAGATGTTCTCAGCCTTCCTGGACGGAGCTGGGATGTGGAAAGGGCATTCATGGGGCATCCGTGGATCAGGTGTATCCCCACAGCCCTAAGTAATTGACAATATTACAGCTCTGGTATTGTACCACAATAAATAAATCAAAAGTATGTTTGAGGAGCAGGCAGTAATTATAACTGAGGCATAGAAACCATCTAGGGAAGAAATGCTATCTTTACAGATAAAATCAGTAATAAATGCTACTGCATTCATAAATAAGAATCAGTCTGGAAATAAACCCTGACTGGTGTCATGGAAAGTTCACAGGAATCGACAGCTTCATGTCTCCTCCCTGCTCCATATGCCTTCACTTGGAGGCTTTTAAAGGCTTTAGAAAGCTTTCCCTTTGCTCAGGCTTGGTTTTAATTGGAAATATAAAGCAATACAAACCAGCAAACAAACAAGCATTGGGGTCCAGGAAATGAGAGTCTAAATCTGCCCTGGCTTTTATCAGGTTTTACAAAGAAGTGTGCAGGGCTTATAAAACCATGGTCCTTCTCAAAGCGTTGGAGGGAACAATGTGAAATATATGGAGGAAAGAAATAGGGAAATACATTTACGTGAGGGAGTGAAAAAGTGTCATGCTGTGAAAAACTGCCAGAAATTATCCTTTGCAAAGGTGTTTGCAAAAGATAATTTCTTTGGTTTTGATTTTTTCCCTTGTCCCCAACATACTTGCACATGCATTTTGAGGTTCTCTTTCCATTGCATTTCCCAGGCTGGTTCCTATGCGTTGTGAATCACCTGTGGATTCATGCCCTGCCCTGATGCCTGAGAAACTCTGCAGATACGGATTCATGGCAGCTCTATGAATCCCAAAGCGCAAGGCTGGGGCACATGGGCTACAACAGTCCCAAGACCCCTCTGGGAAACATAAATGCAGGCAAATCTGACTGTGAGTTTCCTCCTAGTTGGCTGACACCCAAAAATGCCTCCTCCCTCCCTCTCTCCCTCAGTTCTGCTCAGACAGTGTCACTTCACTCCAAGTCCATCAGCTGTTTTTGTTTCCAAGGGCTTTTCATGGTTTTGTTTTCTGATGCAATGCTGATACCGTCTGCCACGCTCATTTTTCCACGGTCAGTAAGTCACCCTAAAAATTCCTCTGTGCCCATTAAACTAACAGAGCTCATCTGACAGGGCTCATAGCCATAAAAGCCAATTACAAAACAAAGAACTATGTTAAATGGGTTTCTGATTCTGGGTGCCAGGCCAGGAGACAGCCCTGGCTAGGGATGAGACATGAACTCAGCTTGTCAATCTCTGCTAGGAAACCTGTGCTGGAAAGGCTGGGCAATGCTTTTAGTTCTAAAAAAACCTCAAATCTCTTGAACTTCACATTTTTTCCTTCTCTCCCAGCTCAAATCCCAGCCTCAGCTCAGCTAACCCAGTGGGACTTTGGCCAGGAAAGGGCAGGATTTTCCCCAAAGGCCCCAGTCCTCCAGCTCTGTGTTTATCTTCAGAAGAGGCCAGTTGGATACCCTTGAGCTGGGCGCCAGCTGGGAAACAGTCAAGAAGAGCTGGAGTATTTGGCTGTTGGTCCTTTTTGAAAGCTGAGCATAAATTTTCTTCTATGCTGGTTGATGGTTTTATTACTTGCAGCGAGATAAGAGCATTTTTTGCCTATAAACCTTGTGCTCCCACAAACAGCTGCATCCTCTGCCAGTTCCCATCAGTGCTGGGTATGGTCAAAGGAGGCTCAACTAGCACTTATCTTCCAAATGACTCTCTGGGATGGCAGTTATGGGTTTGCAAATACAAGGCTCACATATCTTCTGGATTATTTTCAGTTCTACCTCTTCAAAATGTCCGCAATCACAATAAAAACATCTAAATAAGAAAATCCTAAAAATTCCTGAATTTCCAAAACCCAAACTGTGAAGAAGGGCAATCCAAGCATTGCAAATGTCAGAGATTTGATTACATCAGATGCCTTGAAGCCAGAAGCTTGGTTTTCTAAACATGAAGATACCTTAAGGTCTTTTCCCATGCTAAAAGCCTCTGCTTCCTTTCCTCAGTCCTTTTCTTGGCACCTATATGGGCAGAAAACACACTCTTGGTATCAAGGACAGTGACCACTACAGCAGTGCAATGTTGACTCTGGTTCTGCAATGTTTCTGGGAACCCAGCATGCTGAAAAGCAGAGTACAGAAACAGGAATAAAGTATGGAAGAATAGTAGGTGTTGATCCTCATCTGGTGTAAATGAAATGATGAAAACTATGTAATTGGAAGATTCAGCTATCTCAGAGGTCTTGACAGCAATTCTGAGACAGGGGGGATTCATCTCAGCCGAGTTTTAGGAGAAAGTGGACACCTGAGCGCATCAGTCCTAGTTCCCTGGAGAACCAAGGGAAAGAAATGGGCGCTTCAGGGTGAAAATGATTAGCTTCATTTTAGACATACTTTTCCATTTTCTCCCTATAAGTGGATAGACTGTAATCACCCATGTCTCATCCTTAGCAGCATCAGTTCCCTCTCCAAACTGCCAGGGGAATCACAGCAAGGACACCATCACCAGCTGACAGAGATCAGCAAGAACCTCTCCCTGGTTCTGTCTTCTAGGAAGCAAATTCCAGGTCATTAGTGGTGCTCTGCTCTTCAGCAGATTCATCAGTACCTCAGCTAGCTCACCTTTGGAGGAAAAGAGGGGAAAAAAAAGAGGAAAAAGACAGCAGGCAGTTAACTGCTCTCAAGCTGCTCCTTTGTGCCAATACCACTCCATCTTGGGTATTGTTTACACAGAAATAAAAGCTGAACAGTGTCAGATCTTAAAATAACTTGCTGTTTGTGGAGCAGGAAAACCAGGGTCAGGGAAGTTTGGAACCAATTTAAAGTGGCAGGAAAGCTAAGGAATGAACTGTGGCTTGGGCAAGAAGATGCTCGCATGCACCTGAAGTTTAACCATGAGCCTGGTGCAAAGTGAGTTGGGGCCACCAGGTCTCCCCCAGCCATTCCAGCGAGGCTAGGTCAAACCTGGGGCTGAGATACGACATCTGCATTTGTCCTCTGGAGTGAGTCTGCAGCACAGCTGTTTTCCTTGTTAGGAACACTCAGAACATGGTAGAAAAGGATGACAGGGGGTCTGATCTAAATGCCCTTGAGGTGTGCAATCAGTGGATCTAGATGATGGGAATTGATGGGAACACTGAGGAAAAGGCTGTGTCTGTGGGTATGGTGGGATGTCAGGAGAGTACAGGGCTCAAGGCTCCACAGTCCTGTCCCAACACAGGCTGCCACCAAGTCCTAAATGGAGCAGGGGACATTCAGTCTTTGGGTAGGTGAACAAACACAGGAAGGTGGGATATCTGGAGAGAGTCCAACCAGATATGCCCTCTCCATCCCATGGGTCAAGTTCGACTCAACCACACTCCTGTTCATCGCTTGTTGTACTGTCTGCCAGGGGATAGACTGGCCTCCATGTGAGCTCATATCCAAGTACAGCTCATATCAGAGCTTAAAGATGGAGTCAAGACCAATTGACTTGTGTCAGCAGAAGCTAAAGAGTCAAGTGGGACAAGGGGGAATGAATTTAAACTGATAGGGGGAAGATTTAAATTATATATTAGGAAGAAATTCTTTCCTGTGAGGGTGGTGAGGCACTGGAACAGTTTGGATGGGGCTTTGAGCAACATGGTCTAGTGGAAGGTGTCCCTGTCTGTGGCAAGGGGTTGGAACGGGATGATCTTTAAGGTCCCCTTCAACCCAAACCATTCCATGATTCCATGAAGTTGTGGCCCACTTGAGGGCACAAGGTTCCACAAGGGGCTGCCTGCTCTGTTGCCCTTAGGTGGCAGTGCTGCCTGCAGATCCCAAAACACCACACAGTAGCATCTGGGTGCTGCCAGGGACAGAAGGACACCCCCACATGCCCCTTCTTTCCCCCATTTCTCATCCCACATTCCTCAGCCCCTGCACACTCCCTGGCTGGGCACTGGGCTTGTGACTCCTCCAGAGCACAAGCAGGGAAGGAAGGAGGCATGTGCCAGGCACAATAGCAAGGAAATACCTGATCTTGTGGCAATCAATAGTGTTTCCCCTCTGCTTCGGTTCTTCCTGGCCTGGGGAGGGCCAGTAGTGGCCGGAGTGCAGGAACTGTCACCTTGCAGGGCTCCCTTGTGCCCTGCTCCTGCATGTAGAGATGGAGAACACTGGTGATTGGGAGAGGTGAGTGGTATACAATGTTCAAACCTGGTTTTACTCTAGTCCTGCAGCCCACAGCCTCTTCACTGAGTTTTGGGCAGCTCCTGTCCTGCCAACAAGGCTTCAGGGGTATCTGTGTTGTTGTCTTCTCTGGACCATATTGAGCTCTCTTTGTTGGGCAAACACCCAGTGCAAACCTGGCTGCAAGGAATCAATGGGGCTGGAGATGTCACCAGTCTGATGCTGGGATGAACATGTTTTTGGGACAGAAGTGAGGAGGGTGCAAGAGCAGCCAGATGGGCTCACAACACAGACTTGCAGGGAGAAGGCTGGAGAGCAACCAGCCAGCGGCCCATACTGGACCTCCAGCCAAAGCAAGTCAAGTGAAAGCAATAAATTTGCTGTCATGGGCTGGAAGGGGGCAACTGGTGGAGCATCTGGGGCAGCACCAAGCCCGAGAGTCCCATGCATATGAGGTGCAGATCTCACCAGTGTGAGCAAAAAGTGACTGGTATCCAGAAGCTGATCCATTAAACTGCTAGAATGAGCACATCTGAGTTGAAGGATGGAGGAGAGACACATCTCCATTAAACCTTAATGCTCAGCCCTGACCTATGTGCAGCGAGACAGTAAAAGCCTTGGGATTGCTGGGGATTGATCCCTGTCATGATGTAAAATATCAAAGCCAAGCCTTGGAGATGAAGCAGGGAGTTAGCCAGAACCCAGAACTGCCCTGGAGCAACTCCCTGACAGAAACCAGGGAAATAAATAAAAGAAATTAAGTCCCAGATGGGAAAAAAAAAAAAAAAAAGACAACATGCCTGGGCTGGGTGGGAGAGGCTACTGCTGCCAGACACAGCCCATCAGGGCAGGAGCCCAGTGCCATCCTTTTCCCACGCCTTCCTCACCCTCCCCGAGTGGAGGGAGCTTTCAGCTCAGACCAAAGACATCTACTTACCTGCAAATATTCCCTGCCCTGGTTCCATGTCTGGCTTAAACCTCTAGCACAGGGGCATTAATGATGTGCATGAATAAGCTTTTAAACTCCCATTTGGTTTGCTCAGCACCTGTGAATCCAAGCCCCTGAAAAGAGCCCCTTTTCCATGGAGGAGGTAGAAGAGGAGCTCCAGTGAGGTGCTGGGGGTGGCACAGTAAATTGACATAAAGTTAATAAAGTTATTGACCCCTTCAAAATAACTACTCCTTGCACAGGGCCCCTGCAAGGACATGCTCACCGCATGGGGACAGGCTGGTTCATGAGAAATCAAACTACAGGCTGCTGTAACTGCACCCCTGTCATATTGGAAATGGGACAAGGAGGAGTTTTGGCTGAAGCATCAGCTTGAGAAAGGGTTAATGGAACATGAAATATGTTTAGTGGGATTTTTTTTTCTAACTTCAACAAACAAACCATATGAGAAAATCCAGTTCACAGCTGAGCCCTGGCTGCCTGCCCACTAGGGCAGGGAAAATGCAGATGGTTCGAAATACCCACACGCTGGCCTTTCTCATGTAGCCTGTGGCCCTGGGTCCCTGGTTGGTCTCCCCGCGTTGTATTTGAATCACTCCAGGTGGCAGCAGTGCAAACTGCAGAGTAAAGGCAGCACTGAGACAGGAGCAAATCTACTTTCCTTGAGCACGGGCGGCTTCCTCAGACACGCAGAGGAGCTGGGAGCCTGTGAGGCTCTGCTTGCTCAAAAATAGTAATTAGCTCTCAAAGTAAATAGGTGTTAACAGAAACAGAGAGCTTTGCCACGGTCTGGGTAAACACTTTAGAATCAATTTAATTTCCCTTCTCCTGGAATATGTAATCACACTGCTCTGAGATTATTTTCAGGTCGGGGCAGGGAAGAAAGCCGCTGGGGCCGCTTTGCTGAGTGGCTGCTCCTTGGGACAGCAGGCAGGACCCACCACCTCACTGACACTCAGGCCCCTGAGGCTGAAACGAGCTTCCTTCCGCTGAACCAGATGTATAATGCAGCTGGAGATCAGCAAAACCAGCAGTGAGCCATAGTATGACATTAAACTGCCCTAAAGTCCAGCTTCCTTCTTAATCCTGAGAGTCCTCCTGTCTAGACAGGACATGAAGGACTAATGTGAAAACCAAGTGACAGAAAATTTACACTCTCCCATCGAGCTGCAAATCGAAAGAAGCATCAAAGGGTGTAAATCTGTTTGCCTTTTAATTGTTTCACCTTTTGGGAGCATGGGTAGCACCTGAGCATGGTCCCGCACTGGTGCAGAGGGTTTGCAGCCAGTTTATATCACTGCTTCCAGGTTGCTCATTTGCTTACTAAATCATGCTAAAAAGCCTTTTTACCCTGCCTTTTCCCTACCATCACGGGGAGCTGGTGAAACAGGCTTTTACCCAAACTGCCCCAAAAGCTAAAACGAGTTTGTCCTCCATCACCAGGTGGGTTATAAGCAAACTAGTGATGGGTGGCTGGGGCTCAGCTGATGTGGGGTATCCCTTGGAGGAGGAGGTAATTCGGCATATGATGGCAGCTGCAGTAGGTGCGTTTGCTGGTGATGGAGCATTCCCCCAGCTGGGATGTGAGTACAGCCCAGCTGGGAACAGCCTGGCTGTGGGGCCAGACACAGCTTTTGGGCCAGTATAAAGCAGTCACACACCCAGGAACAAGTACAACCAGAAAAATGTGCACAGCGGCTTCCCTGGCAGTTTCTGATCTTGTTCCACCATGCTGCCTGTCTGCTGGGAGAAGGAGGTTTAGTTAATTAATTGCTACAATTAGCATGGAGCTATTCCTGCCCGTGATGGTTACCTTTTCCTCCCCTTTTTGGTTCATCCAATTACTGACTCATTCATCCTCCAGGCAGGGGCCACAAGGCACAGAGAATCTTGAGGACGAGGGGAGGAATGTCCAAGAATGAAATTCCAAGTGTCCCAAGCTCTGTTTCTACCCAGGAACTGCCTTAATCTCACACAAACTTTTGATCCTCTCCCATCCACCCACCCTTGGCTTCAGGGAGGTGATGAAGAGGGAGCACAGCACAGCACAGTTACGAATTTTGCTACCACAGTTTCATTACTCCCTCCAGCTGACACCTCACAAAGGATGTGTGACGAGCTCATATATGCCAAGATGGACAAGACTCCCAACAACCATCATGCTCCAACGATCCCTCAACTTCTCCGCCCAGCCTCAGGACATGGGTTCTTCAAATGAACATTACCCACTTTGGGAAATTGATGATTTATTTGCCATTACTTAGCAGGGATGGTGAAGGAAAGGTGATCAAGGGGTCACCGCCTTGGCAAGGACCAAAGAGAAGCACCAGCCCTGAATAATTCATGCTCCCTCTTTGCTGCAGCATCTGGACACATCTGCTGCATTTGCCATTGCAGGCTTTTTCTCAGCTTACTTGGAAAATCATGCTTTGGCAGCTGGGTACTGTTTCAAGTGGGTACTTTCCCTACAGCATTAACGAGTTGTGATTCTGTTACAAACAGGGATTTTTGTTCCTCTTTTGCTGATGTCACGCCATGATCCTGCAGGGAATAGTGCTTGGATCTCTGTAGCCTGATGATCCCTGCGTGCCCTTTGGGACAGATGTACTTGGAAGCGGGAGATTGTTTTTCCTTTTGCTGCCCAGATTTATATTTCACTGAAGTCCCATATCGATCCTGCTGCCGCTGGGCTGAAAGCTCATTTTACTAAATGAGAGGAAAAACAGTTCCCCCCGCTGAATGCACGCAAAATGGAAAATCCTGCAATGAAACAGCTCTTAAAAAAGGGGCCTGAACAATTTTGCTGAACCTCGAGGGCTGCGCTGCTGACATTGGAACGGTATGTAATTTATTTACCCTGACCTTTCCCTGAAAGACCTGGCTGGCGACGTTATCAAGGATCCTTTCTACCACTTGTGCACCCATTGCCAAGGTGACATCCTGTTTCATGCGTCAGTCAGTGAGGATCGCATCCGCGCGGCTGCGATGCTTTGTTTGCTGTCCTGCCTGACAAGCTCTTGGCAGGGTTTCAGCTCCTGCGGATGGCAGCTGCTCCACGAGGGACCAAAACAGATTCAAGCTGGACATTATTATAGGGAGCTTCACGTAGACAGAGCACAGGCCTGGAGTCGCTTGAATGAGACTGGACCATGGATGAGATGAAGCAAAGATACCCAGAATGCTACCATGTGTAATGGGATGGGCAGGTGACTGCAGAGCTGCACTCCAGGCTCACTCCCCCATCCCATCTCACTCAGGATTTAGGTGTGCCCTCGTGGTGTTGGGAAAGCAGAGGAAGCTCACTGGTGCTTAATGCAGAGGCTTGCCTAAGTGCAACTGAGTTTGGATGGTGGAGCACAACTCGGACAGTAAGTCCCACCACTGCACATAAACTACCTGGAATTTTCCTTCCCCCCTCCCCATGCTTTCCCTGAGGATCGCAGGAAGAGATGGGAATGCAGGTGCAGGGAGTATGTCTGTCCTTCATATGAGGGCCTGTCAGCAGTGGAGACAACTGCAGTGGAGAGGAAAATGGTTCCATTAAAGATTCTCCCCCCACTCCATCAAGGGATTGAAACCTCTGAATGAGGTGGGTTTTCACTGCTGGTTCCCACCACTCTCAAAGGATTTTGGTGACACAGGGACAAAGGCTGCAGTTAAAGAAGTCCCTAAACACCACCAACTTCTTGTAAGAGACTGAAAGGTCTACAGTTATGGAGGATAAAAATGAATTAAGTGATTGGCTCTCACGGTAGCCAAGACAGCTCTTCAGATGTCAAAGGCAGGAAAGCCTCATGAAAATTTCCCATATGTCCATCCATTTCCCACTTCAGCCCCCCACAGGTGGCAGGCCGCACCCCCCTCCTACAGATATGATCTGAAAGAGGAGCCAGGCCCACTGGGAGGACAGGAGAGGAGATGCTCTTAGCTATGGACCTGTCTCTCATGGTACCTGTGTTCTCCTCGGACTGGTTGAAGCCACAGATCTGGCAGATGCTGCGAACCCATTTGTTCATGTCGTCCTCAGTCTCAGCCACCAGGTAGAAGGTCCTGTCACTCGTCTTGATGTCAAAGATGTAGCTGTCTTGCAGCTCCTTCTTGTTGAAGGTCAGGCCCGCGTCCACTTGCTCGCAGAAATTGAGGTTGATGACACGCAGAGGTTTCTTGGAGTGGTCATTTTTGTAGTACTCCAGGACGTCGGGGTCGCCACTCATCCGACCGCTGCGCAGGACGAACCAGCGTTTCTTCCATGCCTGAAACCAAGACAAGAGCAAGCATGAACACCACTGCTGAATCTGTGAGAGTGAAAAACCACTGCTAGGCACAGGGTGACACAGAGGGATGCAACACTTCTCCACCACGGGGTGCTTTGGGATGCTGCTCAGGCATACCTTCAAGAGGTGCACAGACTCAGCTCAGTTCTTCAGTTCAATACCAAAATCCAGGAGAATTAAATACTGAAATAGCATCGTAGCATAAGATGGCCCCAAAAGATGCCAGTCTTGGGGCTCAGAGGAACCTTGCTCCCACCCTACAGCCCAGCCATGCTCCTAGGATCCAAATGCTCTTCTCCCCATGATGTAGGATAATCTGTGCAGTGGCATTACTGGACATCGCAGTGCCAAAATGCCTTCCAGCAGCTCAGAGGAGCTGGGGCACTTTGGATGCAGCACCCTGAGTGTCCTAACATTCAGAGAAACCCCTGAGAGCATCGTAGAATGTGTCTGCAGATACTGACCATGCCAATTCCATCTCTGTTTAAATTCCAGGATAGAAAGACTAATAAAACCAAAGGAGAACTGATTTGTTTTTTTAAATATCAGGAATAATGCCAGGGAGACCCATGGAGAATCAAAGCTTCATTTGTTTTTCAGCATCCTCTGCTCCCTGGCACATAGGTAACTCCTTAGCAAAGGAAAAGGTTATCATTGATTCTTCCAAGCACTGCTGGCAGCTGCCCCCGGCCAAACTATCCACAGGATGAACTCAGGGGGTTGTGGAGCTTGAAGCAAACCAGAAAAATAAATGTCAGCCATCAGCCCTGGCCCTGAGAGCTGTAGCCCTGCTGCCCTCCCCAAGCCAGACACAGTTGGGAGCCCACAGGAAGGGGAATAACCACGAGGAAAATGTGCTAAAATGCTGAAACTGAAAGTACAGTGAAAATTGTGCAGGTGTAACCCCCATCCCATGAGGTGGGTGGTGCATTTTTTGGGGCGTGCTTTGTGTGAGGATCATGGCACCTGCGTGAGGGATGCATGGGGTGATGGAACACCTCAAGCTGCTCCCTTTTGCAGAGCCATGCTCCCTTGCAGAGGCCACAGCTCCTATGGCCTAAGGAAGGCAAGGATTACTTCTAAGCACAGTCCTTAAAACAGCTTGTTCAGGCTGCCTTTGAAGGCAGCCAAGGTTTGAGAGGTGCATGTAGATAAGCATGATGTGAATTCTGACCAGTGCTCCTGCATTACCTGACAAAGACCTCAGTTTGTACCAGAGGATGCCAAAGGAGGGGATGTGATCCCCACCAACCTGACCCGGCTAGGGACAGTGGCGCTTTTTAAATGAGATTTACCTTATTTATATTTTTATATATAACCAGTTTTGGAGTTCTGACAATTATAAGAGGTCGGGTTATGAGGAAGCACACAATATTTCTAAGTAGGAGGAACCAACAGCCACAAACACCTTTAGTAAGCCAAGAGAGGCAGCAAGGCGAACAGCATGCTGGGTCCCTCATGATGTTCCATGGGTGCTGACCATAGGCTTTGCATATTGGTGATGGGCATGTGCTGGATCTCAGCCAGCCAACTGCACCAGGATTCCACAATTTTCGAGAATTTTGTGGCTGAAATAAGGGTAAGGAACTCCTGTGATGTTTACCCTGAACAGTCTGATTCAGACCATACTTCTCAAAAGCTTAAAAATAGCTTTTGTTGGTGTCTTTGAGATTTGTAATCAAATTAGTTTTGCACTAATTCTCAAAACAGCTCCTGGTGCTAGGAAAGCAACTTTAGTGCAATCTTCCAAAGGCAGTGAAGCAGCAAATTGCTTAGCAAGAGGACGTGCAAGGCTGGCAGATTTTGGCTTGATCTCACTCACTTCTCATCAGAATGGCTGCTTTTGAGCGACAAAATAGACACAGTGGGGCTGTGTCCATCAGGGAGGGGAAAAACCAATTTCACCAGGCAGCAGCAATAATTTGCTAGTCCATCTCCTCAAAATGGATCACCAAAAGCATTGGGAAACAAACTCATGAACTTTTTTTTTCCGGTTCTAGGCGGTAAAAGTCCCATTAGCTTCTTCCTGTTAACACTGAGTCATTTCTTTGCAGCCACTTAGCAGGACTAAGACGTGGGCATGCATCATTGGGGGCTCTGCAAGAAGATGGAGTTGTGCAACCACATGAACCAAACACCTGAACGCAGACATCCAGCACCAGCTCTTGCTGCTTAGCTTGCTGCTTTCCAACCATTTGGAGTCCAGTCTTGCAACCTCCCTTCATGGCTGAGACATTGAATTACAAAACCCACAAAGTACAGAAACCAGACTCCACAATTCCGAGTTTTCATGGGAAAAAAAAAAAAGGCAGAACTGCAGGCAAGACAAATGATGCTACCATGAGTTCTCTTTTTATCACCAGTGTGAGAATCACAACTCCTCCAGCTTTCTTTGGTCTGTCTGGCAGTAATGGAAGGTACCACACAGTCAAGATCTGGCAGAGAAAACAGAATAACACACACAGTCTGGTGGTTTTGGGTAAGTTTTAACATAGGCTGGTTGCAAAAGAATGGGTATTGCTGGCACAAAATTTCTTGGAAAGATTCAGGAGCTGGATTGTCATTGGAGGGTGGAACCACTGGACAAGGAGGGGGAGGAGCCCCACAAGCCTGGGAAGACCACCCTGTCCACCTCTGCATGGTGCCCTCCTGATAATAAAGAGTCACCGGTGTTCTTCTAATACAGCTTCTGACCCAGAAAAAGAGCTCATGAAAGCAGTTTCCAGAGTGCCTGTCCTGGACAGGTGGCTGCAGACAGCACAGCTGAAGGCATCTCCCACCACACTTTCCCACAGCAGGACTAGCTGTTCCTGCCTCCCCAGATCAGCTTCCAAGCCAGAGGAATAGCAATGATTACTAGAAAAGAATGGAAGTAGAGAAATAGACAGGAACCTCCTTATTTTTGTTGACATTTTCTCTGAATTTTTGATTACTGGGCTCAGCAAGTGTATTTCATTTCTTCTCCGTGGATTTGCTGTGCCTTTATTGGGACCAGGACTCAGCTTGTGTTTGCCAAGCTGTGGCTGCTCTTGGAGCATCTCTTGGCACTAACACAGCTTGCTTCAACCTGCCACCATATGCAGCAAAGGATATGCAGTTTGCAGCACATGGCCCCTCCTCCTGGGATACCTATTTCCCATCCAAATCTTCCACATTTAGGCTTCCCTAGGATATCACCTTCCTGCAAGAGAGTGATTTAAGAGTCTACTGACCACCAGCTATGACAGCAGTAAGATGTATGGGATCCCTATGTGCATGGCAATCTCAGCTCTTGCCAAACCAGGGGAGGATGCAACTCCATGTGAACCTATGCACGCTTTCCAAGACCACCTTCTCCCAGCATGAGGCTGTGATGGCCAATAGACATCTCATCCTCCACCTGAATTTTCCTTCTCTGCTTATTTCTATTTCTTCACAGCTCTTTTGAAGCCCCTGTTGCCATCAATCTGCTCCTACCAAAACACTGTGCCTCCCTGACACATGTTGTGAGCCAAGGGCTGTGTTTGTTTAACAGCTTTACAACCTTGAGAGGCCAACAGCTTAACAGCCATAAAATGGTGCTTTGCAGCACGAATTTCCAGCTGTGCAGTCCTTTGCCAGCATCAGGTTCCTTTACGGTTAAATTACAGCTGCCAAAGGCCCTTAATATCACTGAGAAATATTTTGACACTTGGCAAGAACTTCTTTTAAAGACTTGTCTGTTAAAAAAAGTGCCCATCGTGCTCCTATGATGATGTGAATCCTCCCTGGGTGCTGAGAACCGGCTGCTGCTCAATTGCTTTCCACCTCAGTAGTGCCGTGGCAAAGTTAAAGTTTACAAAATGGAGCTCTTTCCAGCTGGATGCTGCCTGGAGCTGGTTGTTTTATGGAGAGCTGGCTTGGCAGAGGTGAGGTAGTGCTGCTGGGTTCACTGGCTGAGTGTACTTAGCAGGGATGCTTGGGGGGGTTCAGGCAGTGCTTGGGACCCTTCCTTCTCCTTCTGCTGGGTGAGGAACCAGAAGAGCTGAACCAAAGAGATGGCTGCTCTTGAGCAACTGAGATACCACCATGGATGGTAGGAGATACCATCCCACCACTACAGGAGTGAGGTCCCTCACGTCCCCTGTGGCTGTCCTGATGGCACAATGCTGTGACAGAGCTGGTGGCTTCAGGGCAGAGAGCTCAGAGAATCTGGGGCCACCAAGTGCCTAATAATCCAAATGCTCTAACTGACAGCCCAGAGAGAGTCTTTATTAAGCATGGTTATAGTGAGGGACATTCAGACAGCATCTTCCTCTCTGCTCCCCTGTTCTCTGCAAAGTGAACACAGAGATCCAGCCTATATGCTGTTTCAGAAGAAAAGAGGTGAGGAAAATAATAATTTAAATGTCAGTAAATCCAGGTATCCATTCCTGGGGAACTTGGCAAGCGCCACAATCCTGAGAAGGAATCAAATAGTGACAACATGGAGAGATGGCTCTTGGTGGGGCCTATAGGAGTGGCCCACAAAGAATTATCTTAGCTCCAAAGTGAAGAGTTTGAAACAGTCAGAGACTGTTTGAGTCTAAACTTCGAGTTGAAAGGGAAGTTCTCTCAATTAGGATCAACTTCTGAGCCACATCTCTCTAATCTGAAATACTAATATTTTTACCACCACACCCTTATAGCATAGGTAGAAGAGAAGAGAAGAGAAGAGAAGAGAAGAGAAGAGAAGAGAAGAGAAGAGAAGAGAAGAGAAGAGGACATGCATATTTCCCAGAAAATCTCTCTGTCCTCTTCCTTCTCCCCTTGACACCAACTTCATGCCCACCAGCACTGTACACCAGCAGTGTGAAATAAACCTTCCAAAATCTGATCTGACACAAATCACAGGATCTAATCCAAGGTGGCAGGCAGGATGAGCGACCTAGCCATGACATCAGGCAAATTTCTCGCACCAAGATGAAGCCGGAGGCTGAGTGATTCAAGCAGGAAACCCCACAGAAGTGCAAGCAGGTGTTTGTGTCCCAGGTTTGCCCAGAACCAGAGGGGCCCTGGTGCAGGGGCCCCCATTGCCCTCACACGGTGCCACCATATCCATAGAAAGCCATGAGTCTGTCCCAGCCAAACATGCCCTCAGTTTTCACTCTGCAGTGCCGATTAGTCTTGCACCCCATTGAGCAGGTTTTCCCTCTGGCTCCTGGCACATCTGGTGTGGCAGGGAGGAGTTCACACTTCAGGAGCACCTGAGAAGCACCACAAAACCTGTAAAGGTCTCACTGTTCTTCCCAGTCACTGTGTCACCTTGATGTCCCCTCCAGACTGCCACCACTTTAGCCATCGTGGCAAAGATCACCCCTGGGAAAGGGGGATAGAGTAGCTTGGGTCCTCCAGTGGTGCTACTGTTTTTGCCATCTGCAACAATTACAGCTGTTGGACAGTGTAGGTGGCACTGGGGTGGATCCTGTCCTGCCCACCCCTCCCCACAGCCTTGTAGGAGGAACACAGTCCCCTACTGTGGCTGGTGCTAGCAGCATCAGCGAGTGAAGCCCCATACAGGAGGATTGTAGAATAACCTACTGGTGACCTGTATAATAATGTTGTCTTCCTCTGTGTCCCCAGGGGCTTTTTATCTCATCTGATGGACAGGAGGATGCTGGTTTTATTATTCATGCAAGAACACCTCTCCCCTCCCTGTGCTAATGCTAACTCCAAGGAAATGTGGCTTGGAAGTAGATTTGTAAGCAGCAAGGAAGCCCCCTCCGTGCAGGTAATGTTTCTGCTGATTGCCCTCACACAGCCCCAATATCCCCAACCCAGAGCAAACAGGAGCTCCCTGAGCCCCACCCCTGCCCTCCCAGGTCCCCCCCCGTGGTTCTCCTTGCCCACTGCCCACTTACAGCACCTCTCCACATGATGCTGAGAACAGACAGGTCCCAACCCCGCTCCTCGCACCCTTCAAAGGGATGGAGGCTGCTCCCTGCTAATCACGCTCCAGCCGTGGCCGAGTTCACGGTGGGTTCATTATCAGCACCGCTTTGGGGGAGCCGTGATTGGCAGCGCTAATAACACCACGCTGCAGCTGCAACACCCTGCGGGGCACAGGAAACCTTGCTGGGGTACAAAGAGGCTCTTCCTTGCTGAGGAACTGAGGGAAGGTGATGCAAAAAAACCCCCAACCCAGTGCATATCTCAGGCTGTCAAACTGACCTTCCCTCCTGAGATTTTTTTTTCCCACTCTTGGAGGTGTAATTAGGCTTCAGAGCACATGCGGAATCACTACATGTGACATCCCACCCAAGGGCAGCAGAGGCAGCAGGAGACATCCTGCACTGAGCATCACTCACAGCTGGATGAGAGGGGGTTTCAAGGAGATGAGGCACAAACACAGGCTAAAGCCTATTTATTTGTAACAACATTTAAAAAATCATAAGCTTCATAGACAGCTCCTGCCATCAGAGATGTCTGCTGCCAGGGAAGGAAGGGTCTGGGATGGCTTGGAGCTACAGGTACACTGGTGGGAGCTGGAGGACCCACTCCCCACCTCCACCCTCTGTGAATGGGACGAGCCACACAGCAATGACACAGTGTGGAAAACATTTCCCTTCATATTTATTTTATGGGAGTTCTCCGGTTGGAAAGATTTCAGCAGCCTTGTGCTGCATGGTCAATCTTAGGAAAATAAAGCTTTCTCTCTGGGATGTGAGGGCACTGACAGCATTTCTGATGGGATGCTGGAGCACCTGATTAAGGATGGGATGGAAGAACTAAATACCAAATAGTGAGGCTGTACTTACACCACTAGACAAGCTGTGACTGTCTGAGAAAGGACATGGGAAACCCTGGGAGGTCCAGGAGTGCTTCTGTCTGGAGGGTATAGAAAGGATGGACCCAAACTCTCCTGGGGATAGCATGAGAAGCAACGGAAAAGTCTCATTAAATGTAAGGAAAAAGCTTCACAATGAGGGGTAGAATGAAAAAACCCAGATGGGGTGATGTCCATCTTTGGAGATATTCAGAACCTATCTGGACAAGACCAGGAATAACACGATTTACCTCCAGAGTTGGCCCTAGCTTCAAGCTAGACCCATCTTGAGTGGGAGGTCAGTTTAGAGACCTCCAAAGGTCTCTTCTGACCTCAGTTACCTCCAAATCTAAATTACTCCTCTGTAATCAGGTCCACCCCCAGTGAGAAGTGTTCAACTTGTCATATGGAGACCTGATGAGACTGCCCAGACTCTGAGTCCCGATGTGGGACCAGTGCAGCCACCCACTGCACATCCACCTGCAGCATTCAGCATGGGAATGGGCAGCACTGGCATTTTTCAACTCTCATTGACTAAAGCAATCTTTTCTGGGTAATTCCTTCTGCTGAAAGCTGCACGGTGCTTTTGCAAGTGGTAAAGTGCTAGGAAAGCAAGGGGTGCACAGGAAGAACCTGGAGCCCAGCTCTTGCCTCGGGACTGGCTGCGAATGGTCCATGTGCAGAGCCTCCAGTGCATTCCTGCTGCTGTGCATGGATTTTGTTATCTGGAATTATTTCCTGCTATTCAACCCTGTTCTGTGTTCCACTCTGTTATTCCTAGCTGAAATCTCTCCCACCGCCCTGCCGTGGCACATCCTTTTTGGGGCACTGGAGCAGCACCCAGAGGAGGTGCAGGCAGGTGGGTGTGTGTGCCTGAGTGGGACAGACAGAGCCAGTGACTCCCTGGGGATCTACAGGATATGTAGCTTGTACCTTGTGGCCTCTTTGAAGACTGACAGAACACAGGACTGCAACAACCAAACAGGATGTCCCAGCAGCCTGTGATGTGATATTTCACTTATCACATACATTATGATACTACAGCCATACATACTTTACAAGATGCACATCAAGGCTGGTGCTCTCCAAGCCTGTTTGCAAAACCCAGCTGCCACCACTGACTACACCCAGCCCCGTGCCCAAGAGCTGACCAACCCACCAGAGCAAGTCAGCCCGTGCCATGCGAGCACACCAACAGCAAGAGCAGGCTTTAGTTTGCTTTTTAAACTTTGGGTTTCTGGAAGCAAAAGCAAAGTGCTCAGAGATTTTTTTTCCCTCTTGAGACTCTGGTATCAGTCTCTGATAAGAGCTTTCCCGGCCATTACACAAGCAGGGCTGGACATGGGAACGCAGCATGAATACATGATTTGGAGCAAAGCATTTTGATAACTGAGTTTTTCTAGCTTTCTGGCCTCTGCAAGAGCAAAATAAATTCCACAGCACTGTCAGCAATTTCCCTTCCATCACTCCTAGCTTTGGGCTACATCAAATTCCTACCCTCATTGCCCAGGGAAGCTGTGGATGCCCTATCCCTCGAAGTGCTCCAGGCCAGGTTGGATGGGGCTCTGACCTGGTCTACTGGAAGGTGTGCCTGCCTGTGGCAGAGAGGTTGGAACTATATGGTCTTTAAGGTCTCTTTCAACACAAACCATTCTATGATTCTATGAACAGGGATCTGCTCCAAAAGCACCCACTCTGTGCTGGCAGGAGCCACAGTTCCTGCCCCAGGCTTCTTTGGCAAATGTACACCAGTCTCTGCTCACAAAAAGGTTATTGCACAGATGCCTCACCCCATGACTGCCCAGGGGTGGGCTTCATAAGTCAAAACAGCACTGCACATGTCCCCTCTGCCTTCTCCTGGAGGTTGTGGCCGCTCTCCCTCCCTGTATCACCTCTTGCCAGCCCTCTGTGGCATCCAGGAAGATGCTCAGGAAAGGACAAGGTTTACTTTTGCGAGGCTTGAGTGAGGCTAAGAGAAAATTTCCAGGCAGGGTATTGCATTTTGGGGTTTCTCTTGTACCACATCCATGAGCATCCATGAGACCCAGAGGGAGACAGGAAAGGGGCTGCTATCTATGAACCCTTTTCAAACCCTGAACACTGCTTGTGGTTCAAAGCAAGGCTGATTTAAAACAGTGCTTTTGAACAAAGAAAAGAATCTGAAAAAGCCAATTTGAGATATAGTTTTAATCAGTTGGAGATATAAACCCATGTCAGCTCAGGCAGTGAGTCCTGTAATTAAACTGCTCTGCCCTCAATCTCTCAGGTGAAGGTGGATGGAAATACAGATGGACTTAGAACTGGATATCAGGAATGAGAGGTATGTCAGGATGCTTTCCCCTTTCCTTGGCATACCACTTCCTTTGCTTAAAGGCTGCAGAAAAAGTGCCTTACAAGGTGATACTGAGACTCTTCTGAGCTTAACAGGCTCTATGCACAGCAAAAAACACCACCCAATTTGGTTTGATGTGATGAACTGGAGATATCATGGGGCTGAAGCTGACAGTAAAGTGTGAGGATGTTACTCCTGTCATCTAAAGGAGTCTGCCTTGTAGCAGGATATCTGGGATAGGCTTGACTTTCCAGGGATGATTTCTAATTTTAGAAAGCTCTGAGGCTTGTTAATTTTCAGCCACTTTAATGAACTGTCTCATCATCTGTAACCATTTCCAGCTCGACTAATCTCTGCAATGGGAGAAATTAGCCTGATTTGGCTCATGTTGAACTCACAGTTTGCTAGACAACCCTTTGCACCTCCTCATGGTAGCTGTCTGGGTGGCAGGGTCAGCATCACAGCTGCTAGCACAAATGGGGCAACAAGGAAGATCAAAGGGCTGTAATGGCTACTCTGCAAGGAACTAGTGACCAGGTCTGGAAAAGGGTCAGGATAGGAGAGATACTGAGGAAACCATCAGTGGCAGGGAGAAGGTGGTGGAGATGACCTATGCACTCTCACCTAAGACAAGAATGACAGTACATCACAGGAAAGTAACAGGAGCCACGCTCAGGGCACACAAAAAGAGATTTTTCCTTTGGGCAACACAGTAATAATTTTGCTGAAGGATGCTTAAGAGGATTCAAGTTTAGCTGACCCCATCTGGAGACTGAACGAGGTCACAGAAACAAAATCCCCAACAAGGTCACTGAGTGCCACTGTGTGTGATGATGGATGTTTGCAATGAAAACTGTTAACAACAGGGAAAATACTAGGAGGAGGAGGAGGAGGGAGTCTTGCCAGCCTAGATGCTGGCTCAATGATCACTGTGCAACATTCCACACTAAAAGGACTTGGGAGTGACCCTCTATGGATGTTCCAATGTGCCAGGCTTGGAAGGGGCAAGGGAGACAGCGCTGTTCACACTGACACTCATGGCAGAACTCAACCTTCGTGGCTTCACACGATGCCCTTGATTTGCTCCAAGAAACGTGGGTGTTTCCATTTTGGCAAGAGAGAGAGGCAGGAGGCTGTGAGGCCAAACACATTAAATGTGGGCAAAAGTGAGAAATGGAGCCAAAAGCTGCTACAAGACAGCTCCATGGAGATCAGCGCCAATGGCACTCACCCATCAGCTGGATTCTCATGGTTTAGTTGATTTTAGGGCCTCAGGTTCATTCCTGCAGCATGAAAGGGCACCCTAATGAGTGGATTCCCTGGTGCTTCATAGCATGGAAGCTCGTGTGAAAGCCTTTCCTTAGCTAAAAATGATTTCTCTCTTCTTTTGGATGAAACTCATGGAGACTTAATTATCTCATCCTTCTGTCAGGCCCCTCTGGAACCTGCTGGGGGGTTTATTAGTTTCCAGGAGACACTCAGAAAGCACATGCACACATAGACACTCCCTGAGGCTCTCCTTCAGCCCTGCCAGCTTGCAGCCCAGCCCACTGCTCTTCTGACAGGAACCATGCTCAGGCAGACAGGCTCATGGCTTGGAGGGCAGTGGGGGATAATTCAGGGTACACGTGGGGACAACCCTGGATCTGCACCATACAAGGGTCCAGATCTTACCTGTTGCCCAGCTGGTTGAGGGTGGCCAGCTAAAATATGCAGATTGCTGGTTTCAAGCCTGCTGCAGTGAGGTACATCTTTCCAGATGTGCCCAACAGCCAAAACATCTGTCAGTGACAGCACTAGGTTGGCATCTGTGTTGAGTCCTCACAACACTTCCAGTTCCACAACCCTCTGCCTACAAAAGAAAATTTTCTCCAAGTTCCTCCATACCTGTGAGAATCACGGATTCAGGCAGTTCAGGACTCCAAAGGTCCCTCCCAACCTGGATTATTATGACTGTAAACTGATTTCTTTTATATCACAGGCTTTTAATTAAATGCACATTTATGCCCATATGGGCATATGCCATTAACTGTTCACTTGTCCTCATATTTGGCCACCACCTCCAGAAAGAAAAAAGCAGGGAGGGGGTTGCTTCCAATCTGTCACTTTGTGGGTTTGACATCTTGCAAAGGTCTCTCATGATGCCCTTTTCCACTAGACTGGAGCTCCCTTAGCATGTTCACAGAGAGAAAATATCACAATCACCTGGCTGTTCCAACCTCTCATCTCTTCCAGAAAACTAAGCAGCTGCCAGCCTGTGAATTTCTGTGCTAAACACCTTTTCTGCAATACTGTCATGTCCCTTTCTTCCTCTTGGGCATCAACATTAGTAGCCAGCTACTCTAACATATTTTGCTGTTGTTGTACATAAGGAAAAATAAATGCATCTTCTACCCCTTCATTTGGACATCAAAGGTCACTGTAGTTTCTGCCGCAGCCTCAACTCACATCAGGAGCTGCTCACGCAATTTCTTTCTACTAGACCCAGAAAACCCTGCATTTGGTGATTCACTACTCATTTCTGTAGGAACAATCTTATTTCTTTCTCCGTTGATGTTCAATTTTGCATTGGGCTGTCTTCTAACATATTTTTTTCAAATGTGTTCTGCTTGCCAAGTGATCCAGACTGCCCTGTCTGATGAATTTGTCTTCAACATTTACCGTTTCATTACCCTTTGTGCCACTGGCAGCTTCTCCCCACAGGAACCATTAGATCTGCTTCACTTAGGGAAATGCCGAGACTTGGTATTAATCCCTGAAAAATGGCACGAAGAAGAGCCCCATTTGTGCAGGGCATCTTCCTGGGATCTGCCAGGTTTTATTTCACTTGCTGAGTGCTGGGGGCTGTATGGACTGTGCTCATGACCTGACAGCTCGCCCGCCAAACCTGTGGGCTCCACTGTTTGGCCCAGGACTGATGCAGGGCATCGACCTACTGCTGCCTAGGGAGTCCCTTCTGAACATTTCTTTGGCTTTCTGGACTGGAAGCTAACTCCCTTAATCAGGATTAACCTAATCTGTTTCTCCCCATATCTGGAAAGCTGTTCTTTTCTTTTTCCATGCTTTGGTGGAAAGGCAAGACCGCTGCTTCCTGGACCTCCATCAGCTTTTCATATTGCTCAGCTCATCTTTTCCTAAAATACCAGATTTTCAAACTTCTCCATGGTCTTTCAGTGATGGGAACCCTTATGAAAATCAAGGGAAGATGGCCATTGAGAGTTTTGGTTGCAGCGGAAGGCTTTAGGGGATTCAGTCTCCAGAGACCACCCACAAAGAATCTGGGAGAGAGCAAGGAAAGGCCCTGGCTCCCTTGCAGGACGAAACACCTTCCCCAAAAGGTAGCACCTCAAAGGTAGGTGACCAGGGTTAAATGGGTGCAGCAACAGCAGATGACTGGGCATTGACAGAGTCTATCATGGCCTTCAGGAACAGCAGTCAATGTAGTGCTGAGGCACTTGATTAACCACATGTCTGCCCCAGCCTTTGCCTTCTGCCAGCAAACAAAGCCTGGGGAAGATATTCCTGAGCTCAAATAGTCTATCTGGCTCTGGGAACTCAAGTGCATGATAGGTCACTTGATAAAAAGTAGTACGGTTTATCAACATGGATGAGAAGATCAAATGGATGAGAAGCTGGCCCATGCAAAGATAACCTTCTCCTAATGAATAGTCACATCACTATTGTCTTTTGAAAATTAGAGTCTATAGAAGCCCTTGCAAATGTGTATTTGGGATGCTACAGAGTTTCTGGTCTGACCAACAGCACAGTGAGAACATGAAATATTCTGACTCTGACCTGAAGAATGCCCACAAGTCTGGCTGGATGGGATAGAAAAATAACCCGGGATCATGGTAATATTGCCTTATTTAAAGACTTCTTTAAAATCAAGAAAGCCAAAGGCAAGTAAATCAGTGGAGGTGCTGAAAAACAACTTACAACAGGAAAGGATCTACCAGATCAACACGACTGTTTTGTGTGGCTTCTGTGGATTAGCCTTTTCTCCTTAAATTTAAATGATTCCATTAAAAGTGGTTCCAGCCAGACACAACTGAGGTAGTCTACTGTTTTCCCTGACTGATCACACAAGTCTCTCCATTTTGAAAACATAGCTGGAAGCCCAGCTTGAAGCCCGTGTGCCTCAGGCTTCAAAGGAGTGGACAGCAGGGTGGGTACTAATTCCACATTACCAGCACTCCATAGCAGTTCCTCCATCTGCCCCTTAATGTGTGCTCAAAAACCAATAACAGCACTTGTATCAGTGGGTTGAAACAGGGGTAGCTCTGTTTTGTCCCAATGGCACGGATATGGTCATCGCTGGAGGATGATGCCCACCACCTCTCCCTCCACTGGAATCCCAACAGCCACTGACCCAGCTGTTGACCCTGTCAATAGCTAAAAAGCTTTTCCAAAAGCAGCAAACCTCTCTCCTTTCATGTATCATTAAAATTCTCACTGGTTAATTTATTAGGGTACTTTGGACGGGGAAAAATGACCTCTTTGTTGACCCACTTAAACATGCTCCACTCCAACACAAAACTGTCAGAAGGGCAAAAGGGAGAGCTGGGGAAGTTGTGCGCAGACTGATGTCCTTTGTCTCAGCGAGACAGCTCCAGGATGGAAGTGCCGGGACTCCCTGGCACGAGAGCAAAGGGCTAGACACAAGCCTTCACAGACCAAACCACAAAGGAAACATTCAGCCTATATGCCACATGGACACAGCCAGAGAAACAAGACTTCCCGGTCCCCCTTCCTACGCAGTGCTCATCCCTCCCTGAACCTGTGGGTTTGGGAAAGAAACCTTGATTCCTCCTCATGTTGCCTCCTCTAACAACCTAAATGGGAAACATGATGAAGGGTGGTGGATGAACCCACCCATCCACACGTGGTGGGATTTGCTCATGAGGCAGCAAAGGTGCATCCTGGCCATCCTCCAGTCAGAGGTGTCCACACCTACACTCAAACTCTCCTCTTACCTGCTCCTGTGTTTCTCTAGCAAGAGAATCCCTATATTTGCTCCACAGAAATCCCTGATTCAAACTCATATGGAATGTGGAGGAGCAGGGCACTGCTGAGCAAAAGCCAAACTGACAGCACAAACACGACTCGGTACCAAAAGTAGTCCTGTAAGTGAAAGGAGTGGGGTTAGCCATCATTAGGTCTTGTTTTTCCATTAGTGTCATAAAGATAAAGCTCCTGTCCTCCAAGAAAGGCAGCCTGTAAAGTGCTCAGACTCTACAGGACTCTCAGGTTATTAGAGAGGACACAAAAGCTCCATTTGCTTTCATCACTAAGAAAGCACCTGGGAAGTGCAGCGATGACAAAAGGACACCACAAGGTGCCTTCAAACCTGGGGGGGTGGGAGCTCCATCCTGTGCCTTGCTCATTGCCCTGACTATCACACCAGGTTCCTACTAGGGAGTGTATTAAAGCTCACAAACATTTTTGTGGCTCATTCTCATGTGATGTTCTTTATCTCAAGCAAAGGGACTTCCAAATAACTTTGATGCTAAGGGAGTAAGCAAAGAAAGGTTCATGAGGACACCTAAAAACTATCCCAAATTTCACCCCTAAAGAAATTACGTGGAGGAAGGACCTTGGAGATAGACATGCAACACACTTACCCCTGCTTATTCTTAGTTTCATAAAAGTTCACATATCCTGGGTGTTAGATGAGCTGAAATACACAGAATGAGACTGAACAGAATAAACCGCAGCAGAAGGTGGAATGCAAGGTTGGGAGGTAGGAGTTTGTGAAATCCAATGCTGCAGCTGCCATTAATCTGTCAAAAATCCCTGGAGAAAGGAGTTTTACCCTGTTGTGCCACCTTTTTCCAAGCTTCAAATAAAGACTCAATCTCACAAGGATGTTACAAAAAAATGACTGATCTGCCATCTGCAAAAACACTTTGGGGGTGGAAAGTGCAGTTATATGATGGCTGAGGAGTAATTTTTATGCCTGTACCAATTCTGCAAACAGAGAGGTAGAAAACAGCACATGGGAACCTGAACCTGCTGCAAAGAGGGGTGGAAAGAGCAGTAACTGATGAATTTTATTGCAGGATGTGTTAATCATCCCAGACGATGGACTGGGATGGGGGTGGAGGACTTGGCAGCTGGGATTTGAGATGTATTTGTAATGCTAACACACATCTGGGATCCATCCTGTAACAGGAACACTGTGTCTGGACCAGGCAGCCCAGAAGAAAATGTTCTTTGTGGCCAACCTTCATGAAGGACCTGACCTGCTGAGCCAAGTGTGGCCTTTAGAGGTGTCCCTCAAGCAATCTGGGGTCGTGGACTACCACAGACACTTTCCAAAGGGAGCATGGAGTTTCTCCAAGTGATTTGCTCAGAAGCTGTAAGGACTGCCTTGCATGGACTGCCAGGGAAAAACAGGTCCAGCTCTCACTGTGAGCCCTTATCCCCAAATTCTTTGGCAGGGCAGGCTGCGCTTGGTGATCTGGGGGCTCAGGTCTGTGCACAGTGAAGTTGAAAGATGTTTTCACCTCTGCTTTAGGGTGCTGCACCTCCACACCAGCATTGCTTAATTCAAATTTTGCTGCTTATCTGACACACTGGTGTGTCTCTCTCACCAGTATAACTCTCCATATTTCAGTGCAGTTTTCTCTGGCTTGCAATAGTGAGCAGGGGACCAAGGTGTGGGCACAAGCACGCAGGTATGCCATGACCAGGGATTGTACCTACAGGTGATAAAAGAGTCACTGTGTTGTTCCACAGGCCCCCATTTACAAACTCCTTTGGAGGCATTTCATCTTTAGAAATCAACATTAACAAAGTATGGGACTTCTCTGACTGTGCTGGAGAATGCACCGAGTACATGGCTTTTCTGCCCCGACTTGCATAGGCTGCAGGGTTTGGGAAAGAAAGATGGGGAGTCTACACTGGTATCTGATACCTCAGATTCCTTGCCTGGGTGTTTCCAAGGATATGTTTTTCCAAGGATATTCCCTGTGCTCTGCAGGAGTCTGAGGGAAGGCACTCCTTATTACATCACCTCCTGATGTGCAGGGGATCTCATGCTTCGCTTTTGCTGTGAACTTCCTGAACGTCCCATGCACCCCTGCGCTCCCAGTCCAGCCTAAAGCCGCCCCACCAAGCTGCAGCAGCCCTGCTGCACATGCTTTGTGTTGACTCTATGGATGCCCTCTGCGAACTCAAGTGGTTTCTGCAGCTGCGTAAATAGGAGTGAAGCCTATTGTGGATCCCTGACCTGCCTACGCATGGCCTCCTCACCCTCTCACCAGCAAGGATGAGCAATGAAGACCCTGCTGGGTTCTCCACCCTGAGCAAACACTGGAGACCAGCTGACCTTCACAGCAAGGGTGGGCTCCATGTGTAGCCCAGGCACTCCTGATAACCTTAGCCTGTAACCCTGGATGTAGAAGAAAGTCTGACACCAAGCCAAGGATATCTTCTTGTTACAGCCAGCAAAATCAAGTGAGATATCATAACAGCAGGAGTGTGGAAAAATGAAGATTGGGAAGATCTGCCAGCAAGCCCAGTCTGGCCTTCAAAAGTTGTATGATTATGTCTAGAGATAAGGCTTAGTAGGGATTTTTTCTATGGGAGAAAGCAGCCCATACACACACAGGTGAGCTGGGAGAGAAGCTCTGAAGATATCCTTGATGCTGCAGGTCTTCAGAGGGGTTTGAGTGTGGCAAAGCTCAGTTTCAGATAGCTTCACTAAGGAGAAGATAGGAGGGATGAGCCCAAGAAAGGACCAGGAGACAGGCACACACTGATCTCCACAAAGGTTGGTCCTGTGTTAGTGGTGAACAGGGTGGAGCTGGGTTAACAGCTGGCCTCCATTAGCTGGTCCCTGGGTTCAGCCAAGGGGCCTTGGAGCCACCTCCTGTCTGCACTTAGTCAAACACGACCAGGAAGCACCTAGACCCTATAAAACCCAGCAATCCTTCTGGCTTCATATGCCATGGACACTTGGATTCCCTATTTGTCATTTGGTTTTCTTCTAGGATGGCACCTCCTGTATTACCATCAGGTTCAGGTGCCAGGATCCCAGGAAAATATCAATAAACTGCAGGAAATTCAGAGAAGAACAAAGCAAACTATTATCATGGAGTCAGAGAGACTGACTTTCTGAGCTCATGTGTTTAGCTTGGCTTAACAGCAGCTTAGCAGGGGCTTGGCAACTCAACTGTCTGCAAATATTTGAAGGGTGTAAACACCAAGGACAAGAGCGAAATCACTCAGGGAGTTTTACCGACTAGGATGAGCAGGAATGTAGGCACTCACTCATCACCTTTGCTAAGTGGGACTTGGGTCTCTCCACGTAAATTTACTGAAGCTCCCTCACCTTATAGCTGCTCTCTAGGTCTCTGTAATCCCTGCAGTGTCACAATGGGACTCAGAGAAGCACACACAACCCTTACATCGGGTTTCATATCTGCGGATGCCACCAAGGAGAAGGTTCTTGGATGCTGGTGCTCACCAAAGCAAGGGCAAGTGGTATCTAACACCACACAGCCCTGCTCCCAGCAGGTCTTCAGGCTGCTCAACAAGCACACTTGGCCGCCTACACTCTGTTTTTCTCTTCTATCACCACCAGTTTCAAATCTAAAGCACAGGGATGAGGGCTGATTTTTAGCTGAAACCCTAGGACAGATATGGCAAGAAATGTTTTGCTAATTCATAATAATTCTGCAATTTTTTTTCTCTTTGGTTGGAGAAAAACATCCTTTAATTTCCCTTCCAAGCTCCTGAAACAATTAATTTTAGCGTTTCATAACTATGTTTGGATTTTTCAGTTCAAAGTCACACTTACTTTCAAATTGGAAGGGTTAAAACAATAGCTCCAAATCAAAATATTTAATTTACAGTCAAAGGAAATACTTATTCATCTTTCATACTAACTTCTGTGGCTTCACAGAACTGCCAGAGAAACCCCCCAAAACAAGTCACCATGTCTCATGTCTCATAGGGTGACTCCAAACTGTTTTGACTCCCTGGAGTGATGTTGCTAAACCCCAGACGAGGATATATCCCAGTAGGCACAAAAAAATTGCTTACGGAAGGGAAGATTCAAATTTAGAGTGGCTGCCTATCTATAAATACTCTGCAGAACTAAAATACATTCCACTTCGGCTGGAAATGCCTTTTTGCCTAGTACTCATAAACACTCCTGCCTCTTATAGTTGAAGCAAATATTTGGTTTCTATAGTTATAACAGTGAGTACCCAGTGGTCTTTATTTTTAATCTGCACAGTGTTTGCATGAAAAGCAGGGCAGTGGTTTGTGGGGAACCTGGAGGAGTCTGGACCACAGGTGCATCATTAAAAATAAGCCTGTGAACAACACAAAAAGCCCTCCCCAAAGTATCCAAACGCAGAGTGGTTTGCTAGTAAACAGCATTTGGCTTTTAGATGCGGCTCTAAGTGCGCTGAGAGTGAAAAAGGCCAAGGATCCAGTGATTGCTAATATAATAACGAGGCTCTGTCCTACTAATCTGATGTTCTCAAAGCACTTTGCAGGCATTAATCATCCTCCCAGCAGGGCACGGTGGGGATCGTCACTCCAAGCACGTTACAGGGCCCAGGGCAGATGGGGGAGAGCCGGATCCAGTCTGAAAGATCGTGGATGTCCAAGGAGGCAGGGGTCTGCATTGCTTTATGGATATTTATATTCAAAAAGTCACGGCCACCTCCCTGAAACTTACCTTCAAAGGGGCCTATTTATCTCTCTGACAGCAATACACACAAAAGCCCTGTTATTCAGCGCTTAATAAATCAAACACCCATCCACCAGCATTACTGATGGAAGGAAAAGGAAATTAAAGGTGATCTGCTTGGCTTGGAGATCACAGGATGCTTCCCCATCCACTTAGAATAGTTTAAGGTGATTAAATCCTGCCTGTAAGAACTAAACAAGTTTCACTTTTTTTCATGTCCCACCTCAGAAGGAATCTCAGGGTGGGATATTGGGCTTCCCAAGGGATGCCTGGAGATGATGGTGCAAACCCAATGCCTCTATCCCTCCAAGCAGTCAGCCTGCAAACCCAGCCTTGTCTATGGGCAGTGCTTTCCCTGGAAAACAGCTGAGTTCAGCTTCTTTGCAAACTCACAGCTATTTCGCTTAACACATCTGAATTTATTATCATGCAGGACATGCCAAGAGGACGATGGGGCAGGAAGGGTGAAAGGTGAATAAGCCCAGTCTCAGTTTTAGTAGGGATGGGCTCACACTGGCCAGCCAGAGACCTGCTTCCCCTGCTCATGCTCCAGAATGAGGGCTATCTTGATACCTCATCCTATATTGTTTTCCATCAGGAGAAGTGATTCACACTTGCTGAGGTCTGCCTGGCACACTCCTGTGCCCGTTTCTGATGGGCTGATGGATGTCAATGTGTCAGACAGTTGTGTGAAGCTGCATCCACCTGGGACAATTCCACATTTCAGCTCTTCTACCCAGCTACAGAAACACAAGGGAAAGCTGCCTGGGGAAAAAAAAATCTGCAATCACAGGGATTTCCTATGAGAGAGAGAATCTTTCAAATTGCCCCAAAGGGGCAAGTTTCTGCATTACTCATCCAGTCTTGACCCCTTGCTTTATCAGGGAAAGAGAGTGTTGAATTATCCCAGGCCATGGCTGTCTGTGCAGAGCTGGATGTGAAGAATGGATAACAATGGGGGTAAACAGCCAGTACAAGACCCAGCTTGTGGCAAGGGGCTGAAAACAGCCGAGCACATCTGCTCACGGCAGGCAAGGAGCCACTGCTCCCTCCCTTAAATTCATCAGGAATGAACATGGACATTCCAGGTGAGATTAAAACCCTGTTCCCAGCTTTTTGTTACTCACACAGTACTCTGGGAAAAATTCAGCCAGCATTTTCTACCTCAGCAGACAGAGTTCAGACATCCCCACCACCCTGCATCCTCTCAGACCTGGCTCTTTGCTCTTGCTTGAAGGCAGAACTGCTGGAAGAACCTCATTGCCCTGCTGTGCGAAGTCTGCCTGCTGGCCACAGTGAGACATCTCCAAAGGAGCAATGACAGCAGTGCATGGACGTCTTGGATGCATAGAGCCAGGCTTTCAACTCTCAGCAGTTGCTTCTGCCTTAATTTACCAAAATTAAGGTGCCATGGAGATGCTTTCCTAAAAGGCAGAGGTAGCACCAGGTTCAACAGGGTGCTGTTGTGCAGCCTGGGGCACTTGTGCTCCTGGAGTCTCTGAAGAGATGCACCCCCGGCCATGGTGGCTTTGAAACCCTCTGAACACAGTGATTTGCTTCAGGAGCTGTGAAGCTCTGACACTTGCTCTTTAGCATGTTGCTACCTGCAAACAGCACATCTTTGGCTCCTCATCCCTCCCTCCACAGCATTAAAATGCCTCATGCTTGCTGTGTCACTGACTTCCAACCCTGTGGCCACTCTGCAATATTGATATTCTTGTATTTACCATCAGCCATCTCAGAGCTGCGTGTAAAAGACCTCCAGAAAATTGCTTCTGTGATTTAACTACCCCCTTGGATTCCCAGTGCACTTCCAAGCAGCAGTGTGAAAGCTGAACAGCACTGCATCAACCCAGCACGGCTGATTCAGAACCAAACCCTGAACCCCATCTCTGCCTGAGAAAACGCCAGCTTGCATTGGCTGTAATACACTGATGTGTTTTGGGGTGCTGGGGGGAGGGGGGGACATAAGATTGCTTTATGCTTGGCCCAGTGGCCACAAATGGCTCCAGGAATCCCTGTTCCTGGCTTCAGGGTCAATTCTTACATTGTGGTGGAAGAGATTTTGCCATCTGTAGGCTGACAGAAATGCAGAGTGGTTCTAGGATGGGACACTAATTCCATTTAGGACTACAAAGCAAAACATATGGCTAGAGTTTGTGGCATGTAACAAACCCCATTTCAAACCCATTTCTTTCAAAAATTGCCCTGTTCACCTCCTATGACCTCTCACAACATCACCCTAATTGTACAAAGGTGTCTTTTCCCACTCCGCATGTCTCAGCACCCCTGTGTGCTCCATGACTAGGTTCCTACGGTAGTTGGGAAACTCCTCCAGGGAGTCCTGAAGTTATTTGGGCAAGAAGGTGAAAATACCAATGCTTACAATCATTACCTCATCACATGGCACCATGCAGAGCATCTGGGAACCGTCCAAGGGTATACAAGACAAGCAAATAGGAACTGGATCCCAAAAAGGATCTGTTTGTGTTCCCTATGCACATAGGGAGCCTCATAGGATCAATAAAATGCTTGTGGTTTTGCTGATTAAGGGTGGGTTAAAAGCTTTTCTAGGATGCCACACATGAGCAAGAACTGATGGGCTTCTTTCAGAATAAGACTCTTCTGGGCTTAGCTCAGATCAGGTCCAGCAACCACTCCTTCCATGTCCCAGTCTCTCATATGTTCAAATATTTTATGCAACTTGAAGAAATTTAAGGAAATTTATTTTCTTTTTTTTTTTTCCTTTTTCAAGAAAGGAATAATTTAACTAAAGAAGTTTGAAGTGAAGATAGAAGGATGTGAGTGCTCTCGGGGAGCACTGGATCCTGGGATGGGGGAGGGGAGGGGCAACAGAACAGCAATGCCCCCATGAAGGGGTTGAAACAACAGGAAGAAGATGCAGGTTTTATATGGAATAAGGTGTGATTTCAACAGTCAAACCTGCTTCAGCCTGGCCCAAACCACCACTGCAGCCAAAAATACAGATTTAGGGCTGGATCTTCATGTCAGACACTCAGGTTAACATACAACCAACCTCCACTGGTTTTAAGCTCTCCTGGGCTTACACCTCAGAGAGGCTGCAAGAACTACCACAGTCATCGAAAGCTGCAGCCCCTTGGCATTCCTCCAGGTGCCACAACTTCCCTGCAACTTGGATCAGTCATAAGTGCTGAATACAAGAAATCTGTGGCTTGAGAGCAGCAATCTCCCATCTGCCAACTGGGTAAATTACACTGGTTGTCCTGAGGAAGATGTGAAAACCTGCTCAGATATGGGAGGTTTTGGCTTGGGGATGCTGAACACTCAATAATCGGCGTGTTTCCCCAAGGACCCCCTGGGATCCACTAGCCTGGGTCATGGCCAAAGGCCCTCCAGCCTCTGCTTTATACCCAAAGCATGGCTGGTAACACATGTCCCAGCGAAAGGTGTAGAAACCCCTACAACCTTAAAATGGCTTGACTGTGGGAAGAGCATCCCCCTGATCCAGGCAGCACAGGACACGTACAGCACGCGAGGCTGAGCAACCCCCTGACTGCAGCAGGGGCCGGTGCGGAGAAACGGATCAGATAACAATGCTCCCAAAGCTTTTTGTCTGTATTTTAATGTCATTAAAAAGGGGATAGTCTCCTCCTCTGTAAAAGCATTGGCTTCCTCTGGGAGCCTTTTGGCTGCTGTGGTGAGCCAGAGCAATCCAGAGGCTGGCTCTGAATCGAACCAGGAGATAGCAACAAAAGCTGTCACAAAAAGTGACATTTTGGAAACTCAACCTGGGGTCTTCAGAAATGGGGCTGAGCTGCAGCAGTGGAACTGTGCCTCTAGAAAGCTGTGACATATTAAAATGTGGTAACCTCTCTCTGGTGCTGGTGCTGTGCAATCCCAGCAGGAAGGATGAAAAAGTTATTTTCTTCCCCTCTTGTTTTTCTCCTTTGTTATGAGTATTTTAGAAACTTAACATCAATTTTTAAATCTTATTACTATCTTTCCTTTGCAAGAAATGCCTACTGCCTACTCATTCCCAGATGAAGCTGGGAACCATCCTTAGCTCTTTGCCTGCTGTTATTTTGCCTTTTGTGTTTCTTATCTGCCAGCTCTCTGAGGACATGAAGAGGCCGCTTTTAAGAAGTGCCCTTTTGGATGAGCATCGGGCATGGCAGGGAGAGACAAGAAGAAAAACTCAGTTCTTGACTTCTGAACCCGGATCTCACACCTTGTTCCCTTTTCTACTGATGGATTGCAGCAGCAGTAAGACAAGCAGGTAGCCAGGTGCTGCCACATACTCCCATATGCCCATGCTAGAGCATCAACACTGTCAAAATCCCAATTATGACATTATTTCACCTGCTGGTTGCCTTCCCCGAGCTGCTGCCCTACAGCTGACCCAGCTTCACAGCACTAGCACCTGTGGAGTCACATCCTGCTCTCAGATAAACACCCTCAGACTCTGTGAGACATCCCATCTCATCCTCTCTATTTCTCACCTCTTGCCAGGCACATGCGAGAGACCCGGGGTTTCTCCCAGACCTTCCCTTTCACCAACGCTTCCCTTCCTCCATCCTCATTGCCTCCCATGATAGACTTCAGATATTTTTGGTGCTGAGGGAAAGGAGAGGAGAGAAAGAGCAACTCCTGCTTTATTTCAATCCATTGCCATTGAATGAGGAGAGGGCTGCAGTGGATGTGCCCTTGGGAACCAGCTGATCCATCCTCCTATCAAACCCAAGGGTCCCTGTGGAGAAGCTGTCTAGTGAGGCCAGACAGCTCTTGTTATATTTAGGAAGAGCTTCCCCTCCTGTGTTGTCAATTTAATACAGCAGGAAATCTTTTCTTGGATGTTTCATTAAAAAAAAAAGAGCACAAAACAACAAAAAATCACCTCATTTCCTGGAGTCTTCCTCTCTGCCTCACTTCTTTCTTTCCGTTTTCCCTGTTTTTTAGTATTTGTTTCTAGGGCATGACATTTAGCAGCTTTCCCCTACATTCAGCTCCAATCCTTGGATGCCAGCATGGATCTCCATTGCCCTCACAGCTGCTGCATGGGAGGAATCAAATGCTCCGAGCTACTTCTGGCACCTGGAAAACTGCTCCAGGGAGCATCCTCATGCAAGTCCTACTCCAAATGCCCTTCAGCACATGAAGCTATCCCACTGACTCCAGCCAATGTTAGAACTGACCCTTGGGGCACAGCAGGAGCACGTGCAGGCTCCTCTTCCACATCCATATGCTCCATCCGGAAACATCAATTCTCTTTCTATAGGAAGGCAGGTTATCCTGGGGCAGAGGAAATGTTTCCTCTTCCTGGCAGGATGTTTGGAGTGAGCCCAGAGTGAGGTATGTATAGAAACCTCCTGATGCAGAGATTTCAGTAAACACCTCCCAGCATACAGCCTGGACCAATGTCAGATGTCTTGGAGTAGATGAGAGCCAGCCCCAGGGAAACAGCCAAAGACAACTGTAAAAACTCCATCCTACCCTTGCCAAAATCAGGCAGAGGGTCCCCTACTAACCACAGTGATCAGTCAAGTTGGGAGAGATCCCTATGGGGAGCTCTCCACACCTGAGATACCCTGAATCCAGGGAGATGGTACTCAGGTCTGGCCAGAATTTTTATTCTCCACTTCCACCAAACTTTCCTCTTGAATGAGGAAAACCAAATTTTTTCAATTAAAAAAAAAATTAACATTTTCTGACCCTAAAAAATGATTTATCCAGAATTTCCCACCTCAGTCTGTTAATATAATTGAGATCTCAGCCCTTCATCTGGGTTAATGCCTAAGTCCTGATGTGCAGCTCCTCAAGACAAGCCTCTCTTCCAGGCCCTGGCAAGGTACCTGGCTTCAGGGTTTGAAGACAAAACTTCTAAGAAAATCAGCCCTTAAGAAAATTTAGGGATTTGGGAATTTCAACCCCAAACGTTTTATGAGGTCGTTAGCTAAATCAGAGCTTCGCCCTTTTGGTATTCAAATCACAGCCTCCAACACTGCTTGCATGAAGTGATAAAGTGGTGGCTGAGCAATAAGCTCTTCTGGGTGCTGATAAACTCCCCCTTTTAATTGCTTGATGTGATTGTAATTATTTCATTTGCCCACATTTCCCTCTCAACATGAATCCAGTCCCTGTGAGATGCAGCTCTGCCGCTCTTTCTCTCTCGTAATCTTTAGGGAGTCAAAGGGGCAAACATGAGCTGTCCATATACTGCAACAAGGTTTGATGCTTCAGGAGAAAGGAAGTAAACTAAGTACTTTAGAAATTCTCTGCAACACAAATAAAAACTAAATGGATTTGAAAAATGTCGGGGGGTTTTGTGTGAGTAAACCATGACTACGTCCTGTTGCCCTACTGCGGGACATGCCTGAGTGGTGCATAGCTGGTTTTACCACTAATGATGGGTCAGTCCATCAAGGTTTATTTTGATTTTATGACCTTTACGAGAAAGTCTTGTGTAGCAATGATTAAAATAGCAACCACCTCCTGTTTGTGTTGCAGTGAAACCATCTGACATCAACACAGACACACCACCAAGAGGGAAAACATCACCCTTCCTAATTTATCACATAAACACTGGTGGCCTAAACTCATCAAGCCAAACAGGTATTGGACTGACCCAGTGGTTCTGGATCCCCCACCAAGTCCTGCCCATTCACACAGGAGACCCAGCAGCACATCTTCCCACAGGGATTTGCAGAGCAGGGTTGGGGAGGATGCCTGCAATTGTGCCAGAAGCCTCCCAGACAGGGTGTGCTTATTCACTGTATCTCTGTTCTCTACTGAATCTGTCCCCAGGGCTGATCCTTGTCATTGTCAGCAGGGAAGCTCAGACCCACCAACATGAGCAAAGCCATTCCTCCTGCACAAATGTTGTACCAGTCTCATATGAGCATGGAGCACAGCACAAGGAAATAAGAGTGAATGATTGGACTGTGGGAAGGGATGGAAACTTGCTTTGCTAGCCAAAATTCCCAAAACCTTAACAATGATGATGACGATGATGATAATAATAATAATAATAATAATTTTCCGGCATCTAATATTCAGAAAGGACCAATTACCTCGTCAAGGAAAACCAGGTACCTCCTTGCACCGGCCTGGGACCTGCTACTCCTTCCAGCCACTGGCAGCTAAAAGCTGCAGTTGCTCTACTTGCATTTCTGCTTTTCTTATTCTTTTATTCTTTGAAACATTCACATGAATGAAGTTTTGTTTGTGGAAAAATTACATCACTTGGGCTGAAGGAGACTTCCTGCTTTTCTTCATCTTATTATCTCATGACTGCTCATCTTTGTAACATGCTCACTTCAGTACTCTGGGTTTTGCTACATCAGTGAGATCGGTCGAGGGGATGCGCAGGCACGAGTCTGAGGGCATGAGCACTACGCTGCCTTCTTGGCTAAATTTCTCCTTCTCATTGCTTCCCCCCAGCCTACTGCTTTAGCCAAAAGACACAAAATTAGGGGCAGAACATTGAAGGGGATATTTCAAAGATCTCAGCCCAGGTCCTACCCCAAACTTGTGCTTCCCAACACAAGAAGCCATTACTCCAACGCTGAGAACAGGTGCTGAGAACTTGAAGAAAAATGTGAGAAATCCACAACCTCTTAGCAAATTCAGCAACCCTATATCCAAAGGCTTGGGCTAAAGTCCTAGATTCCAAGTCCTCCCAGCTTCACACACAATCATTGGCTCCATCACGTAGACATGCAGGTACCCAGCTCTGAAAGCAGATGAGCTGCAGAGCTGAAGGAATTACAAAGGTAACTGGGGACACATTTCAACCTCAGAAAGGCTTTGGGTGCTTAGGCAGTGCTAATGATAAGATAATTTAGAAATATTTCAACCTGACAACATAACATATCAGCTCTGGCTGCAATTTAGTGCGTGTTATCAGGTTTTTCATTGCTTTTCCCTCGCTGTGATGGATTCCAAGCTTGCCGTTATTACAGCCATTACATCCTTGATTTTAATGGGGGGTGCTTGCAGCTGTCACAACGGGCTGAAAATATATTCCTTATGTCAGATAGCCCAGGAGACATTTCCTCCTCGAGTCACTGACAGGTCACCTCCCCAAACCAATTAGCTAATTGTCTCCTATCACTCCCTGAAGAGCAAGAGAAATGAGTGACTTGCGAATGAACTCTGCCAATAGAAAACACTTGTCCTCTCTCTCCCTCCCTAATTTAAATTTTTTTTTAAACCTTAATTTAATCTGTCAGCCATTCCAACAAACAAGGCAGTGTGCCTGCCCATTCCTTGCATACTGACTCTGCCAGACCATTTTATTTTTTTTAAATAAAGGTGAATAAAAATTAATAGTGTTTCTTTCCTAGAATATATATGCAAGTTGCTGCAGCAAAGTGGGTCATCCACAATCACTGGGTCATGCTTGGGTCCTACTCCCAAATCTGCCATTTGCTCTTTCTGGCTTCAACCTGATCCTTGAGAGCTGTCAAGGCTCTTGAGTACTGTAAGGACACACTCGTGTCTTCTTCAGCTTCAATCAGCTGTGTTAGAAAGTGTTACTTTACTTGGCAGAACTGCTCCTCAGGCAAAGCCCCCTCTTGGCTGTTGTCTTCACCAGTGCGAAGCCAACAGAAGCTGTCACTTCTCTGAGCTCTGCAAAAGTGATGCAAGTAGGAGAAAATATAGAAAAAAATTAATTGCTCCTCACTGCATATATCAACTGAGTTGCATGTTGTATTTCAGAGAGGACAGAGGGGATATGTGGCTTTACATACAGCAGCGTGAAGAGAGGACACCCGTTCCCCTGGCACAGACGGGGATGTGAGCAGATCAGGAGAGACAGGCTGGCGTCAATACACCCATTACAGGGGCAGCCACAGGGGCAAATCCTGAATGACAATCCCCTGTATGTTGCTGAGCGCCACAAAGAAGCCTTGTGCCTGCCCAGCAACACCTCCCCTGCTGCTAGATGTTACTACAGCATTTAATTTAATTACATTATCATGGCTGAAATGCTCCAAGAAAACTGAACTATCTCTTGCAGTTATCACTAAATCAAATCTTGACCTTCTACAATCCCCTCTGACCCCATGTGATTCTGCAGTAAGACCCCTAAATCACCCTTGACCAACACGACAGCCCTCTATGGGCAGATGACTGGCTCGGTCAGAGCAGGGTGTGCTTCTCACTGGGATGTTAATAATGGTTTCTTTCAAAGCATCTCCCATAAGGTCCTCATACACAAACTGGTGAAGTATGCGCTAGGTAACTGTATGGGGAGGTGGGTCTCGCTGGGACACGACAAAAATTTAAAACATCACCAGGAAATACCATTTAAAGATAAGGATCATCTTTGTTTTTAACTGTGAGGATGGTCAAACACTGGTGCAGGCTTCTCAAAGAGGTTGACGAGATCCTAAGCAATCTGCTCTTGGTGACCCTGCTTTGGGAAAGGGTGTTGAATGAAGCGATTTCCAGTGGTCCCTTCCAGCCTCACTGATTCTGGGCTCCAGTGGGTGATTCCCTTTCTCTCTTAGCCTATATCTTCCTTCCAAGCTGCTTGTCCCTTCTGTGAAGCTGCATCTCAGAGCTCAACACCCTCTCACCCTCCAACCCCCCAGCTCAACAGAGGAGTTGAGACCCTCAATGGGTCAAGTTTGGGAGGAACCAAATGAAAACAGCAGGTCAAGAGTCAGCATGTCCCTTGTGAAAGCCAGGTATCCTGAAGGTACAAATTGAGCCTGATGCTTTCGCTCTGGCTTCTCCATAATAATAACCTGGGATAATCATGGTTTACCTGAAGCTTTGCCTTATGGGGATGTGAGAAGGATAAAAACAATAAAGATTTTGATTTACTGAGGTACAACTCTAAAGGAGGTAGTAGAAATATATCTCAGAGAGACAGAGATGGTTAGGACAGGAACATGACCTACTCCTTCATTTTTCAAGCACTACTGGACTTGAAATAAAACCTTTAGTCACCACAGCAGAAACACTCCACAGAACGACATTTTCTTTACTGGGTTTTTGAAGGAATGGGAGGGACAATGAAATAAACTGCCAGACAGCAAAATACCTTAAGGTCAGAGAGAAAATGAAAGCAGTGAAAACAAACGAGGAAAAAGCCAGTCCTCACGATCCTAGAAACACTCCTAACACTACTAATTCTAATTAAGGATTTTAATCCTTATTCAAGTTCACCCAGAAAGATTCAACTTGGCTTCCCACAGCACCCTGACCCCACTGGCAGTGACCCATCTAGCCAACACCCAAGGTGAAGCTCATTAATCCAGCATTTGGAGGGTTAAGCACATTAGAAGAATCCGCCTCAACACATCCCTATCCACAGTCTCTCTTTCCTTCGGAAAATGCTAAGTCACTCTTTAGCAAGAGGCCAGGCGAGAGGTTGCTTAGGAACTAAATTACTTCTCATTCTTAGACAGTGATGCTAGCTGGCACCCGGGGTGTGTGGAGCGTTCAGAGAGAGGCCAGAGCGCAGAGAAAGCTGCAAGCAAAGGGCTGCAGGGTCATCCCAAAGACCAACATCAGCAGCAATCACTTCTCCCTGCTCCTCCAGACGACCACCCTGGGCTCTGGCATGAAAACCTCGGGTTTGTTCCAAAAAAAGGAACCCTAAAAGGCAAGAGAAATCTAAATTAAAAAGGTTTAATGTTATCATAAGAGGTGGTGCATGAGCTCATATTCAGTGTCAGGGTTTCTGCTGGCACTGTGTCTGATGGGAAGAAGGAGGGATGCTTCAGAAGGAGCAGCCTTTCATCTAAGATTTCAAAAATGCTTTCAAGACCCAGATGACATGCAGCACACAAGGCTGTAAGCTGTGTCTCCAAGCCACTCACACGAGCTGCCCTCTTTTAGGTAAAAACACTGCTGAAGGTTTCCCCCTAGATGCTTTTAGGTGAAGTTAGAAACCTTGTAGAGAGCAGAATCACCCCGGAGGAAGCAGCTACTTATGGCAGCTCCTCAAAGAGAAGTTGTGTCGATGAGGCTGTCCCGTCCTCACGCCATCTGCCTGGGGGAAGCTATTTCAAGGGAATCACGTGAAGAAAGACTGCTGAGTCAACAGTTCGGACCAAATGAAGCAACAAAAACTGCAGGAAGAAGCCAAATTGTCAGATTTCCACTCTGTGCTCTTGGGGAAAGGACTGGTTTAACCAAGCTATGCAGGAAAACTCAGAAGTGGTAAGGTAGGAATATGAAAAGTCATATCCCTTTCTCCTTCTCTGCTGACATAGTCCAGCAGCTCGTGTTGACAGTTCTATTCAAGATTTTACACCATTAGCACTTGATGTAAAACATGCCCAGCTCCCAGACTGTAAGCTAGAAAATCCCAGCAGTTCTCTGGGATACAGAGTCTCTGGATGTCCAGGAAAGGAGGTGAGGCTGAGCCAATGGATGAGTAGCTGATAAGAACCTCACAGGCAGGGAGCTGCCAGAGATAAACTGTTGTTCCTGCATGATTTTCTAGATGAGCATAACAGAGTTGGATGCCCATCTTCTGCCAGATTTCCCATCCATCCACAGAGATCCATTTGAAAATCAGTCTAAACCCATTATACTCCAAGATGATATCTTATAGCCACTGCAATTGGACTGGACCATGTCTTGTCAGATCTTCATGCTAATGTTCAAGTTAGTCCCTTTTATCCCAGATGGGCTTTGTACTCTAGGAGATGGAGTTCCCTTAACACTTAAACAAAAAATCCCAAGGACCAAGTTAGACACCTAACGATGCTTTCTGGGAAGGTCCTTCACAGATGGTTCTTCTCAGCACGATCAAAAATGACAGAGAGATTGAACACAAAAAGATAATCACACTATAAAACCAAATAATTAGTTTTCAAAAGACTTGGCACCCTTGCCCCTGTACCACTGAGCTCAGCAGACCAGCACAGATGTCTACCAGCTGGAGGGGACAAATCTTCATTGCAGGAACCACATTAACACTCTATATGGATGAAGAGTCTGTCACAAGACAGTGAGGGGACCCAATCAGATCTTTTAATATGTAAGTTTCTCTCTTATTTTATGGAATATCATGGCTGAGTTCAAGATCCAGCATTAAACCAATGTCCTGCACGCATCCTCTCCCATCCTGTAGAACACAGATGTCAGGAGAAGCACACACTGAAGCAAAATTATTCCCTAATGGACAAAACCGCAGCTTACCAACCGGAATGAGAAAGAGGTAAAGTGCTCCTCTCTCCAGTACTCCCAATGCCTCGCTCCTGAATTCCTGTGGACCATGGATTCACATGAGACCATCGTTTTTTACCCCACGGTAACCTAACCACCTCAGGTCAGTTCTACAGAAGGAACAAGAGAAATTGCAAAGTTCCCAGGACACAACCAGCTGGAGTAGCTATAAACCAGCTCATGGGATGCCCTATTTGGGCATGGCTCGTGCATTTAAAGGCCTCAGCTCCCCTCTCCCACATGTGGGTATGACAGCAGTCTCATGGACAGAGCTGTCCAGATGGAGATGTGAGCTGCATGCCTGCAGTGTGATCAAATTGAGATGAGTCAGTTCACTCTTAAATTCTCATTTAGTGTCTTTGTATCAGCTCCCAGCCAGAAAACAAAATAACTGTCTAGAGAAAGAGCCCAAGGAGAATTCAGCTGGCTACAGCAGGTACTTGAAACTCAGTGCAATATCCCAGCTTGCAAACCCTTGTCTCCACCTTTATCTGGGTCATGGATTTTTTGGCCAAGACAGTACAGATGTCAGGTACTACAGATGGAACAGTGGTTCTGCATTGCTACCTTCCAGAGCAGTACCTTCAGGCTCACTTCACTCAGGTCCAACCACACCTTCTGGAGACATAAGTAGGAACCCTCCAGGCTCCTTGGTGGTATGGATTTAACTTCACAAGGTGGTCTGATCAGTGAATGGTCGCCATGTTATAGCCAAAAAAATAAAGCCAGAAGGTAACCACCTTCCCCTCTGCCCCACACCAGGGCACTCATAATACTCAATTTTTCTCCAAAATTGCTAAATCCTGTAGTTCCCTCTTTTGCCCTGCAGTCCTCCTTCCTAGCAGCTGTCTCAGCACGCTCAGAAGTCTCATCTAATATATTTTTTACATCCTCCATCTTCCTACCAGCGAAGCTTCACAGCTCCTCTGTGGGATGCACCATCTCAGGGTAGACAAATCCAGAAGCATTACTCCTCATCCCCATGGGGTGAGAGTGGATCTATTTCTCACCCTGCTGCCCCTAGAAAGGGCTTAACACAGATTTGATTTGGACTTCAGTGCCTGCAACCAGCTTCTGTGCTGTACCACTGTTTTCTCTTCAAGAACAATTCTGTCTATCCCAGTTCATGATGAAGGGTGGAAACATTCTGCCCAGTCTTCCAAACTGTTCCTCGAACAAATGCCTTCCCTTTTGCCTGCCAAAGGCAGCTCACATCTGCAGAGCTGCATTCGCTGTGCTGACAGCCAGCATACCCACCCTGCTCCCCCAAAGGGCATGGGAAAAGGCAGCGGGGATGGCGCACAAAAATGTGCAGATGGGAATGTGGCAGGGGAAGGAGTGGGAGACTTTGACCTGCAATTTGTTTGCTCAGCATTTCATCTCTGGATGAAGCAATGTTTCATTTCTGGAGAGCAGGGGAGAGGAGCCTGTGTGCAAGAATAAATTGGGGATAGGAGGAGGGAGGGGGACAGCTCTTAGCTCCCCGGTTTTAAAGTCCAGGAGCCAACTTTTCTTGCACCTTGTCCGTTTTCCCCCTACAGTAACCAAGTCATGTGGCAAGAAAAGAGGACACAGTGTGATACTCCAGCCCATTCCCTCCTTCAGGGACTTTGGGGAGTCATGAGAAGAGAGGATGGATGGTCATGCTGGTGACAATAGTAGCTTAAGATAGGGGTTTTACATGAGGATTTGAAAGGCTCCCTAAGACTTTGCCACCTTTACACTCATTCATCCAAAGCAGGATGAGAACTTGCATCAGGCAGAAAAGATTTCCCTTTCTTGTATTTACTCAGCCCTGTGTCCATCTGAAAGGTATCACCCCTACCCTCCTCACATGATTCCCAAGCTCTCAGTAATGTTTAAAAAAAAGGAAGGGAAAAAAAAATCCCGAACCACCACTCAGCAAGCAATATACTACACGGACACATGTTTTTGTGTTCACTTGAGCTAAACCTCCTCCACAATTTTTCCTTTCGCCAAAAGTTTCTGAGTGGGAGCGCTGGAAAAATAAACTCCCCTGGCGCGGTGGGACACGGGCAGGTGGCCAGGCTGAGCCGAGTCCCAGGGGCTCACGGCCATGGGCGAACCCCTGGGAGCCCCTTCCCATTCCTCTCTGCAGCACAGGCTGCCAGCTGGGAGACATTTACTGGGAACAAGTGCCTATTGTCCCCCATCAAGACTGAGAGGCAGCTTGGTGGGATAAAAATATAATAAAGCGGGATTTCTGCCTTCCTTTTTGTCCTCTTGGCTCTACTTTTACTCTCAAGTCTGCATAAAGCCCCGGCATTGGTCCTTCTGTCTGCCGTGCTTTTAAACCTAGATAGGCAGCTTTGAAATGACACCTTGAGAAAATTATAATCATTATCATCTCCAGAACAGGTCTCTCCTATTATTACTATTATTTTTCCCTTCTTTGCCTTGCAGCACTGCTGCAGCCCACAGCAGGCTGGGGGGTTTTGGGTAGCATAATGGGGAGGGTTGCAATATTGAAGGTGGCAGGAAAGGTGTCAGGTTTGCTGAAATAAAGACCTGGGTAGTACCTGGTTTCCCGGGCACAGATGAAGTAGCCCAAAGCGAGCCTGTGTCAATGACTGCAAGGTCCAAACTGGCTTTTAGAAAGAAATCACGGGCAGCTCTGTCAGGGCATGCCTGCAGCTGATGTCCATCTGTTTTCTTTGGTGCCTCTGATTCCCCATGTGGGATAAATACACCAATTTCTCCAAGGCAACGGCTCCTGTGATCCCTGCATGATATTTGTTGCACATATGCCAATTAATAACAATAAATATGCTAGCACTATTGCTGAAAGGATACACAGAGCAACAAAATACAAACAACGCTTAGGAAGGACAAGGAGAATAAAAGATAGCAAAAGAAATCAGTAGCGTGGAGTTAATGATCTGAGATCAAACTGGGGGAACTAATGGCCCCTTTTTCACAACCTAGTTAAGTATATGAATATTGAAAACCTTCTTCAGAATCCTCCAGCAGGGAAACACACAGCAAGTCTAACAAGTAAAGAAAAAATTAGCAGCCACCTCCCCCAGGAAAACAGGGACATTGCTAGGATCTGGTTCATAAAGTGGCCACAAGGATAAAAAAGCATTATTTTTAATATCCTGCTGCAGGATGAAAGAGGGTCCTGAGCAGGCATGAAACCCCTGCATTCCCAGAGGTCAAATTCTACTCAGGCCCAGCAACATATGCCCCATCCTCTTTTCCTTATGGCTCCCTCCCCAAGTGCCTGGGAACGGTGATGGTCAAAGACTCTGCAACACATATGCACTGTGGAGCCATTTCAGATGGGGACCCCAAGCACGTATCAATCTGTTTTACTTCCAGCAGATAAGGCCTTCCCCACTGTTAAAAATAAACCTATAAAGGCTAATTCAGCGTGCCACAACAAGTCAGATGAACCCATCCAAGGAGACTGGTACTGCCCGGTGTTTTGTCCTCTGAATCCCTCAGTCCTGAAGTTGGGACGAGGCCTACAGTTGAGGACCAGCTGCCACAAGCAGATCGTCACCCTGACCTTGCTCCAAAGCATCTGCACTTTCAATCAGTCCTTCTTACAGCTGGGTCATCTTATTTTTATGGTGTTTGTCATTAAACAAGGCTCATTAATGCAACAGGAGGATGAGGTTCACCTCAATTTTGTTTAACGGTGTAAACCAGCAAATCTGAGATTGCACAGGAGGAAGTGACGTCTTTGGGAGCATCCTTGGGCCAGTGCTGCCCAAAGCATGTCCCAAGGAATCCCCAGGAGAAGGCAGAGTCTCCAGTTCACTTGGGGAAGATATTAAGAAGCTCATTTTGCCTTAGAGCAAGCATTCAAGGCAAGGTTGGATGGGGCGCTGAGCAACCTGGTGCAGTGGAAGGTGTCCCTGGCCACAGCAGGAAACTAGAACTAGATGAAGTTTAAGGCTCCTTCTGACCCAAACCATTCTGGGATTCCATGATACCATTAAGTATTGCTCTGACATTGATACTCATCTGTTGATGGTATTCCAGCACTGACAGTAAGTGTGGTGATTTCTACAGAGTGAAAAGACAGATAACATGAAGGCTGGTCTCTGGAAAAGCTGATGCAGAAACCAGATTCACCAGACAGAAACATGCCCCTGCTGCTTGGCTGGAAGCAATCAGAGTTGTGGGGTCTCTGGAGGCATCCCTGCTTTCCTGGGAAGGCAAATGTTTAAAAAATTAAAAAGCAGACACAGCAGTTCTGAGCTCCCCAGGACTTTCTGAGCTTTTTTGGATAGTCTTCACTATGCAAGTAAGACTTTCTGAACTTTTTGGGGTACTTTTCACTACATAAATGATTTTTGGCTGCAAACCTTTATGGTTACAGACCCAAATTCTGATCCTCATGGCAAAGAACAAGATTTACTACACATGATTGCAACTGTAGCTTGTGTTTGTAAAGGACCACAAGACCACCGCCTTTGCATGATCAAAAGATCATTCACAGGTCACAGCAATTAAAGATGAGGACCTGAAGCTTTGCTGAGGTGCAGGCTGAACTGACCCAAAAGAAATCAGCCTCATTTCTACTCTCAGCTTATTGCAGTTATGTGGCACTTGCTAGATTTACTCCTGTGACAGCTGAGATTTGATTCAGTTTAGTAAATATAAGCCTGATGGAGATGTGCAATCTGTCCTCCATGTCCTTCTTATACCCAGGCCAAGAAAATGACTTGGAGTACCTGCTCCTTGTGATGCAGCAGGAAGTTCCAACAAGGTCCCTGAGAGCCCACACCACCATAAACCCTATCCATGAGCCCCATCCATTCTGTGGATGCTCATAGGACTCACTTGCACGTTTAAAATACACTTTTTAGATTGAGACCCCCATGCAACACCATGCAGACTGCGCCTTCTCACACTACCACATGCTTCACTGGCTGCTGCAGAATAGATGCAAGTATTTGAAAACAGCAATTAAGCATTTCTGAAGTTTGGTGGTGGGATTTATGTCAGCCAAGAACACACAACTGGTCTCCAAAAGTTATCACTTGATTTATTTCGAAAACAAAGGAAATTATAGAGGACACATAGGTTATGGAGAGCAGCACACTGTGGACAGAGCTGGACCACAATCCCAATATTAGCCTGGCACTGACACCCATCTGTTGATGATCTCTGTCCAGCACTGGAGGGAAGTGTGGTGAATTTTATGCAAAATGGAAAGACAGAGCAACTTGAAAGCTGGTTGAGCCATTTTCAGTTTAGAAGCAAACTCACACTTGCATGCAACAGGCAATAAACTCAATCTGGCTAAGAAAAGCAAAGACAGGCTGTGTAAACTGAAAATGACACCAGCTAACTCCAGCCCCGAGGCTCTTCTTGATGGTCTTAAGCAAGTTTGAAAACAATGACTGAATTTTAAAACTGCACTTGCTTCAGTTCTCTAGGACCTGGCTTTTTATTATGAAATGGTAGAAAAGGACAGAAAAATATAAAAACATAATCAGCCTTGCTTTTTGTTTAATAACAGCCCCCAAACCACCCAAAGTACTTGAAACTGCTGAGATAACTGTCCTGATTTCAGAGAGGATGCGTGTGGGTGGCACCTCCCAGCACGGGAGGGGACGTTTGCATTGGCAGCCGAGGCAGAAAGCCTCCACACAACCTAGGGAAAAGGAAAAAAATGAAAGAAAGAAATAAAGAAAAAAGAAAAAAAAAAAAACACCCAGCAAATAAACAAAAGCATTCCTAATAAACTGGAAATGTCATACTACATCAGGGATCACAAGATTGAGCCCAGAAAGGTCCAAGTGGCAAGAACATGCTGTTAAAAACAGATGGGAAAAACAAGCCGGGAAAGGTTGAGACTGTGTTTCTAAACTTCTGTTCCCGACACGGCTTTCAGAGCTGGTGCTGGTGTGGCTGGGGAGACAGCAGGGTGAAATACCAGCTGTCTGCATCATCCCAATAGTCCCTGTGGAAACCTTACAAGCAGGAGGATGGAGGAAAGTGTTTTACACTAAAGTTCCTAATCAACAACTTTGGAAATGTAGATTTTTCCAGCTTCCTAAGTGCAGGAATGCATGCTCACCACATGTTGAGTCAGTTTAATAATACTGCTTTTTAAAATTTTATCCTTGGTTTTGTGAAGTCCTGCTTGGAATGAGATTTGCTCCTCACAGCATGGCTGTGCCCAGGTAGAGGTTGAGGCTGGGTTTCTGGGATTCTCTGCAGCATGGGGATGGCCATATCAGCCTTTCTGTGCTCATTCCTACTCATCTTAAGATGGACTGAGAGAGGCAGCTCCACTCAATGACATAAAACCAGGTGCTCAGTGACCAAAAGACAAGTCACATGCTGGGAAAAATGTGCTGCTACTGACAACTCCCTAAAGGTTACACATTATTTGAAAAGGATAAAGGAAGACTAGAATAAAATGGACAGATGAGGGTACCAAAACATGCAGCCTGCAGAGAGCCGTGGAGAGGAAAGCTCTGTGCCTGCCACCTCCACGCTCAGCCCATTGTCCCAAAGGTGACTGGAGATGAAGTTCCTGATGATGAACTCCTAAGATATACCAGATGGTACCAGCTATCCCCTGAGACTTCCAGGGGCCTTTCAATATAACAAAGTAACAAAAGTTTATTGTTCTAGAGGATTTTTTTTATGTAACGCCTTCCCCCACTCCAGAGCACATGAAGACAGAGCTGGAGCCAACACAGCTCTGCATGCACAGGGACCTGTTTGGGGTCCACAATTTTCAGAAGCATTCAAGCCAAGATTTGTTATTCAGAGAAAGAGGGTCTGGCCTGGAAGAACTCAAATACTTTTGAGCTCCAGCACCTGGAAGATCTCAAAAGTATTTGTAAATATTGGGGTTTGGCTCAAGTGCCTTTTTACGCAGGAAGAGCGTGGGGGAGAACACTTTCTGAAGCACAAACCAAATGCTGTTCTGAAATTTAACAAGTTCGACTGATTTCCTCTATTATTTTGCATTCCTTCATGCTTTAGGCTCCAAAAGATGCCTAAATATCCAAGTGCATAGGCTGTCAGCACAGCTTTTCCAGCCCAGCAGGAAGTAGGAGATATCTTCAGGGAGAGCCTATTTTTGGAGAGCTATCCAGTTCCAAACTAAGCCTTCAAACTTTTTGTTGTTATTATTCGGATTAAGACAGCAGAGTGGGAGAGCTGAGGCATTCCCACAGCAGATCACATCACTCACACTCCTTGTTCTCAGTGGTGGAAGAGGGGTTTTGTACGAATGCGGGACATGGCTGGAAATCCAGGGCTAAGGTCCTGGGGTTTACTGAGGTCCTGAGCTGATATGTGGGTACCTGGACACTTGGATGCAGTTGTGTTTAAATTTTCAAAACCAGTTCTTAGTTCTGAACGACTTATCCTGTGTGAAGCCAAAATGGATGGAGAAGACTATTTTCCCTTTTACCCAAATACCTCCAAGTGAAAAACATGTATATAACAAAGAACTGCATTACAATATTACCCAACATGTCTGTAGAATCAGCAGCCAAGAGCAGGACACCCCAGAGCCCCCCTGCTGAACAACTAGATTACACTAAATTAATTGCAACATCCAGTGTCGAGGTTTTTCCCTTTTAGAACTCCTATTTTATACATTAAAAAACATTTAATAGCCATCCCTCAGCTTATTCCTTAAGATTAATAAGTCAAAACAGAAACACTGGGGAGTATGCAATAAAAAAATAAAATACTAAAAACCCCTTGGCTGAATTTAATTTCTATTAGAATCCTTAGTCACGATGGAAATGTATTTATAACCACAAACCTCCACTAAATTATCTTAACAGCCTCTAGCTGTTGCGCTGATGGCTGAAACAGCACAGTAAATTACTGTCTCACCATACAAAATTATACACATCACTATTACACCATGTTTCAGTCCCAGCCTCTCAAAAGCAAAGCAGTTTTATTCTTATTACCCAACTGAGCTCACCCACCAGCACACACATGTGCCCTGCCACGTGTATACTCCTGAAACAGAGTAAATCCAAGGATCTTGGCACAAATGCCCCGCCCAGCACACAACAACCACTCACCTTTTCCCCCTCCTTTCCCATGTCTGACTGACTTTCTGCTCATCAGGTTTTCCTGTCTGGCGGCTGGACTGAGTTTTTAAACAGGCTGAATTCACTCCTGACCTTATCCGATGAACTTCAAGGCAAGACACATGTGAGTGAACTTGGCTCAGTAAACTTGGAATTTCTTAGCACGAGACTGCAGGGACTGAGCATGCTGGGATAAAGATGAGACTGAAGGATGTTGGTGTCTGCTTCCCAGCTCTGTGACAGACTTGTTGCAAGCCCTGAAATATTCACTTGGTCCCTGTACACTGTAATTTCCTACTTATAAAGCAGGGCCAGTAAAGATCCAATAGTCTGGGGTAAGCAACCTGGCAGCACAAGGGTGGAAAGGTTGGAAACCCACTGAGTGTCCAAACCCGTGTGCCAACTCTTTGCTCTGTTGGGATGTGCAAAGCTAAAATAATTTGTGTTTACAACCCATCTCAGTGCCATAATGCCAAACCCTGGAATATTCAGGGTAGGTGTATGAGTATTAATGAGAGTTCAAAGCGCAAGGACCAAAGCTTGGGGGAAAGAAAATGAACCCAAGCCCAGGCCACACGACGGGGCTTTGGAGACAAAAGTGATAAGGTGGGGAAATGGAAGAAGATATGACAATATACAGGAATATATAGTGACCAGGAATGAATGTCTGAATTACAACTTGAAGAGCCCCAAAGCCACATTTCTGATTGTGCTTTGGTGTCTCGTTTTCCATCGAACCAGTATCTTGTTGGGGTTGTTTGTTTTCGTTTTTTATTTGGTTGGTTGGTTTGGGGGGTTGTTTGTTGTTTTTAAATATTTAAAACAAGTCAAAAGTCTCCCACACTCTGAAAGAAAGAAATCCATGGTTTTGGCCAGGCCCTTCCACACTGACAAAGGAGGGTTGAACCGTGCCTAAATTAGAGCTGACTCAGCAGCAATGTGCACAGCAGAGGGGAACATGTCAACCCCAAACACATCATTCTGGCTTCTCACCTTCCTCCACAACCCAAGCTACGGTTGGTTAGTGGGAGGCTCCAGGTACAAAGAAATGCAAAGAACAGGCTTTAAAAGCTCTTCTTGTTAATTAGAAATGCAAATCTTGAAGCTTGTCCTTCCCAACAACTCAATTCTATCTGAAATTCCAAGTGTGTCAGAGCAGCAGGTCCACACTTCACCCCAATTAGCTTTAATGACATTTAACAGCATTGAGTTGGTCATGGCAGACTCTTCCAAGAAGCAGAATGGACAGAGAAAAATCTCCTGCAGAACATTGTCATCAAACACCCTACTTAACCAAGAACTTATAAAAAAGCCTCACGAACATCCGGCACATTGCACAGGACAGGATTTGCTGTACGTCCCTTTTTCAGTCCCAGCCCAGAGCAGTGCATGACACCCAAGAAAAACATTCATTGTCAACTCCACTGTGAACATCTAACACACACTCCTGAGCACAGAGTATTTTGTGAAGCACCATCCATGACACCAACCTGTGAGATGCTGCTCCTTCTCCTGCACGTGAAGTGCCTTGAGTATTAAAAAACCCCAAACAAAGAAACCTTGCAGGCAACTTTCTTCTCTACACAAATCTTGCTCCTCGATGCACCTCCCTGTGACAGCACATGATACATCAGCCCATCTGCATGCTGTACTGATTTGTTGCTAAAAAGAGTATATTGATTAATTCCCAGTTGAAGCCTCAGCCAACATGTTTTGCAAGTGTTTGAGACAATAGCCTGATCCCTTCAGGCCCTCCCTCCCTCCCTCCCTTGGGTTGACTTTGAAAGGAGAGTAAGGCAGCAGCTGAAAACGGCTTTGGGAGCAACTCTATGGATATGGTGCTGGATCTAGCTAGTCTTGGACCAATGCACACTCTATGACAGGTGGAAACTCTCCGAAAAGGAAAGAGGAGAGAGCCCTATCTCTTGTAAAGACCCATCCTCAACCATTTGACTGGTTTAAACCTCAAAATACCAATTTTGTTCCTTTCCAGTGTTTTCTTCATGGTATCAACTTCTAAAATTGCAGATATTCACATTATTCATATCTCATCTACTTTACAAGGTGCAAATTCAGAGTTGGTAGGAGGAGGCAGTCTCTCCCCTGCCGCACATCAACAGCGGAGGCAGAATTTGCTGAAGGATGGAGAAACAAAAAGATCTTTGAAGCTTTAACATCTGTGACCGGCTCTGCTTCTGTGTTTGATGGCGAGGGGTCAGACACACCTGGTCACCTCTCCTGAGCACAAATCTCACCTCTCCAGGAGTGGGTTCCAAGACAGGATTGGACAGCACTCACTTTGGTGGTGTGCCAAATGCTTTGGGCCACTTCCTGAAGAAGGACCCTGGGGTGCTCACATACGAAGTCTCACAAGCCAAGCTGAAATGCTGTCCCTCCTCTGCATGGACAGCAGCCCTAAAGACTTTTATCAGAGCACTTTCTCATTCAATTTCCTTGGAAGGTGGCTGTCCTTCACTGATTCAGAGGCCTGTTGTGTAAAGCTTTCCCAGGCTCCTAATCACTCTCATCGCCCTTCTCCAAAGACGCTGGTGTCAGGGGTCCACCCACACACACATTGCTGCAGGATAAAGTCCTGACTGCTGGCAGGAAAACTTCCTGCTCCCTGTCCTGCCTCACTCACTCCATGCACACAGAAGGCTCAGAGAAGGACCTGAACAGATAAGGCTCAGTTTAAAACTCAACTGCTAATTTTGAAGCCTTGAGCAGGGACCAGCCTATATAAATTCTCAGCATCTCCTGCTCAGGACAACTAACAGGCCCCCGTACACTCCTTGTCACTCCCTACACCCCATATTTTCTGCGTATCTTCTTTTTTCCCTTTCATTTATATTACTTATTCCCCTCCCTCAAAGACTTTCAGGAGCCATGATCACAGTGGTCACTGTCTGCATGGCTGCCCCTATGGATAACATAAGGCCACGCTGGAGGTAGCAGTGGGGCTCAGCCACCAGCTCTGTGCCCCTCACTCTTGCCACCCTGGCCCTGCGCCCTGACCCCTGAAACAATGAGTCCTTTTATCCCCCACAGGCTGCTGAAAACTCCAGCCCAACATTACGTGTGGTGGACAGTGGGCAAGGCAGGCAGGGAAGGCGAGACGGGGGGAACACAAGCCTCAAGTCATTGATTCTTCCTGGGTCAAAGCAAATGAGGTTTTCCCAGGAGCTTTCTATCTGGAGGGAGCTATTTAGGAACAAGACAGTGACCCAGAATCAAAGGAGCTGTGTGTGGTGTTGATGGCATGGAAGCAGAGCGTTTTATGCTGTCAATCAACCAGAAGGGGCATCTACAGAGGGGCATTTATGGAAGGGGCATGGAGAAGAAAAGGCCCTGGGGAAACCTCATTGTGGCCTTCCAGTACTTAAAAGGAGCTTATAAAAAAGAGGAAGAGTGAGTTTTTACACAGGCAGATAGTGATAGGAAACGGGGGGAGAGTTTTAAACTAAAAGAGGTGAGATTTAGATTAGACATTAGGAAGAAATTCTTTACTGTGAGGGTGGTGAGGCACTGGAACAGGTTGCTCAGAGAAGTTATGGATGCCCCATGCCTGGAAGTGTTCAAGGTCAGGCTGGATGAGGCTCTGAGCAACCTGGTCTAGTGGAAGGTATCCCAGTCCATGGCACAGTGTTGGGACTAGGTGATCTTTCAGGATGCTTCCAACCCAAACCACTGTGATTCTATGATTCTATGGTTTATTGTGTTTGCTCCTTCCTGTGCTGGATGGCTCTCAAACACGGCACCTGTGGGAAAGCAGTTTCAGAAGAAAGGAGATCTGGAGGTGCTGACGTGGCCTCTATAGGAGTGGTAAAGGAGACTTTTAAATGGAGAGGCAACTACCAAAACCCTGAGCCGAATTACATAGCCAACCTTCCCTGTTCCATGGGGCACTGTTTCAAGCAAAGAGCATCCAGGGAGCAGTAAAACCACATATTTCCCCCTACAAATAAACAAAAAAGATAAAGCCAAAAGATCCTTAAATAACTATGTGGATGAAGATCTGAAGAACAGATTGGTAGCAATGACTAATAACCCCATTAAGCATCATTACTGACATTATTATGAGATTAAAAAAATGCATAGCCCAGTTCAACAGCAGCACACGGTATGAAACCTATCACGTGCAACACAGCTCTTCAAAGCTGAAAGTGTAAAAGACACCTCAGTGTTACCAGTAGAGAGGAGAGCAATGAAGGCTTACTAGTCACTTTTGGAAACAAGACAAAGTCCCTGGCTGGATGTTATGTTAAGTGGCCAGAAAGTGGATTTAGCAAGTCAACTTGCAACTTTTGGCAGCCACAAGAAAGTCCATGGGCTTGTTCTGAAGGTCAGTGAGAAACCCGAATGGGTGAGGCAGCAGCTGGGATCATCAGCAAAACTTAATCACTGAAAATCTATGAAATTCAGGAGACCGCAAATCTTTGACTCAAAATGTTATTTCCATCTTACCATATGGATGCGGGACCTGGAACTCCACCAAAGAAATGTCTAAATGCCTTCCAAAGCAAACGCCTTTGGAAAATACCAGGTTTAAATGGAATAAGATGCATAACAAGTACTGAAATGCTATTAGGACAGTATCTTCAATCCAGAAGACATGTTGGAAATAGTTTGGATGTGTCCAAAAGGCGTGGGGAAGCAAAAGAAAGAATAAATTAAAAAAACAACCAGAAGATATTTCAGTCAATAGATTTTCATTTCTGTCAATAGATTATTATTTCTGTCAACAGAGAGAACAAACATACAGCATTTAAAAATTCAGAGGCCATGTGAAAAGGAGTCTGGAGTAGGCAGAGACAGAAGAGCTTTTGAAGCAATGGAAAAGAAGAAACAATCTGAACACTTGATACAGAAATGTCTAAGAGCTGTTCTCTTTTGGTCCTGCCTCAAAACCAGATTTAAACTATAAATAAAAATGTCCCATTTCTGGCCCAGGAGTGAACTTCCTACCCCGAACACACATCATTTTGGGGTGAGAATATACACATTTGGATGGAGAAATTCATTTCTAGGTATTACTGTAATGCAGACAACCAGACTGAGGCAAGATTTCCCAGATCAGAACCTTCTCCAGGAAAACTGCACAAGAACTCAGAAAAGAATAGGAACCAAATATGAAAACACAAATCCAGAGATGAAATCAGCCTCCTCTTCTCCACTCCCCCCCCCACCCCAGGTTGCTGGATTTAGTCCAGATTCATTGGAGAAACAGGCACCACTGGCTATCTTACACAGCAAGAAACATATGCTTCCAGCACTCAGATTTTCCTCCTGTCCTTTAAAGGCACAGCTTGCAGGCTAAAGACAGCTAAGAGCAATTTTTTTGACCAAAGCTGCTTTTTACCTATTTACTATTATTTTTTAAAATTTTCTATTTGAACACAGCATATATTTAAATTGCTGTATGACTAGGTAGGATTGATGACATATGTATGATGGCACTGTGCAGGCTTGGATGCTGACCTTGAGGAAATCCTCTTTGTGCATTACAAGGTCGTGGCAGGCACACCTTGATGCAAGTGTGTTTGCCTGATAGCATGCAAACGGACTGGATCTCTTCTTTACGTCTCAGGTCTGCTTTTGTGAATCCACACACTAAATATTTGCTTTTTCTGTCACTAATCACAAATAAGAAAATAAAATTATTATAGACTTACAGAAGATCCTGAGTTAAAAGGGATCCTCAGGGATTACCGAAATCCAACTCCTGGCCCTGCACAGGGCACCCCAAGAGTCACATCATGTGCCCAAGAGCGTTGTCAAAATGCTTCTTCAACTCTGTCAGGCTGGTGCTGTGACCACTGCCATGGGGAGCCCGTTCCGTTCTGGGTGAAGAACCTTTTCCTAAAACCCAACCTAAACCTTCCCTGACACAGCTTCATGCCATTCCTTTGGGTCCTGTCACTGGTAACCACAGAGAAGAGATCAGTGTCTGCCCTCTGCTTCCATGGCAGTTGCAGACCACAATGAGGTCTCTCCTCAGTCTCCTTTTCTCCAGGCTGAACAGATCAAGTGCCCTCAGCCACTCCTCATAAAGTTTCCCCTCCAGAGCCTTCACCTTTTTTATGGCCCTCCTCTGGATGCTCTCTAATAGCTTTGTATCCTTCATACATCATGGCACCCAAAACTGCCCCCAGCACTGGAGGTGAGGCTGCCCCAGTGCAGAGCAGAGCAGGACAATCCCCTCCCTTGCCCGGCTGGCAATGCTGTGCCTGATGCAGCCCAGGACACACTTGGCCCTCCTGGCTGCCAGGGCACTGCTGACTCACATTCAGCTTTCCATNCATGGCAGTTGCAGACCACAATGAGGTCTCTCCTCAGTCTCCTTTTCTCCAGGCTGAACAGATCAAGTGCCCTCAGCCACTCCTCATAAAGTTTCCCCTCCAGAGCCTTCACCTTTTTTATGGCCCTCCTCTGGATGCTCTCTAATAGCTTTGTATCCTTCATACATCATGGCACCCAAAACTGCCCCCAGCACTGGAGGTGAGGCTGCCCCAGTGCAGAGCAGAGCAGGACAATCCCCTCCCTTGCCCGGCTGGCAATGCTGTGCCTGATGCAGCCCAGGACACACTTGGCCCTCCTGGCTGCCAGGGCACTGCTGACTCACATTCAGCTTTCCATCAACCAGGTCCCCCAGGTCCCTTTCCGTGTCACTGCCCTGCAGAATCTCATTCCCCAGTCTGTCTGTATATCCAGGGTTGCCCCATCACAGGTACAGAATCCGGTATTTTCCATTGTTGAACTTCATATGGTTGGTGATTGCCCAGACCTCTAATTAGTCCAGATTTCTCTGCAAGGCCTCTCTGCCTTGGAGGGAGCCAACCACTCATCCCTACTTATTATCATCAACAAACTTACTTAGTATCACTTTGAGTCCTGCAACCAAGTAATTTTTTATGATGTTGAAGAGCACCAGCCCTAACAGTGAGTCCTGCAGAAATCCACTAATGATCAGTCCCCAGCTGTGCTCTACACTGGCTTCATCTATACAGCCTCCTCCCACCTTCACTGACAATTTGCTGTGGTTTAACCCATGATAACCACATGATAACCACAAAGCCGGTTTCACTTGGCAGCAAGGTGAAGAAGCTGCACAGAACGGCAACAAAATGTCTTTCAGTTCTACTGCTGCTCTCCGGGTGCTCCGAAGTAAATCAAATCTCTCTTATTTCTTGCACCTTTTGAGGTACATTTTGTCATCACTGTAAGGTGCTGAAAGATGCACCTAACCATTATGATAGGAAAGTACAACTTCAAAGACTTTAAAGGAGTACTGAAAGGGTCATTTATATTAAAAGCAGTAATTTCCAAACCTTTTGGATCAACCCATCTCAGAGAGACCTCTGATGACCTTGGCATCCTCAATATCCAAATCCCTGACAGAAGTATTATGTACTTCTCTGGACCAGCTGCAATCATTTCCACAGCATCATACATCCTCAGCAGCTTGTGACCAGCTCAGAAGTCCCTGGCTCAGGTAGCAACCATAAAGCCAAGGTGAGTTTCCAGCTTTAGGAATGACCCTGAACACAAGTGCAGCCAAATCACTGACTTGCTCTGTGCCTCAGTTTCCCCATCAGTCCAGACATTTCAAGGCAGATGTGGTCTCCCCAAACACTCAGCACATTGAGCCCCAGTCACCTAAGCTGCTACTGTAATACAGATAAATAATTTTTGTTCTGCCTTTGAGTCACTTCTATAAATTATGTGCTTCAGTCTGGTAAACACTATTGCATCATGTCTTGCATCTGATATTTACTAAATGAAAAAGGGACAAAAATGTTTTCAGTATCACTTCTGCTCTCTTTCAAAGAGAAACAAAGCCAGCTTCTTTGCACGCTTTCCTTAAGTACTGTTTGTCTTTCTTAAGTTCAACCTGTGCTTTGCCACCATCAATCTTTTACATCCACTGTGGGTTGCCAGGATTATCAGCCAGCTCTGAAGTCATGACAGATAGCTAAGGATTCACTCAAGCTATCTTAGCAAAGCCAAAGTACCAGTAAAATACACCAGTTTCACTCCCCAACAACACACAGACTCCTTAACCTCTGTGGGCATGTCCACCTTAATTGATGCAATGCCTCAGAACACACACAAGTCAGTCCTGACCAAACCAGTTTGGGTTTCAGCAGCTGAAGAGTTGCCCCAGCATGTGTGTTGGCAGCAAACAAAACAAAGACCATCCACCTTCACAGCAAGCTGGGCTACAACAGCTCTATTGCTTCTGAGATTGGTGGCTACGCATTGCACTATGTCACAGAGGTGTAAGAAATGTTGAGTTGGAGGCACCTCAGGAGGTCTCTAGTCCAGCCTTGCATTTGAGGTGCCACCACTAGATCAGGTCAGCTGGAATTTCGTCTAGGCAAGTCTTGAAAATGTCTAAAGACTGACACTCTACAGCCTCTATGGAAACCAGCTCCTCTACACCATGACCCTCTTACTGGAGGGGCTTTCCTAAGATCCAACCTGAACTTCTAAAGCTGGGTTATGGTTGTTGCACCTTATTTTGTCACCTTCTACAATCAAGAAGAGTTTGACTCCATTGTTCCCACAACCATCCTCCAAGTATCTGCACGTTACTAGATCACAATTATCATGATGACAATACATCACCACCTGACTGTTTCCAGAAAATGCTACAGTGGGCAAAGGAATGCAGCCTCACACTCAAAATGACCCCAAAAGAAGGTTGTAGGGAAGAGGTCGTGTGTTTTGACTCATCAGCAATGATGCAGCAGAGAAACAAGTAAGAGAGCAGGACCTTTGTGCAGCATTGCACAAGAGAGCTGGTGTAGCAGGAGTGCTGGCAGGCACTGCCTTTCCAAGCAAAATGCACCCCCCTGACCTGCAAAACCTTTTCTGATGGAGCAAGTGTTCATCCCTTCTCTGAATCATGGGGCAGATTACAACAGCTAAAATATATTATGGTCTTTTTGAATCAGGCTGGGAGATTACATGGGAGGAGCAGGGTCCAGCAAGGCAATTTGACAGATGGAATAAGTGCAAAGTCAGGGAGTTCACTGCTGTCAAAACTTTCTACAAAGAACTTGTCAGAGGACTTCCCTGAGTCCCATTAGGAGATCCAGGTGACATAATTGGTGCCCTTAAGCCTCCTAACTATCCCTCCCTGCGTCCAGGCTCAAAATCCATAAATTAACCTAAATCAGCACTGGAAGGAACTTCTGGAGAATTTGTCAAATTTATTCCACTGCCTCAAAACAGATTCAGCTCTGTGAAGTGGAGTTTGGCCAACCTGCACTTCAGAACTGCCACGATGGAGACTCCAAGCCCAACCCAAACCATCTGTTCCACTGCTCCATTCCTCTGGCAATCAGAGGTTAGGAAGTTTTTCCTACACTTGTTTCCCTTGCTGAAGTTCAAGCTCAGTACTTCTTGGCCTCCAACCACTGGCCATGGAGAACAGTTTACTCCCTTCCCCTTCACATACATTTAACATACTCGAGGACTGTTATTTCTTCTCTCAGCCCTCTCATCCCTAAACAACCTAATTTCCTTCAGTCTTTCTGTTTTCTATATTTTTGCCCATTTTTTGGTGTTTTTCTCTGGCATGTCTTCAACTATTTCCTATTTTTGAGGGTAGAGCATCCCAAATGAGGCATGGCACAGCTGAACATGGGAGTGACCAATTAAAACTCCTTAGAGAGAACAAGAAAAAGGCGGTAATTTTGCACAATACCCATTCTTTGTACTTTGCTGAAGAATAAAGGGATGTTCTTTCTTCTCCCTCCTATAAAATTTCATCCCAATCAGCACTGTGCCAAACTCCACCTGGCATTTCCACCATTTGACAGCCTATGATATCTCTGCACTAATGGTCCTACTTCAGTCCACATCCCACATTCTCATTTAAGGAGGACATCCTTACAAGGCATTTTGACATGGGATATGAAGGATCTACTTCAGGAACCAAAAGAAGCCCTTCATCAAGGAGTTGCCCCTAGGAATAAGGCTACAATCAGTAAATCAGCCCTTTAACCTCTTCTTGCTTGTCCCATCAGAGAGGAGTAGCTCTTCCAATGACCTTGATTAAACTGCTTTTGCTTGATGTAAGAGCGACAACTGATGCACAAAGCCAAACCCAGATAAACCAGCTGGGAGGATAAAAGAAAAACCCAAAGCACTAAAGGACTGTAAAACCAGTACATGACGAGAAGCTTTTGTTTTAGTCAGAACTGCAGACATACATCTCAGCCAGACAGAAAATACTCTGGCTTCATGGTACATAAATGAACAGGCAGAGCGCACTGATCTAACGATAGGGAGCTGAGCTGCTCTACGACAGCATTTATTTTTCACAGTGCTTCCCCGCCAGACAGTCCAGCCCCGAGCCCATCGTGCCGGGCAGCGGACAGACACAAAACACCACTCTAAATCCACGTCCAGCACAGGAGACAACAGACAGGCACGTCCAGTGGGAGAGGACCGGGAGACAGTGAGTCAGTACAGAACCAGCACAACACGCGCTGGTCTCGGCTCGTTGGTCACACAACTAAAGCCCAGGGTTTTGTTTAGGGATTGGCGTTTTTTTAAAAATCTTTTTCATGCGTGTTTTAAGGAGGAGCCGGGAAGAGAATTAAAAGACAGTTCTGTGCTTTGTGGCTGCATACAAGGAGACCCTTTCATGCATGAAAGTCAGAAAGGCAAAAGGTAGGGACAGGCTTTTTCACAGGGTCTGTAGCAACAGGACATGGGTCAATGGTTTTAAACTGAAAGAGGGTAGATTCGTATCAGATACGAGGAAGAAAATTTTTTAAAATGGGGGTGGGAAACACTGGCACAGGTTGCCCATTGAAGTGGTGGATGCTCCAGCCCTGGAAACATACAAGGCCAGGCTGGACAGGGCTTTGAGGAACCTGGTCTAGTTGGAAGATGTCCCTGCTCATTTCCAGGGTGTTGGGCTGGATGAGTTTTAAATGTCTCTTCCAACCCAAACCATTCTATGAAGGTAGAAAAAGTGTTTGTCTGAAAAAAAGCCATTAAGCAAGAGGACGAGGGAGCTTGGTGTCCCAAGCAGAACAGAGGTGAAAAGAGATATTTTGGTACCTCAATTACTTTTGACCTTCAATTGTTTGCTTAGCTTTTATTATCAATATTACAGTAGCATTTACAGCCAAACTGCCTGGAGTCTACATGAACCCCTGTCTACAGTTATGAGGCTGAAAAAAGACACACTTTGTCTCAACCTTCAAGCAGCCATTGTTTGATCATTTAAATGTCCCTCAAAAGAAGAGAAACTCACAACGCCGATATTTCCCAGAGCATTGTACGAATAGGTCTTACAATCTCACATAAACACAACCCTCTGAAGTGAAACAGAGCAGGTATTGCTGTAGATGCAGATTAATGCTGCACAGGTCAGGTGTCCCCTTTCCCAACCACCCTGGGTGGAAGTTAGAGAGAAAATTTAGTGCTTTCCTTTCTTGCCATAGATCTCCTTGAAAAATAAAAGCAAAACAAACCCAGGCTTATAAAAGCACAGAACTTCAAGGACAGCACTAGCAACACACCCATGTGCAGACACATACATTTGAAAAGCACTTGTCAAAGAAAAAATAAATCTATCATCTACTCTGTGTCAATACAGCCAGAGCAGGAACTTCAAACCCCATTAGCAGCATCCTGCAGCCTGAGATTTCTCCTTTGAGGTCTCAAAGCAGAATATAAACTGAAGGTATAGGGAAAGCAGCAAAGCCAGCAATTCAGCACCTTCCCTTTGAGGCCGTACAAAAGCCGGTGTAAACCGCCTTTTGTGCACGAAAACCCAAGTCCAACCATGTGGATTTGTTGTAGATGAAGGCAGGTTTTAGGGGAGGAAAGCCATCACCCTCAGGCTCTGTACCAGCAAGCTGCTCTGAACTATGCTTGAGGAGAACTTGATCAACACCCCAACAGCCTGAATGCACACCACAGCTATATAAATACAGTATCAATAATAATGCATCGAAAAGCAAAGGGATGGGGCACCACCAAGTGAGACACAGTCCGAACTAAAGGCCAACACTTTCAAATCCAGCCACCGATGCAGGAAGCTGGTGCAACTGGTGTGACTGGAAGGGAAGTCCCACTGACCACAGCGCCAGGACCGCTCCAGCACAGAGATCCCCTCGAGTGACATCTGCCAAGCATTGCTTCCTGCCCTGCAGAGGCTGCGTGGGCTGGCCGGGCACATCTCAGCACGGCCGCATTTCCTCCTGGGGGAATGAGGATGTTTGGAAAACATAGGTGGCTTGCAAGGCACTTTGGGATGTATGTGGATGAAAAGCACTCTTATGCACATCAGTAATTAGCACTAACCGCCAGCGTGTCACCCCCTCCATGAAGAGCATTTAGCAGATTTATTCAGCTCTTGCTGGAATGCCAGAGCACAAGCTGGATATTCAGACAGTGATGTGAGCACCCTTTCATGGGGCAGATGCTGGGGAGCTAATGATGTTTGATGAGTTAAGGCCATTGGTGACTCAGGATCAGCAATTAGTTCATTTCTGCGGGAGGAAGGTGCTTTGCTCCATTAAGCTAAAAGCATCCTCCACAGTTCAGCATGCACAAAGTCATTTTGTCCACCTCCCACAAAGCCTGCCTACGTTCATTAGGTGGCTGAAATTTCCCACATAAACACAGGTTTACCTTGCTGGATTCCCTAGCAGTTCCACCTCACAGCTCTGTGCCAACCTGATATGCACTCAAAGACTATGAGGCACACAAGGAAAGGATTGCCAAGAGCAACCGGACACACAGTCTAATGCAAAGGGATGTGGTGCCACTGATGTCTACGGGGCTGAACCCATTTTGGGCAAGGCTAATAACACTCTATCACAAATCAGACACACCCCCAGTCCCGCTCTAGCCTGCAATACGGGACTAGAGACATCCATCTCCCTCTCAAGGGTAGGCAGTGATGCTTTCATCAATCAATAACAGGCACTGGGGAGACACCAGCTGCACTTGTTCTGCCTGCCATTCCCGAAATACACGCAGGTAAAAGCAACAGGACCAAAGGATGATCTGGCTGGTGTACCCCCAAGAAGGGAGAGCACCCAGCTCCCTCCCAGAGGCTGCATTCCAGTCAACTGAAGGCTGGCTGAAGCTAGTCATTGGTGTCAGGGAGTGGGACCCCTGACATCCTGGGAAGTGATGTGCCGAGTCATACGACAGAAGTGCATTTCTGAGCGCTAATATCTGTGGCACATGGCAGGACTGTCAGGCAGAGGACGCAAAGAACAGTTATTTCTTTCAGTGAGTGAGGAATGTGACAGAGCTGGCATTTGGACCCTCTTTTTACAACTTCTTTGAAGTGTTTGATCTCGGCCGCTAACGACACAAAGGCTATCGAAACGCTACTGGTGCTATCTTCAAAGGGTTCGGACGTTCAATGATTAATAGGAACCGTGCACGGGATGGGGGAGAGCGACTGTTATGGGAATGCTGGGGGGGATCCAAGATGCGTTAGTACCTTTACTCTTTGCGTCCAAAGCATTCCCAGCCTCCCCTAAAACAGACGATTTCAAAGACGGGGGTGTGACCGTCGCAGGTCCCGGGTGAGCCCGGCCACCGCGGGGCGCAGCCAGAACGGCCCCAGCGCCGAGTGTCCGCTCCAGCCGTGGCCGTCACCGCCCACCCCACCACCCCGGGGCAGGGAACAAGCCGGGGGGCTCGGAGATGCTTCCACCCGCCTTCCCCAAGCGGCAGGGAGCCACGAGCGTTCGTTCCCCGCCTGGACAAGGGGCACCCCCGCCCTGCCGAGCCTCCGCGGCGCCGGGAGAGGCGGCGGCA
>VZTN01008445.1:153293-166758 GCA_013400515.1 Erpornis zantholeuca
AAAAAGGGAGGGATGGAAGGATGGATCGGGGGGCGGCGACCGCCTCCCCCCGCCGCCGCGGCCGCTCGGCTGCGAGCGGGGAAGCAGGAAACTGGCTCCTTCCCGGCTCACCACGCCTCCGCCCGCCCGGCGCCCCGCCAGCCGTGTTAAAGACACAAACCCCGCGGGAGAGGGGCTCTCCGACCCCACGCCGCCCTCGAGGGGCTGCCGCTCGTCCCTGTACCCCCCGCAGTCATACACTGCCTATAGAGAAACTTTATCCATACTGCAGCAGGTGATCTCTAACAGCGCAACGTTTCCTTAATTAAAAAGTGCGGCTCCCCCCAAACCTCTCCCCTGTAATGTTTCATTACTCCGGGACCCTTCCCCTCTCTTGATGGAAAAGGTCCTTCTCACCTCGGAAAGGCGAGGCTGGCTTTAGCCCCGCTGTGCTCAGGGGCTTGTGCCTGAGATGAAGGTGCCATAGGAAAACAAAGAGGTTGAGCAAGAAACAGCCAAACACCAGTGATGCCAAAAACCCTCCCGGAGAAAAAAAAGTAGCAATAAAAAACCACGAGGGAAATCAATAAAAGCTTCGTATTTTATTATTGATTTTTAAGTAATGGAGCAGTGGCCACTGAAAAGGGATTTGACTGCCATTGGAGTCTCATGCAGACAAGCCAGGTTTTGTGTTACAGTATATTATATCCTGGCTGAGATTCTCTATCAACTTTCAGATCTTGAAACATTGTACATTTCAAAGCCTGATCCTCTCCCTAGCTCAGGCAGTAATAAAACGTCCCTCCACAGCCCTGCGAGTTGGGTTATGCTCTAACCTTCCTTTCACTGCACCCTTTAAAGCAAAACTTGAGCATGGCACCCATAAAAGCTGACTCCTCTTAGCCCATGCTCACGTGGAAAACACATTTGCTGGGGATGGATTTCTAAGACCTCTCTCTATACAACAGCTCTGCCCCAAACCTGCTCGGGCACATTCAGTCATCCCTGCCTCAGCTTCCCTGCCTGTCCAACCTCTGTGGGCAGGGATGGTCCCTCCTTACGTGTTTGTACCGTAGCTGGTGCAATAACTCCACGCTGGCTGGATGAGCTACTGTATGTCAAACAACAACAACCTTTATATGCCACTTGAGCAGGGATCTTGCATCACTTTAGAGCAGTAATTGCAACCTGCAGTGCCTCTGGGACATAGGAACAACACCTCTTTTCAAGATGGGGACAGCACAGTTAAGCCATATGTTGTTTATCATCTTTGTGAATGCATAAAGTAGGGAAATAACCCCTTACAGAACAAGTCAGTCATTTGTTAGGAACTTATTCTCTCAACAGCTTTGTTTTTTCTGCCAGTGAAATGCAACGGCTAAATAAGATTTTTCTACCTTCTCACTACCCAAAGGAAGGGCTTGATCCTATTCCAGCACCGGATGATCTTTGCACAGAGAGGCTATGCTCAGATCAGCCTGCCCATCTCTGCCAACACAGTGTATGTGATGGGGCTGAGAGCAGGGGAGGATGGAGAGACCAGTTCTGTGCTGGCCTCAGCCACCATCGCTTTATTCAGTGCACTGGAGCTGTATCAATTTGCACTGCTTGACATTGAGAGTCTCACCTGCAAACTCTTCTGGGTTAGAGGCACTTTGTGCATTGGGAGAGAAAACTGTGTCCTGGTGACCTGCACTTGAGAGATCTTCCCAAAACGCACAGAAATTTCAGGGAGGCTGGTGAACTATTGGGGATTTAGAAACACTCAGTCAAGAACAGATGATCATGATTAACACACAGGTATTGTGCAAAACTATTCCATGGTGTATGCTAATGATTCACGGGTTAGGAATTCACTCAAACTGACACCAATGCAAAGTGGTATCAGTTTGAATACCAGTTGCAGTTGCAGAAAACCCTGTCTGCATTTTTATGTTAACAACTTCCACCACACAGAGTTGGAACACTTCATTTGGGTGATGGATGTTTAAAGAAATGCTCCATAATTATCATTGTGCGAATTGTAATGAATTATTCTACATGTTCTGTGACAGCCCTTGGTTTATTACCCTGCTCCCTTGCTCTACTGTTCCTTCTCTCTGCTCATCCCCTATTCTGGATCACATTTATTGACTTGGTTATATCACAAGATATATCTGAACAGTGTCCAAAACATGAAGAACCCCTGTGAATTCTTTTTTCTGTGCTTTGGGTGATGCCTGACACATGTATCTCAGATTGCTGGGACTTTTGAATGGGAAATGGTTGCATTTTCTGTACATTTAAATATTCTGCTGCCTCAGATGTGACATAGAATCATAGAATCATTAAAGTTGGTAAATGCTTCCAAGATCAAGTCCAACCGTAATATAAGCTCTGTGCAGGAAAATGCTTCAGACAAAGATGCTGCACGTGAACGTGCCTTCCCAATTCCACTGTGGCTGTATGCAGAGTGGGAACAGTGAGTTAATTCTGGCATCAGGCTGCCAGATTACATATGATCCAATGCATGTAATATTACAACGCCTTATAATGCTGGCCCTCCTTAAAGTTTTTGGCCAGGATGATACACAAATACTACCCTCAGTGCCCCTGGGAGTTAAAGTCAATGTCTGTCATGAGCACAGCTCTGATTTGGCAGCACTTGCACGTTCGTAACAGTTTTACCAACTTCAAGCTGTTCCTCCAACCGGCAGTGGAGAATGAACTCAAGCTGGCCCCAGCTGACTGCGTAAATCTCTGGAGTATGAGCTAACAGCCAGCAGCCTTGGCGGAAAACTGTGTGAAAACCACATCCCCGTGTTGGAAAAACCCGACGAGGGAGTTATGTGAAGCCATCAAGAATCCATCTCTGCCAGCAGGAGTAATTGAAGGAGGAATAGCAGAATTAGCAGGCATAGCAAGGGAGAAATTAAGAGATGCCATGTAAGAAATAATATTCCTTGAACAAGGGTAAGGCTGAGAGAGAAATATTTTTCTAAGAAAAAGCCCTTGCATCATCTTTAGCGTGCTGGGCTGCATGACAAAGTGATACTTTCTTCTGCAGAAACCCCTGGAGTTTTTAATTGCAACCTTCGGTGTGATTTCTTGTTCATATCTGAAACTGAAATCTATGAAAAATCAGAACTTCTAAGAAAGAAACCACAATGTCCACCGCTACTCCTTCCTGCTCCAAATTTATTCAAAGGAGCTGTGCCATCTGCTGGCAGACGGGAAAGCTGCAGGTGGAGCAATTCCCCTCCTCGCTCCTTGTCGCTGGTGCAAGCAGTCGGGATGGATGGAGACACTGGGCATTTCCTGTGGATTAGGGACCAGCTGGCTGAAACGCTTGGGGCTACTTACCCCAGCCAGGCACAAATCCCTCGGAAATGCCCTATACGGAGGTTAATATAAACCGAAACAGGCTGGGGGAAAAGACTTGAAAAAATCTGCTGTAGGCTTGGTGCTCCTTGCCTGCTTTTAATTCTGAGCGAATGCTCAGTCTCCTGAGATCCAGTTCCACAACAATAGGACCTGACTTTATCTTCACACAACAGTTCCTGCAGCAGAACAGGATGGGAGCAGCTTTTTGATTTTATGAAGAATTTTCAAGGTTAAAAAAAAAAAAAAAAATCACCTCTTTCAGGAACTCGAGGCTTTTTAAGCTTTCCATCCTCCATAAAAGAGCACAGCAAGCCCCGCAGAACAACTGCAATTGAAGCCAAACCACAAGACAGTCCTTTCCTTCTTGTGACAGACAGCAGCTCCAGCAGCACTGGCTGCTTTCCATGAGCAGAGGGAATAGTAGCACAAGGTGCTTTGATCAGATAATGAGACAGTTTGAAGTGTCTTCAGTACAGTGTTGTGGCAAAGACATGGGCATTGGAGCTCCAATGCCTTAATACAGGCTTGAAACAGAGTAAAGGGAGGAGATGCAGGTCAGCAGTGTTCAAGGCACACAGGCTCCCTTGAACTTGATGGTCCTACTTTGTCCTCTTTCTGTTGGAGATTCTGGCCAAAACCCACACATCCCATCCAGAACGGATACAGACCCCCTGGGCAGCACGGGGAGGGGCCTGGGGTGCTGAGCTGGACAGTGTCTGTGGATGCAGCTGGGAGACACTTCCAGTCCTCACAATTAAGGATTATTAAAGACGTTTTCCTATTCCTATTCAGTCTACACTGAAGCCCAGCCCTACTTCTCTCACCAAACTAGACACTTAGAAATAACTGCCTGGAGCTGAGCTGAGACAGAACACTACTGATGCATTTCTCAGTTCTGGACTCAGGTGGAGTTTCTTCGTTCCTGGTGATTCCTTTTAGGATGGATGAGCTCCTCATGCAAAGTCTCCTGCCTGGATCCAGACACATTTTTGGCAGCTACCTTTACCTTCCCCCANCCCCCCCCTTACGCTATTTTTACCATGGAAGAGAAGGAAACTGGGAGTTTTCCCATTTTTTTCTCACCTCTTCAAAACAGAAAACCATTATACAACTGCATGGTGGAAATTGCACCGGGCAATGCTCCAGACACAGAAACTATTCTGACATAAGCATAAAGACCACTTCATCCTTGTTTTTCCCCAATGAGACCAGCAGCTCAGTATGGGAAGGACTCCCTCTATGGACACTATTGGGCACAATGGGGCTTTGACCGCAGCTGGACCCAGGGCAAGCAACCATAAAACAAATGATAAATAAAACAGGCAGGGAGAAATCTTCGCCGGGCTCCCCTGCCTGCTTATCCGACCCCAGTGTACTCTCACATCCTTAGGCATTACTTCAAGAGCAGATGGTGCTCTGTGGTAGAGCAAACGAGCAATTATCCTCCTGACACCCTGCAAGGCCTCCCCACATGCGATTGCAAGAAGTTACTTCACCCCAAGCTAAGAGCTGTTGTCTGGCTTTTCAGCATAATTGGATGTAATCAAGTTTAATTTGGTTGGTCCAGTAACTCTGAAGATTTTTTTAACTGGATTACTGTTGGCTCAACGGTCATGTGCCATTATATCTGCTGGCCGAAACAGAAGCCAGAATAAAAACAGATGCTTTCCCCCTACTCCTCCTTTCAGTGACACCCCTCCAGGATATGAGCTTGCCCTGTATAGCCAATATAATGAACTAAAAATTATATTAGAAGAAGGAAGTCATTGCTGTTGTATTACGTCCAGGCCTCTTCTACAAAGTGTAAATTACTTAGAATATGTATCTCTACTTTGTTTACAATTGTTGACTGTACACAGCTTAGAGCTAAAACTACTAGAACACAAACCTACTATGCACCTGAGCTTTTAGAATTATAAATCTTATTACTCTAACTATATGAGTAGGGAAGCTGAGACCATGAGCAGGAGTGGGTGGCTGATGAGGATGGACTCCCGCAGGTCCTATGTTCCACTGTACACCACCATCTGAAAACAAGGAATATACAAAATTCTGTGTTTATAGCAAACCTACAGCTCTACTGCAGGTAATCTACAGGTGAAAGAGAGTCAGGAGAGTAAAGACCTTATTTTCATACCCCTGGAGGCTACCATTGTTAAGCCATGGAAGAAGCATGTGAAAGCCATCATGCTTTAGGTCAAATTTTGCAAACTCAAGAGCCTGTTGTCTTTTGTAATGCCCTCAAAGGCTGAGAGTTAAGACACACTTATATCCTCCTGACAGATATAAGTCAGACAGATATAAGCTGAGGCCAGGCAAACAGACTGAAACACAGCACTTTTTTAACAGTGAAAATAATCACTGGAGCAGTGGTTCTGTGCCTTGTTCTAAGGCCTTGTGGTTTCAAAGCATTTTAGCCCATCTAGAGTGTACTATACTCCTGGCTGAGATGTCAATTGCATGTTAAACAGACATCTCCTAGAAGTCGAAAGTATGAAGAGACTTCACTGCTATCAGAGCAAAAGCTGCTCTGCAGATGCCAGTCCCAAATGCTATGCAACAGCCACACTCCCAGCCCAATGCTGTTAAGCTGTAGTTCCAGGCATATGCATCTCTGATTTTGGCCAGATGGCTATTTTAAGTTTCTAATGATCTGGGAAATGAACACTTCATAATGTTCTATCTCAGAGGGTTTAGCACAAACTTTCTTCCTTTTATCCATGGCAGCACTGTTACAGATGGTATTGGATCTCAATTAGGGACTGGAGTAACACAGTGCTAAAAACATTGTGTTTTAGCATGTACTCCAAGGACATGGCAATATAATCCTGCCAGGCAAGTCATCCATCAAATTCATTAACAAACAGGCTCATGAAATTTGTTAAATACTTGAACCTTATACTTCCTAAATCACCATGAACACTAATAATTTATTAATGCCATTAGTAATACTGGAATTTGAAAGACTGTTTGAAGCCACTGTATAAACCAGGCCCTAAGATTTGATTTGTATGGTTATTTGAGCTTTGCAGGTGGCAAAGTTCAGCGGTGGAGGGTGATCTGGAAAAGCACCACCCATGCATGTTTACAGAGAGGCACCTAAAGCACGCCTTTCCCAGCACTCCAGCTGCTGTGCAGAGCCCCATCTCGGCAGCTATGACGCTGCTGAGCCAGCCTGAAAGCACATGGTGATTTATTTATATTAAACAGCTCCAGAGGTCATTTCAAGTGCTTCACAGAGATGCCATCATGTGAGTCCAACCTGCCAAAAGGAAACCTCCTCAGTTACAGTGATGACAGAATCTCTGCAGTAGGTAAGTGCTCACAGCTGGATCTCCTGGAGCTGCAAACTGGCTACCGGTTGAGCCCTGAGTTTCTGTAACTTTGTGAGGAAATGGGAGAAACCTGTTCTCAACTCTGACAGAGGAGCCTGGAAATGAAATCCTAATCCTGACTCTAGCTTCCCTCCACAGCCTCTGGCAAGTCCCTTCATCTGTCAGGGACCTGGAGCATCCCAGCTGTGTGAACAACCCTGGCAGCACTGACACTGAGAGGTCAGTCAGCCTTTGAGTTGTCTGTGGTGGGAGTTCAGCTGTCTCCTGCTTAGACATGCAGCCTGTGGCCATGCATACACCAGCGGAGCAGCAGCAAAGCTGGGAGACAAGCAGAAAACAGGAGACCTGTGTCTCAGAAAAATAGGGATCATATGCCTGCTTCACACAGCTTAACCACAGTACTGAGCACAGAGAGCCCAAGATCTTCAAAAGGCCATCAAAGATATTGGAATTATTGCTCAAAAATAACTTTGAAGGTAAAGTACCTTATAAATAAATACCATAGAAGTATTACTAAAAACCATTGTGTTAATGAATTATAATTATTTTCCACTGAAATTTAGCTTCTTTTTGAAGCCATGGCAGATAGTAGGGAATAGTCCCATACTGAAACCTAAATGTTTACATGATTTACCCAAGTCTCCTCCCAGACTGCTCTGATTTTTTTCTGAGCAGTTTGCTTGGTTTTTTTTGCCAGCAACCTGTACGATCAGTGACTTCTAAAAACTCTGAACTCCATTCTTTTAGCACAAGTATCAGTACATTAACCTGCTGAAGACAGTAAGATACACAGATATCAGTGAAGAGCAAAGAGCAAGATCAAGCCCTGTAAAGAAAATTAAAAATCTACTCTGTTGGCTGCCTCAAATTATTCAGAAAAAAAATCAATTGTAAGAGTAATAAAAATAAACAGCAGGACTGCTATCTCTGAAAGGCCCCAGGACATACAGGGATAGATAAAAATCACTGAAGCACAGTCTAGGATCTTAGAAATGCCAAAAATGCGTTTGAAACCAGATCAGTTGCAAACATCCTGCCTTGCTTCTGGTGTGGCAGTGCACCCAAAGGCAAACAGAGGGAAGTCTCGTGGGCAGGTGCCAAGCAGGGATTTGGTTGATTTGGGTCAGTTCCATGCTTCTGCTACACATCTTCCATAACCTTGGGCAAGCAGATTAATTGCTCTGTGCCTCAACTTCCTGCAGTAAAATGGTGTCAGCAATAAGAGCAACATGGGTTCTACAGTAATTTCACCCGTATTTCACTCACGACAGAGCCCTACAATTTCTGATGTCGCTGGTACCTGACTTTTAAATGGCCACACAGTCTTGTCCCTCTCTTGCCCTTTATGCGAAAGCTCTCCCTTTACAGCATCTTTTCTGTACACCTTGTGCAGCAGACACAGCGGCACGGCAGCCATAAAACAACGGGAGACGTAATTTCTTTGAACTCTGGGTCAAACTTGTTGTTAGCCAAGTCTGTAAGAACTCGTATAGTAAATTACATACGTCTCTTTATCAGCAGGATCATAAAATAAAACTTTACGACCCCTCTGAAGGTCATGGCTCTGCAACAAACAGTAAGACAAAACAATAAATTCACTCTCGAGACCACCATTTCTGTGGCTTCGGCAGCTTTGGTTAGATCTGAGGAAATTAGAACTCTGTCAATCTTTATACAAAGTCTTTCTTATTTCTCCTTTGGACCCATCTCTCAATTCTCCCTGAGTGTAAGGTAAAGGCTAAAACAACAGTCATAATAGCTGTTACTGGTTTCAGCAACAGCAAAGCCACATTTATCTCTATACACACATTTAATGGAAACAATGACAAAAGTGTTTCTTGGCAAATTAGTCCTCTTCACCTCCTGAAGAAAAACACATCTATAAGCTATTCCCAAAACAATCAATATTAGTCCAGCAAGCAAAACTGTACATTACGTTTCCCATCAAAGTCTTGGCATTCCTTCAAACAATGTGATGCTTTATAAATTACAACTACTACCAAATAAACTGGAGAGCGAACTGCTGAGCTGGGCACCTTGCTGCTTTTCCCTCAGGTCTGGGGGCCTGAATGCAGGTAATTCACCAAAAATCCCCGTGCTGGTCTGCTGACTTCTAAACATTTGGCCCAGCAACATATCTTTTTGTCTCTGCTTGTACAGAAGGTAGTACAACAGTCCAGGATCTGAACACTGCCACAGTATCACAACATAAATCATAAGGGAGAGACCAGCCATCTACTCCCTAGCTTCCAAGTGTGCATTTGCTCTCCTGCAGATTTAAAAATGACAAGATTTGAAACATGGTGTTAGTTCTACAGGTATTATTTTTTCAAGTAAAAATAGAGTACTTTGGGGTACTTTGATCTTACACATTAAAAAATTAAGTGAAGGGATTATCTGATATTCTTGAAGTGAAAAAAACATTCGTTTTCCTCTAAACACTCTTCTGAGAGGCTGGCATTTAGTTATGCAAAGTTTATAGTGTAGCTCTTTTATCTCCCATCTCTCTGTTCTAGTGTTGCAAAGCTACTGACACAGTAATCAATGACACTCATTCTTTCCTCTGAAGCTCAGAGTGAGGACAAACTTGAAAAGAGGCAAGAACAGGCTGCCAAGGAATTGAAACTTTAAGAAACACTTACCAAAATGATGACAGCGCTCATCACCTGGGCTTGAGAGCTGACTGCTTATGGCGCTAAAACCACCCCAGTGTCAGCTACTGCACTGCATGGTCAACCTAAGAGATGATTCCTGTGTGCAAAAATAACAGCTTTTTATTTGAAGAAGTGTCACAGGTTTTATCTGGCTTCAGTCACTGTCACGGTGCAAACTCTAAGAGAAGATGTAGCAAGAAAAGCTGCTTAAATTAAGAAAATCTTGGTGCATTTCCCTGCCTACATGTCCAAGAGAAATGAACTCCCCGTCCTCCAGATTAACTTCCGTTTCATTCTAGGAAGGGAGATTCAAAGGAAATACATGACATTCCACATGGAAATCCCAGAAAAAACATGTTGCATTCCTTGGCAATACCAGTCCATGTTATATATACATAGCACAACGTGAACAATGCCAGTCTGGAGGGAAACAGTGGCTCCCACCCTCGCTGGCTACCCATAAATCAAGTTTCTCACAAGAACGCTAATCTCGGTGTTAACTCTGAGCAGTATCACAATGTACAGGGCCTCAGCCTCTTCTCTCTCTCACCACTAGCAAAACCAGCACGTGTTGAAGGCTGTTACCAAGACCAGACAACCTTTCCTTCCCCTTCTGAGCCATCTGGTTATCTCTCCTGGGACAACCCTGCTCAGCTCCTGCTTCATCTGCCAAACTACTGGGGGTAGCTTACTTAAACTTTCAGACCCAAGGGCAATGTCCCCTCAGCTCACTGGATACCCAGCTCATCAAGCACCTTGGAATGAACCAGGACATGCAGAAGACTGGGGAGACTGCTCCTCATGGACACCTAGCTGGAAACACACAAAAACCCACTCATGGTGCATCCTTGTTACTTCTTTCTTTCTTACATCTACCTATCTACAAATCAAAGGTTCAACCTTTACCTTCAGTCCTGCAACAACCTCTGAAAAGGACAAAGAACGAAAGACGGATTAGACCAGTTCTTTGTTCTTGCAGTGTCACCCTGACAGCCACTCTGCAAACCTGTTTGAAGCAGTTGTGTCCCTCCCTGTAACTTGTGACTCATGCCGAATTAACCTGGAACTTTTTGGCACCTTCCATTGTCTTCTTTTTTACATCTTGTTTTTCACCTGTCACTGTTTAGCCCCACCTTGCCCTTCAGATCTGGCACCTCACAGAGGGATCAACCTCCCGTTGATGCCAAAACCAACACAGGCAGTCCAGAGCTGCTGTTGGGGATTGAGAACCGAGTGGACAGGAGATGTTTGGCTATCCCCCCACTCTGTTCTCAGAATATGGGCTTCCAGTTCAGGCACTCTCATTTACAGCAACTGTGACAGAATCAATGACTAAGGATCTCAATAAGGACACCTGCTCCCTGCAAGTTATTTAGGGAACGTGCTATGGATGGGGCTGTTAGGCAGCTGTACTCTTTCCACATCTTTCTGCAGAGTGAAGTAATTCTAAAACATTAAGGCCAGCAATAACACTTAAGACAACATACTAAAGGAGAGATGGTCCAAATGCAGGAAGATACTTGGGTGTCTGATGTGGGAATTTCACAGTGGTTTCAAAGGGAAGGCAGGTGCTTGAACCATTTTGTGGGACCAGACATGCCAACTCAGGGCTGTACTGGGAAATGCAAACCAGCAAACACACAATTAACACCTGCCTAATCAAGTGGATAAAGGAGACATGAAAAGGTCTTGATATGCAGGAGATGTCTCAGTGCACCCCAAAGTAACGACCTCATGGTGATGTTGCTTGCATGATCATAACAGGTAAAAACCCCAGCCATGGAGCACACCGAGACATGGCAGGTGCCACATGACATAAACAGGTATTTTTAGATACTGCAGGTGCAGTACTACACAGCCTTACCAGACAGAACTGTCTGCAGTATTACCAGTACAATACTAACTGGTTACTATTTTTCAATCTCTTCCATCTACTTGTAAAAGAAGTCTTCAGGGCTGTTCTGCAGCCACTTTACATAGTGTGTGCCAATTTACACAGGCTTCATCAGCAGCAATGCCACTACGTTGCTTTTTCTCTTTAAATACATTGTTTATACTCCAGCCATAGTGGGCTCCAGAGCAGCAAGTACTATGCAAATAATTATTTGCTGGATTGTGGTAATTTGGAAGGGAAGAAGGATGCTGGAAACCCTCAGTTCAAGTCCCAAATAAATCACTGGTTTCCAGTTGCCTTAGGCAAGTCACTTGGTCCTCCCATAATAGTCTTCAAAACAGAAATGAGTATTTCTTTGCCTGGCAGAGAAGCTGAGAACACAAACCCATTAGAGACTGCCAAGGAGTTCAGATCCTATAGTGATAAGCAATTACTTAATACATAGCAATGCATGGGAGCATCTGTTGGTTGTTTTGCAATAAAGACCAAACTGCTTGGTCCGATGAGCACATGAGAGATTTTCTCAATAACAACAGCAGAAAAGCAAAGCAACAACAAAACCCCACCATGAACTGCAAGTTGGCTCTGGAGAGATGGTTGAATGAACTCTCATCTAACTGAACATTTCTGTCTGCTATGAATGTGTGCTTTCTTGGAGACAGAAAACAGATACTTTCTGCAGAACTTGTGCAACTGATTTGGTTATATAGAAAACGAAACCTGTACCAAAGACACTGAAGGAAACTGACTGATGCTGAGAGCTACAGTTTTGTAACAGAAGAAGAAACCATACAGAGTTATAAAACAATCCAGTGTACATATTTATTGATGATTCACAAAATCAAACATCATTCAACAAACTCACTCCAGCAGTTCCAATATGACATTGTTCCTTGCTAGGTTTGGCTGATTTTTCCAAGGTAAACAATATTTGCTTTTAACTCTGAGTGGGGAGAATCATGCTTTACAGCAGCCATTTCGTGACAGCTAGTGCATCACAGCCATGACAATATTTTAGGTTACACTTCCTTGTTAATATTTCACATAAAAACCCCTGCTACCTTCCAACAATGCTTGTTCAGTACTTCATGGCATGTACTAGTCTCATGAGAATTGTAACCCTTTAGTTTAGTGGGATTTATTAATAGTCCTGAAGTGCACTGGAGACACAAGCTGCTATCAAATTAACTGCCAGTGTCCTTCCATAATCTCATCAGAACATATGTTATTTTCAATAACCCAGTATTAAATTTACCAACAGTTTCATTGATAAAAAAATTATCTTGATTTCCCACTAAAACACACTCAGTCATATCCTGGTGTGCTATATACACGTAGTTACACCAGGAGCTTTCTCCATGTGAGTCACCTGCTGAGCTACAGGAGACAGGAGTGAGAAAATCTGGGGAAAGGAATAACATCTTTGATATTGTCAACTCCCAAGATGTACTGCAGGTAGCGTTCAAACCCCATTCCGAAGCCTCCATGAGGAACTGATCCAAATTTTCGGAGGTCTAGATACCTGTAATTTAAACAGACAGTTACATTTGCTGCATGGTTATGCTCATGTCTTTAAAGTGAGCTTTTTATCTAGGGTTCTGTTTTCCATCTTAATTCCCTTTGACCCTAACCACTGTGACTTCTGTGTTGGTCAGGGGTGTGAAGAAGCAGAATTGTGTCAGCAGAAACCCCAAGTCTGAACACATTTAGACCAGCAGAGCTATGCTTTGCCAATACCCTACTGCATGTTTTGTTTAGGAGCAAGAACAATACAAATAACAGCTTGAGCACCTCATATTGAAAACACCTTTGTAGTTTTAGTGACTAAAATATTCCTAGCAGAGGAACAAACCCAGGTTCCTACAGAATCACAAAGCACTTCCACTATTGAAGATGAAGCTCTCTGCTTGGGCTTGCCCAGCCCTTGTCATGTTGGTGTGGAAATCTGCCCTGCAAGTCCTTTCATTTTCTGTTTGCTTTCCAATAGCCTAAGTAATTTCATTTCCAGTAATTTCTTCAGAAGCTTAAATGGGTCTTGCTGTCTGTCTGTTCAACATTCCTTCTTTTTTTTTTTCTTTCTTTCTTTTAAGGTAATTATGATGGCTTTTTGCTACTTTTTCCCCAGTCACTCTTACAGACTGATTCATTTATTTCCATAGTAAGCCAGAAAAAAAAAAAAACAAAACAAAACTTGAACATATCTTCTCTAAAAATGAGATCTGGAACATGACATTTTATTT
>VZTN01008446.1:0-23424 GCA_013400515.1 Erpornis zantholeuca
CATTACCACAAGTCTTACAGATTTTCCATTATTAAAGACCAAAAGTAATTTATGTTTTCTTACATCCATCAAACATCTGTGAAGCTTCCCCTAGAAATAACCAATTACAGCATGTATCCAGGTGTATACAGATAGATGTGGGTTGCTGCAGCTAAGCCATCATCAGAAAGCTGTGCATGCCCATATTTATTTATGGTTTGTTGCAATGCCAGTTCATTGGCTACAGGTTTACACTACACATGTTCTCCTTTATACCTTCTGTCCAGTAATATGACTGATGTTCTCTTCCCCCAATTTGCTTATCAGTTCTGAATGACAATAAAGGTCAATACCACACTCTATTTTCTTTTCTGTACTTGCTTCTGAAAGAAAGTTCATGAAATTTGAATCCTGGGCCACCTGAGAAATCTGGTTTCCTGAATTTTCCACTCACATAGAATAGTTTCAATAATTTTCATAATTTGAAAGGAACAAATGTTTTTGGTACTTTTTCTGCCTCAAGGTGTGGCATTGACAATAAAACAGATAAATAATAATCCCAAACCTTTAAATCCACATTTTCTTTTTATAAATAAATCTACAAAATATTCTAGGCAAAGATATTGGTATGAATCTTTGGATATGAATCATAATAGCAGATTTTCACATCAGGTACTTGATTCCATCTCTGAACTCTGAAGCCTCTGCAGTGTGAATGGCAGCAGGAAATGGCTTTCAAACTCTTCCTAACAGATGGAATAAAATCTGCCAGGTTATTAAATTACTACACAACTATTTTTAGTTTCCATTTCTAAATCCTTTTTCTTCTTTTGTCATAGAATATGTCATTGCTAATCAAATCTCAGAAGCATTACTATTTTGAAAACAGAAGCTTGAAATGGCAGTTTATTATTTTTGCCCTGAACGTTTTTGTTGCTGCTTGATTTTTCTTCTAAAATTATGCAGTATTTACACAGATTTGTGTACTGAAGAATGGAGGAAGTAAGTCAAAACATCTGTTTATAGGACTTACAAGCTTTAAAATTATTTTAGTGATGAATAATCACTGTGAATGCTTATCTAGACTGCAGTCTAAGATTAAAGAAAACTGTTTGCTGAAAGCTAACAAATAGAAATGGCCTACCAACTATGAAAACAAAAGCAAATGCCTTGACTGTCTGGGCTAGAGCATATCAGAAGTGAAACATACTTTATTTTTGATGAATTATATTTAGAAAGAATAGGAAGCTACTCAACTGTTGAGAAAATTAAACCAATTGTTTCCTCCTGTGGACTCTGTCATAGTGACAGATTTTCTTCGTGTACAAAGAATCCTTTGAAGGCAAATTTGCTTGTAATTCAAGTGTTATGGAAAAAAAATTGTCTCATTGTTCATGTACTAACTGAAACACCCACCCTTTTCTTACATGAGGTCTATTATTACTGCTACATCTACACTACAGTACAGAAGAGATGATAATAAAAAAATGGAGCATCAAACATGGTTTGCAACTATTATCATAGCAAATATTGCAACACTGAATGGAAGTATATTAATTGTAAAGTGATCAAGTCAACTAGCAAATCGGGTTTTACTTAAGGACAACAAACTTCAGTCAACTAAGGAGTCAATTTTGCAACTTGCAAATTGCTCCTGTATCTGATTTTCAGTAGTGCATCAGGCAACAGTCAGCCTCAGATGGAACATGAAAATGCAACTGAAAAAAAAAAAGCAGAACAGAGAGATTTAGATTGGAGTGATACTGTACAGCAGACCTGTGACATCTGGAAGCTGTATTGATTTACATTACTGCTGCAAAAGCAATGTCAAAGAATGAGAAAAGCTCCCATGTTTTAGTTCAATTCCATTGAATCTAACAAGTGTGAAGGAACAGTTTTTGGGATTTTTTTGATACCACTAACATGACTGATGTCGCTCAGCTACAAACAAATAAATGTATCAATGGATGAGGCTTCTAACTTCTCTCAATTAAGGCATGGAACCTGCAGAATTTTTTCCAGTCAGGCATGGAAACTCTGAAATAACTTTACAACATGGTCCATAAGGTATGATTTCTTACAATAATATTTCTGTGGGAAATACTATACACTGTAAATTTTAACTACACGGGGTTTTCTACCTATCTCATGTGACCAATGAAAATGCAGAAAAGTACCAAGGCTCATCACTTTTTTGAACATTTCCAACTATTTGCTATCTTCGGTTTTGTGCTTTGTAGCAGAAGAATATAATGGGAACTCTTTCAAATACAATCCTGTATTTTTGTCTTCTTATTGACTTTGGTTTTGAAGATGGGGGAAAAAATAAAATAAAATAGAATTTTTTAAAAAGCATTAGTCCAAAAGATGAATTTGAAGGGCTCTGTAAATGATGTGTCTTCTGAAAAGGTGTCAATAAGGAAGAATGGGAGGAAGAAAAAACGTGTTTTCAAAAAGTAAAGGTGATAAAAAAGCCTACACTAAATGCAAGGCTTCTAGGTAAGAGCAATTTCACAAAACCCTTTCTTTTCACTGGACAGAACTAGACTACAACTCAAAGTAAGATTTTAGGGAGCGTTTGTTCCTCAGAACTATACTTTTTCTGTTTATTTTAGGAAGGAATGGTATCAAAATAGCATCTTTCAAATCTCTCAGAAACAACTGTGTTCAAAGTTTATTTACAATAGAAATCAAAACATAATATATTAAATAGAAAATGCCTCTTTTCTGTGATAGCCTTTGCAACTAAATAGTTTACTGGAGGAGCAATTAGGTATAGAAAAATTATAATATGCATTTTTAAAATTAAAACATATTATTTTACAGTTATTGCAATATGATATTGAATTGTTTAAATTACAGCATAATAATTCATTCCTGCAAGCATTCAGTGGCACTAGGCCTTTGGCCTCTTGCCTAACAATACACTAGACAAGAATTATTACATTGTAATTCACACTCTGTCATGCCTTTTTGCTTAATTAAAGCATAACCCTTCATGACATGACAAGCAATTTGACTGTTACCATAATAGATTATTATCCCACCTAACTTATTTTAGTCTTACAAACCATTATCTTTTTTTTTTTTTGGTACATGCACCAAGAATTATCAGAACAAATACACAGATGTTTCTTTATATGTAAAATATGAATAGGTTTAGGAAGAATAGCTAACAACATAAGGTTGTATTTTTTATTAGAACTACTGCTTGAGGTAACTTGGGCACTTTTTTCTTTTCTTAATTTTTTTTGGGAATTAAATCCTGCAAAACTTTGTAAAACTATTAACATTCAAGTCTCAGATTATGTGGCTACCTATATATTATTGTTGAGCTTAGCTACCTAAATGATAAAGTTATACTATTTTGGTGAATTCTAATGTGGTACTAAAAGAACAATGAGGGTGAGGTTACAATGTCTCTCAAATTCCAGACCAGGAAGTCACCAGATTAATTTTGTTGCAATACAGCAGTTAGCTACTCTGTGTTGAACATGATGTAATACTTAAAACTTATTTTTCAGAAATAACTCTTTGAATCACTTTTAGTAAGCTCTCTGCCTTTTGGTGTTTCTTGGACTGAAACCTGCTAATATAGAAAAGGTAATCTGTTATTAAAACACATCTAATTATAATTAAAGATTGACTAAGAGAAATTCTACTTCTGTAAAAAGTCAATTACAAAAGCCATTGACCGAAGCAAAACATTATTCCATCAGATGAAATGGAAAAATATGTCAACAGCTGTGAAAACACACTTTAATATTCCAGCTTGCATTCAAAATATTTTAATTAATATTACATACTTGGTAATGCCTTCACATGGCCTTCAGAGGTGCCATACAACACAACCATTTGGCTATGAATAATCCCTTGGTTTTGGCAACTACCAATTCAAAATTAAAATATTTAAACATGGAACTCTGAAGTTCTGTGTGAACAAAACCCTGGATTTACTCAGAAGACATATAGGCAATGCATAAAGCATACATACAGAACAATTTTAGTATGGATATTATACATACCATATCTAATAGATGTCCTACCAGCTTCATATAATATCAAGGTGTAATTTAACGAGTTTCCACTGAACTCTGTATGTCTTCAAGGTGACTGGGTTGTCCCTGGAACTCTCTCTGCTATAACTATAAAATGTCTATGATGTGACTGTGATATAACTGAAACAGCTGCAGTCTTTGATCATATGCTGGCAGTTTACGTACAGATGCAGAATGTATAATAAGGGCACACTTTATTAACTTGACTGATGTTCTGTTATTTTACTGTTTCCAAAAGCCAAAGGAGACTAGGCTCCACCATGTTACCTTGAGAGTAATTTATTGTTGCAGCTATTCAAAATGAAATATCTATCATTAATGTCTAATTGATTACCAAAAGCAAGAAGCATACATTGGCCTCAGTTGATCTGACATTTGCTATGATCTTTAAAGCTGCTGTTACAGCTAGAATTATTTTGAATTAGCACAAAATACATTTTAACTACAGTTTAAAAACACTGCCAACACTCTGAATGTATGCATATGTTTCCTGTTAATAGCTATTTCTACATATATACAGTCTAGTGGAAGTTACAGTGAGTTTTTACCATTTCTTAAGTATAAAAATGCACCAATTCTGAAGGCCTGATAATAAAGTTAGACCTTGACAGCTAGTGGCTGTATTATGTTGTATAAAAGCATCTGTGTTCTCCTTAAAATGTTAAAACATGTTTTGGTAATAATACCAAAATTATTTAAACTATTCATCTTTCTCAAAGTAGCCCAATTAGAGAGGAAATAATTCACACTCTAATTTGGCTACTTTGAGAAAGTTGAATTGTGTGTTCAGTAATTAAGAAAAAATATTACTTAAAACCTAGATATTTTGGCTCTATGCATGCAATATGGAAATCACACTAACATTATCAATTATAGGTAAATATAAAAATTTGTAATGGGCTAATATGGACAAAGAGTTATTTCACAAAGAAGATGAAATTAACATTCCCATAGAAGATGTACTAATAGTTTTGCACTAATCCAAAGAGTATAAACTTATTCTAGATATAAAGAGCATTTAGAATAGCCACTTTTCTAATAATTTTTTTTTTTATTTCCCAATTTCTTTTCTCTAGCCTCCATTTATATCTCTGCACTCTTAACTCTAAATTTAAGTTTCACTTTGTGCTTTTATTTTTATTGGAAGAAATAAAAAGTCCTAGACACTTAAGTCATTCTGCACCCATATTCCCAGTTTGCCTCTTTTTGTAATCTTGCACAGAAAATACACATTTTCAGAACCTTACTGGGCACAAAAGAGAGGTTGCAAAATTATTGTACTGCTTTGATGGGATGGCTCTCTCTCCAGGACCTCCTTTATGTAATCCCTGCCTTGGTTTTCTTTTCAATCCCTTTCTCTATAGCCTTTATGCTGCAATTGAGGGATAAAATATCTCAGAAGTTAGAGAGCCTGATGCCCACAATATGTATATTTACATTTTTTCCCGTGGATCTCTTCATCTAGATACAGCTAGATCTGTTTCTATTCCAGTTTTAAGCATATGTCAGTAAGCATTTATACTTTAATCTTCTTTAGTATGGATATTCCCCAAGAAAGTGTAATTCCTCTAGTCCTCAAGCTTAACCCCTCTGATTAAACTTCTGGCTTGTTCTTAGAATCCTAAAAGATTCTGAAATATGTTCAATTTTTTTTTCCCCACACCTTGAAAGCTTCCCATTTCTAGAAACAAGGAGAGATACCAGGTAAATTTAAAGTATAGACATTGAAACAGAACAGATTTATTTAATGAAAGTCTGATGCCTATTTCATGAGCTTCATTTTCACTGACATTTGTTATAAGACACCAGAAATTAGAGTTATAAAGAAGGAATAAATAAGCCAAAGTATTCTAAGTTATCCAGTCAAAAAAACATGGTCAGAAAAGTTTTCTGAGATTGAATATCTTCTTATTATAACCCGGATTACTTTTCAAAACATAGATAAATCTTTATGTAGGCATATGATTGGCCTCCTTTCCACTTTTTTTCCTTTGGCTTCTTGTACTTCCTAAATACTATTTGCAGTGCAATTGTTCTGCCACATATCTCTCTGATACATTCCAGCACCCTTTATTCTTCTCCATCTACCATGTTCCTATCAGTACCTTTTTGTACTTCAGCTCACTTGAGAATACTGGACTTTTTTCAATGACTTCATCTAACTGACTCCAGAAAAATATGCAGTTAAATTAATCACAAAGTTTATTATTGAAGTATTAAACTGAATCCTAGAAAGAAATAATTGCTTTATAAATATTCTAAAATCTCAGATACTGACTGTGGGTCAAATATAAGAGAATGTTTTCAGATAAGCTACTACTCACCCATTGAAATATCTCAGTCTAATACCACACAACTTCTGTTCAGAAAGTATATATTGCTATGCAACACTATTTGTGATTCAAAGCATTGCCCACTGATTTATCAGGTATTCTTTTTTTTTAATATTGAATACTGTGCCATTATTCAACTGTATATCACTTAACTAAAAATCTAATTTTCATAGTAAAACAAATCTTACATATAAAATCTGGAGAGTTGACTTCTGTAGTTAAAGATGTTCCACAAGATTTCCCCCCTCCCTGCCCTCGGGAGAATATAGATGGCTGAAAAAGAGCTGTTCTTATGCTCATCTATTCTCCTACCTTTTCTGATGAGTTGGCTGCAGAGAAGTGTATAAATGGAAAGCTCAATTAGTGCAATTTTTGTATCCGTGGATGTCAATCATTACTGTTGAGAGGTGGGACTTTCAGGATCTCTGTGCATTAATTAACAGCTCATCTCAGAAGAGTAGTCATTACACCTAAGGACCAAAAATAAGTTTTAATTAGAGTCTAGAAGACAGTGTGCCATCTACTTATAAAACTAGTTCTTTAGTTAAAAATGAACAGCAATGGGACATTATTAGTGACAGTGCAAAGGACATAAATCTACTGCTTTCCTTTCAGAATGCAGCAGTATTGTTGTGTATGTAGGTCTGGCTGGAAAACTGGACAAGTTCTGTAACACCATGAGGACACGGCTCAGATTTCAGCCAGGCTGTATGAATGCCAACACGACCATTAGACCCTTGTGAAATTACTGGTGCTAGGCTGCTGCTGAGGGAAGGCTGTTACACAGCTCAAGTTAGGTTGTATTTCTCTCTCCCAGCCTGTCTCTGGCTGCATGTGCAGTAGGCACACCAGGGCAAGCTCAGCACAGGCAGCGAGTGGGCATCGTTCACCAGCTGCGTGTGGGCAGCTTTTGGCTGGCCTGAGACATGCCAGGGCTCCAGAGAGGTGAGAAACTAGCCAGGCTAACTGCTGTCAGCTGCCCAAGAGGCCTTGCCTCGTGGCATGACTCATCTGAGGACAATCCAATATTCTGCCTAGGATTCTCTGGGGAAATAAAGTATAAATAATTGATTATATCATTTATAAATTAAAGGCAGGAAAACAAAATTTAAAAGCTGGTCTGGAAAAAAAGCATGTCAGCCAATAACTCAAGCATGAAAAGCGGTAAAACTGAAAGAATTAAGTTTACATCCCAGAGAACAAGAAAAACTATGGCTGAAATAAGAAATATAATGCACTAATTAAAAAAAACAAACAAACAAAAAACCAACCAATACCAGCACTCAAATTGATCTAAGAAGGATGAAACAAGACAAAAAAAAAATCAAGCTCCAATATGAAGATAAAGAAGAAAAAAAACAGTCACAAAAATAGTCATAAAGATTCAGTGTTACCAATTATGCAGTTTCTTGAAGGACAAAAGTTAATTTATACTTACATAAGTAATAATAATAATAATTATAAAGGTTATTGCAAAGAAAAAGAGCAGAATGGGAAGATGTGTCAAAAGGAAAGTAAGATTTACTATGCATCCAGGAATAATAGAGCAAGTGTTATGACCTTCTTCCTTGCTATTATGTTTCATGGTCTTTTACTAAACTATCTGTAAATATGTTTAAGAGACCGATATTTTTCTGAAACACTTTTTTGAGAAAGACATGCTATGAATTTCCAATCTAGTCAGTATATCTGAGTAATAGAGAAAAACAGCACAGAATTTAACAAGAAAAAAAGCTGTAGCTATTGCTGGTATATTGTTTGAATTGTTTTATTCTAAATAACAGTGAGTGATGAAAACAACATAGTGAGGGAGCAATCAGTCTTTTAAAGACATTTAGAAAAACGTGCATAATAATTTATGCTCATGTCATTCAGAAAATTTATGCTAATGCCCTTAATAAATATTTTAACATTTTATGCCCAAACACTTTCTTGTAAATTTTTGCAGCCAAGAATTGTTTTCTACAGAACAGGCACAGAAACACTCTCTAGCATGTATTAACTTGGAATATTATTGTATTTACTAGTAGATTTCTGTGGGCTGCTTCAGCTTATCAGATATGCTGGCAGTACATACCAATACATACTTAAGAATGCTAATACTGAAACTTGCTATTTAAAAGTTCAGGATTGAATCTGAAAAATAGACTATATGCTACTGCTATGGATGTATGCATCTTACAAAAATTTGGTATTTACTTCTCTGTAGGTCTAGGTTATTTTTCACATGGTAACAGATTTAAGGAAAGATCATGTTTAATATTGGCTGGCACCATGGGTAGGTTTTTTTAAATGAAAAGAAAAAGGAATTTATCCAGGGCTTGTCACTTGTATTCTCTGAAGTAAAGAAAAGTGCTGAGTCTTGCTATCTGGGGTTTCCTATAAGTAACATTTAACACATTTCTTGTCAGCTGCTTCTCTTCATTAAGAAGACGGAAGAGATAATAGATACACTAAACTCCAGAAGAGACAGAGAACCTTTGTTCCTCTGAACAATTATATCAATTTTTATAATGGTTTAATTTGTTGTTATTCACAAGGGACAATGCCGAGAGCTGAAGCAGAGGACTGCTAGCAAAGTACAGATTGCATGTTAGCAGCATGGTGCCTTCTCAATCCTTCATGTTTCCTAGTTTGCCTCTTCTGAACTCATACTCCAATACACTGTTTTGGAAGGCAGCCATAAAAGAGGCTAACTCAGACAATAAAATCTGGGTGATCTACTGAACTGTGACTGAGATTTGTGACCTGCCTTAAACTGAATCAGATTCAACTACAAGACTTCTTACAAGCAGCTCTCACCAAGAGCCTGGCAGAATGTCAACACAGTTGTACTAAATATTTGACACAAAACTTGCTGAGAACCACATGGTATCATGTATTGTCATGGAAGTTACTTAAAGCTGGATTAATTCAGGGGGAAAGAATAATAAAAAAATAGCAATTAGAAAATGCTTCTTACAGTGAAGAATGTTACATAGCAATTAAATTATATTGAACAGAAAATAAAAAAGAGGAAAAATACTAAAATTATTTCAGGCACCCTCATGGCCAAATTTGAACCCTTCATTGAAATTTGAAAGTTTGATGTCTCGTCCAAAATTTCCTCAGTGGCAACAAAGAAAGGGAAAGGCACTTCCAGATATCAAAGCAGACTTAGAAGAGTTTCTATCTTTACACTTGTTGTTCTGGGAGTGCTGAGCACCAAGCTCCTAACTTAGACATGTTAGGGTTGGTGAGTACTCACATGTTCGTGAGTACTTGTATTTACTTAGGATACATCCTACAGTTTGATTTTCAGAGGTGCCTAGTAAATAAATTTCAGTGCAGCACTGAACATTTATCTGCTCCTTTAGATGTTGTTGGAGATATGGGCAGGGATTTCCCAATTTCTAGAACACTAGCAAAATGCTGAGGGGCAGTACTGTGCAGAGGTCCTTATTCCTATTGATCAGTGCCTTTCCTCCTGCTTACCACAACATTAATAACACAAAAAAGTACAAATACTTTCATATTTATATTGAATTGTATTTATTGTCTCTCATATGGTTAATACTATACTCTTTTTGGGGAAAAAAAATTATCCTGCTTTAAAATTTTAATTTTCTTTTCTCAAGAAAAGACCAGAACAATGAAAAAAATTTGATTAATTTATCACCATAGATATGTTCATTCCTCCAGCTGAGCTAGCTTTTTAAGAAAATTTCTGAGTCTCCTATAAAAAATAAACTTCAGTGTGTGATCAGAATCAAGAAGCCTTCAGCACACATACTTAGCCTTCAGTCTAAAAACAGACTGAGGTTGGAACTTGAGGACCACAGCTTGTTCTTTGTTAACTGATGAAATATCTGATTATTCTTGAAAAATAATAAAAATCAGAGATTCAAGATGAATATCTATGTGTTCACACAAGGGGTGGAGGTAAGCCAATAAACATAATATTTAGCTTTTAACCCCACATAACATTTCTTATCTTCAGTAGTTTCTGCTGAAATTGTAGTTACAGCAGAAAAATATTTATGGAATAACTATGCAGAAGTGTTTAATAAGGCACTGGAAAACATAAAAGCATAAAGAAAAATGAACTAAAATTTAACTGAAATTTAGAAGTAGCAAAACAAGCAGAGAGCAACTTGTTCATGGCCAGCACTGTCTATAGATCAAGGCCTCTTCACGAAATCCATCCATTTATCATACAGCATTGGAGTCACTTTGAAAATTATTCCATTGTAGTCAGCAACACCCAAACTGCAAATGGAAGTTATTAATCAGACAGCAGTACCACAATGTTTTCTACTGTCAAGACAACAACCACTGCTGACTAATGAATAAGAGAAGAGTTTGTTTTAAATTAAGATACACCTGTATGTGATAGCTTGGGTTTCTGCATTTGCTGCCTCATTTTGGTACCAAATTAACCTTTTACTTGTTGACTTTTTCTTAAATTTCCTTATCTCAATTTCTCTTTTACTTCACAGGATCACATCAGAAAATAGACAAATTATATAAAAATTTTTCTTTTCTTCATTATTGATTGGAAAATTTTCAATTGCTTTTTATTATATTCTTACATAGTTAAAAGTTGAAGAACTTAAGAACATTATGGTCTTATTCTTATATTATTATACCCTTATAATATAAAAATGTTCATTAATTTTGAGGGACAAAGAAGGCAATATTTTAAAAATACTTTGTGCTCTTCCACTGGGCTGGCCAACATCATTGCAACTTGTTGGATAAAACTTTGCTAGAAAAAAATCACCACAAATAAAATACAATATAGAAATACCAAGAGTTAATAAGACAAGAGTAGAAGAACTAATAATAGCGGAATTTCTGGCTGTCTGATTTTAGTGTGATTAACAGCTTTCTTTTACTTGTTGGAATTTTATGATCAAAAAAGGTATTAAAATGTTAACAAAATTCTCATAGAAAGGAAGGGATTAAGGCAGTATTGGAAAAACAATGCAAGAGAGATAATGAGAATGAAACATGGTTGCTTAGAAACAATTGAGGTTATATATGAAGTACCTGGGCTTGCCTAAATTTGAGAGAATAATATATTTTAGGAAACGTCATGCTTACTTGTACAGAGTCATGCTGCCATGCTCATAGAATGATTTAGGTTGGAAGAGACGTGAAAGACCACCTAGTTCTAGCCATGGGCAGGGAAACATTGTTGGCACCTCTACCATTCAGAGAAGGAAGTTATGATCTGGAATGTAGATACAATGCAGAAACCTCCTGGCTTGCTAATGCTCTATTACGCTGCCCCTTTAACAGATATTGGGTAGTTGAAGTGCCCCATGAGAACCAGGACTTCTGAACATTGGACAGCTCCTATCTGCCCATAAAACAACTCATACGCGTGGTCTTCCTGGTCAGGTGGCCTGTAGCAGACCCCCACTATAATGTCACCTGTCCCTGTGCTCCCTTTATCCTGACCTAGAAGCTTTTGACTGACTCCTCATCCCTTCCCAGGCAGATCCCCATGCGCTTCAGCTGGTCATTGACAGAGAGGGCAACACCACCACCTCCTGGTCTCCCATAGCTGCTCTTCCTAAAGAGCCTATATCCTTCCATTCCAACATTCCAGCCACAGAAGCCACCCCACCACATTTCTGTGATGCCAGTAAGATCATATGTCTACAGGCACACATATTTCTAAATCCTTGTCTATTACCCATGCTACATGGGCTTCCATGGAGGCATTTAAATTGTGCCCCCAGTGAAGCTGACTTACTGGCTGGAGTGGCTGGAATTCCTTTGTGCTACTCTTTAGGTGCTCTCCTGATGATCTGTGCAGGCTTCTGGGCATCTCTTGCTGGCACTGGCATCAAACTGGTTGGATTAAAATTCCCTTTCCCTGGAAAGTTTCATTTAAAGTCTTCATCATCTTGTCAAATGCATGAATTATGTTCTCTTTTTCTGATAGATGGGCTCCATCAGCCCCGGCAGACCAGGTTTCTCAAAGTGAGTCCCATGGTGTAACAGACAAACCCTTGGCTGTGGCACCAGTCCTGTAACCATTTGTCAATTCACCAGAGTCAGCTAGCCCTTTCAAACCCCTTTCCTCTGACCAGCAGGATTAGTGAAAACGTGCTCCAGAGTCCCTTACTGCTCCGGGACTCTAATCCTTCTTGATACTCCTCAGACTGCTCCTGGCTGTATCACTGGTGCCCATGGGAAACAACAGCAGTGGATAGTAGCCAGAAGACAGCATAAGGCTTTACAGTCTCTCAGTGACATCCCTGATGTGAGCTGCGGGGGAGCAGCACACCTGTCTGTAGAGCACTTTAGGTTGCAAATGGGTGCTTCCATAGCTCTCAGAAGAGTTGCCCGCTATTTACTGCCTGTGGCCTCTTCTTAGTCGCACTGGTTGTTGTGCAGGGAGCAGACTGGACTGCATTACTCAGCCCCAGCAGCTCTCCTGAGGTGATGGATCTTTCCTCTTCAGTTTGCAGAGCAGTGAACGGGTTCTGTAAGGGCACCTCAGGCTTCAAGGAAGTGTCTTTCTCCTGCTGGTCCTTGCCATTGCAAGCTTCCACTCTTATGTATTACTGGCCTCCTCCCTACTGTGAGTGTGTTGTTGGGGGAATCTTTCAGCTGTTTGGCTGCAGGCTCTGGGTTCACTGCAGACTGTACTTGGAAACAGCTATTTAACTCCTTCTCAGCTTCCCCGATGTTATATAGCCTTATCACCATCTCCTGCAGCTCAACCACCTGCATGTTCCACTGACCTGGGCAAGAGAACCTATTGTGATCAACCTTTCCTGTACTTGTGAAGTGTTTCTGCAGAGAATGGATAACACACGTCTTTATAGGGAGATACTCTTTGTAACTTTGATCTTTGTCACAAAAACGTATAGAAATGTGTCACTGAGACAAAATCAAAATTTACAGTTGGGCTCACCAGGTTCACCCTATCAGAAAAGGGAGCAGTGCCCTAGTATTAAGACTAAGAACAGTAAAGCAAAAGAAGAAATGGTGGCATATTCTATCTGAAGAAAACACTTGTAAAGATGGTATAAAGGATGAATGAGGCAGTGATTGACACAAAACTGGAGCAAGAACTTGAGAGCATAGCTTCAGCCTGAAGTTAGGTCAACTGCCTTATTTAACCCTGCCAAAGCATTGGTAAGGTTTGTCGCTTGAAAGAAGCCTGCAAGACAGACCGGGGAAGAGACCACAGGGGCAGCTTGCCCCTGTACATTCATAACAATAAATAAGGTTATCTATCATGACCAAGCCATCTGGAGAAGTCCCTTACACTGTACTGAATAGATGTTACACATGTATTTAACGTTACAAAGTGTGCTTAAAATAGCATTGATTTGTTAAGAAGCAGACTGTGTCCTATAATCAAAGGCAGTATCACTGTAAATGTGCAGGCAAAAATTGTAGCAAGAATTTTAAGGGCATTTTGGTACTAATGATTTATAAGTGATGATACACAACTTTAAAAAAGAAAAACAGATGACTTTTCAAAGTGCTATATATTGCAGCAGTCTAGTACTGAAAGCAGTGATCCAGCCATCGGTGTCTGGGTATTTATTCCTTTTTAGAGAAGTTATTTAAAACAGGTCAGTTCCATCATCATATATCAATCAACAAGTCATATAGTAAGAAAAATTATCTACCCTGCAAGTAGCAACTTCACAAAACCCAACAAACAAAGCTATCTTTTTCTTACTGGTAAGGTACGCATTCAAGCTCTGCAATTAAGGGTATATATGGGAATCCAACTGATCATGGGATTATCTACGGGACAAAATAAATTACAGCTAAAAGTACAGGATCTGGATTGAGCTGTAGCCTTGCCCTACCCTCCCCCTTCTGCTGTAGAACACAAAAGCTATGTTAAAGGACATTTTATTTCAGATCATTACACTTCCTTTTCTACTGCTCTCTCTTTAATATTGTGCACCCTTGCCATGCTCCCTAAACATCATAATAGGAAAATAAATGACAGGTATAATTTCTTTTCTAAGAAGCAGGCAGGTAGATTGAGAAACATTATGTACTACGCTGATAGTCTACAGCACATGCAAGTGAAACCACCACTGAAATTAATTCCAGTTACTTTGTTTTCTCCCTTATGACCTCTCTGATGACAGAATCAAAATCCCCTCAACTTCATATATATAAAATATGAGAGACCACATTTTGTACTCTGAGAAAAATCTGCCTGTTATCTGTTCTCCACATTAAGTCCACTTCACTGTAAAAAGCTCCTGTATCAGCATTTCTGTCTACAATCATACGGTTGCTGCAGCCTCAACTATAAACTTTAGAAAAGTAGCTCTCTCTCTCTTTCTATGGCTATCTGTTCTTTCCCCAATAATCTTGGCACATTTCTCTGCAACACCATCTTTTGGTGGGCTGCAACGTACGGGGCTTAACAACATGGCATCAGAATGCAAATTTTAGCCTACCCTTTCCTGTTCTGCTTCACAAAAGAAAAGCGACTCTGCTGCCTACCTTCAATGACCCTCACAGACAAAAAGAGCACCTTGTCAGAGATCATTTTCTAAGAGATGAGCAAACCTTTAAAACAAATACGATGTCTTCAAACATCTCACCCCCTTAGATCTAAGCATGCAGTGTAACACAGCTTAATTTACCAAAGGCATTAAACCTGAAAGGTTCCGTGGCTTTACAATCAGGAAGAAGATCAAGTAAGGCTACCACAGCTTTTCTGTGCTGCTATTTAGCACCCCTGAATCAATTCAGCTCCAGCTGTGGAGCACTGCTTAAACAACACTAAACCAGAGAAGAGCAGCAAACTTGCATTTCTCCACTTGGGCTGGCTGATACTTTAAGGGGAGGAAAGTAAAGGTATCATTAAAGTTGTTTTCTTCACTAAGAAAAGCATGTCAGGGTAGGGTAATACCCTTAGAGTGTTTCTAGATACCGAAAGGAAAAAAAAAATCACCGAACGTTGCAATAAGGCCATTTACAGAATGTAATGATCTCTCTCTTGATCACTGGGATGTTGGGGAAGATGTGAGCAACTTTTTCTGATGCTCATCAGCTGATTTAACTTGATGAAAGAATGAATCTGCACCTAGGAGATCTAGGTGCAGATTTCAAGATGTAATTCAGGGTTTCAGGTCTCTTTGCATCCATGGTAGCGTATGCCTATTTCCCTTTCTGGGTCACATCCAGCTCTCATGCATCCTCTTTCTGGAATCCATGTAAATTCTGCCCTTTTTTTAATTTTTTGCTTTGTTTTGTTTTGGTGTGGTGGTTTTGTTTATTTGTTTTCTTGTTGTTTTTTTATTTGGTTGTGAGGTTTTTTGTTTGTTTTAGTTTTGTTTTTGTTGGTGGTGTTTTTTTCTTTTGTTTTGCTGTTTATCCATTTTCACTTGAATATTGAAACTGAGAAAAAAATACTAATTTTCATAATGTGTAGAGTTGTACACACCACTTTTACTGACACTTTTTATAATTAGTCTAGACAATGCTGATTAAATCCCTTTTTGATATTTAAAAATACCTTTATTGAAATACTTTACTAGAATTAAGTTTAGGTTGAGTTTTTTTTCCCCCCTCATCTGACTGAACTGAGCACTGAAGGAACTGGAGGACATTGGCACTCTGCCTTCCAGCAGTACTGTGTTCTTCTCTGGCTGCAGAAGCATTTAGCAAAACACAACATATTCCTTGTGGTGAAAAGCTGAAACATTTGAGTAAAATTGTTGTTTTACTTTACTGTCTACTCATGAACATTAATGCCACAAACTTTGGCTGTAGTATTTAACTGGCAAGCTAGCAGCAAACATAAGGCTTTTAAAATTTGTTTTAAAAATTACTCGATCAACATTGTCACTGCCCAAAGTGGCACTTTGTTAACTCTATGTCTTTGAAGCATCAGCACCCAGTGGGAAAGATTTTTCTGAAGGCTTGGAAAAGCAGAAAAAATTGTCATCAACCTAAGTTTTCAAAAGTGTTCAGGTTGAAGCTGGCAGTCATTTTTATAGTGGGAACCCAGTTGCTGACAGTCAAATACCACACATGTGGTTCAGAGGCTACCCCAGCTTTATGAGTCATGATTAAGGACCACATCACTCCAATTGCTGTTGCAAAGCAATCATGTGGATAGAAGATATTCACTAGAAAGTCAGCATTTCTGTTCTGTATGCTGTTTCTGTATAGACGTCTGTGTCTAGGCAATGTAGTAAAACATCTATTTTGCACTTCACATTTAAGGGAATCTGAACAATGATGGTGAAGCTGTCCTTTTAGCCAAGCAATGATCTGAAAAAAGTATCTCCTTATCATTAGAGAAAAATTTGTAAATTGTCTTACACGAAAATTGAAATTAAAATAGATTCTTGGGTGGTGTTCAGTCTGACTAAAGCAGCATCCTTGTGTAGTACAAGAGCAATACAACATTCAGCTTTCTATTTCCACGTGTAAAACAGTAGTAAAATAAAGAAACTATACCTTTGATTGCCTATGCCCTGTGGCTCATAGCAAGTGTGATAATGTTTTTCTGTGTGCATGACACCGCTTCTGCTTACTGTATGTAACTAAGGAAAGCGTTAACCGTACTAAACTTTCTGTTTATAATTCTAACAGGCTGGCTTGATTTCTACTTTAAAATATCTGTGCACATATTTGTTATTACACTTCTCTTATTCAACCATTATCTAAGTCAACAGCGCGATCTTCATCAAGACAGCTTGTATTTATCACACTTCATGTACTTAAATTGTATGTCAACCTGTTAAGTAAAGTCCGAGGAAATTCTTGATTGATTCTGAAGTTAACCATATGGTTATCTAGCAAGTCAACAGAAACTAAATTCATTACCCAAATCACTTTTATGTAATCATTATTGACCAGTATTGTTTTAATGCTCATTTTCTGTAGTCTTTGGCTGGGTAAAATGGCAATGGTAATTTAGTGGTCACCATTTGTAGCATAACCAAAGCCCATTAGTGTGTGAACAAGGGCACAAATCTCGAAATAGTTCAGAGAGCTTGTTTTCTGACAGCTAGACTGAAGTAAAACATGATTATGACATTATGTAATTCTGTATCTTTTACTGAAACTCTAAGAAGTGAAACCAAGCTGCTCCTTATATGCTGCCCCTTTCCACCAGAATAAGGGACAAAAATAAACCTAACTTTTTTCACAACAAGACCTAACCATTTTCAGTCACTTTTTTCTTTTGTAGGAATAGGCAAACCTCCAACCAAAGTGAAAAAAATTGCAAGGACTATTACTTCAGTTGTAAAAGGAAACTCTGAGAAATGAGATTTTTTCTTTCTTGGGTATCTGCATTTTGATATATTCCATATTTGCATGATCCTATACCGTTTTTCCCAAAGCTCTTCTGCCTCACTGAGCAAGGAATTTGCTCTGGGCATGAATGGGGATGACTTAGTGCAGGGTGCTGTTAGTCACTAGACTCCTCAGATTTCTGAAAGAATTTGCAAAATGTGTAATAAAGAAAGCAGATGCTATGAGAAGGACTTTTCCATCTATTAAACTTTTGCTGTGTAGAAATGGATTCTAGATGCTATCGTAGACTTCCTAAAGGGTACTGCACACCCCCTAAAATGTATTTCTCAAAGTTGATACCACGTGGTGTATTCCCTGTTTCTGGGTCTGTGGAGCTGGTTTGGAACTGTTGTCCTTTTAAAGAATTATGAAGATTCACAACTTCAAACATTTCCATGGTTGTAATATTAAGCTGTGTCAGGAACAGAGAAAGACCTCCATGGTTCTGATTTTCAAATAGGGCTCAGCATTTTAAATTGTGTACTCACATCTTTGGATTCTTTTACTTTAGTCCCTATTGACACAGAATTTTAGGCATAGCCTTGAAACAATATAATTTCCTGGACTTTTGATTCTTGCTGAAGTTTTTAACTCCAAGCTAGTCATTCAAAATTCTCAAATTAATATTTTTATTTGTGAGGTAGCTAAAAGGGGACCTGCTACTTTTCACTAGCTTGAATATGGATAGACAGACTCCAGACTGACCTGTAGATCAAGATGGAGTGTATGTGCTGCCAGCAAAAGAGTACAAGAGCATGGTGTAGGTACTGAAATGTCAAGATCTTATGAGGCCACATTTCCTGTGCAATGCCATCAGAATCACAGTAATGCTGAAAAGAGCCCATTCAAAAAACCGTTGTGGACATGAGAACTTTTAAGCACTGGACTTTCTGGAGTAAGTGTGAATAATCTATTCTAGGATTCCTTGTAAATCACTCATTTGCTTCTGAGTCTTTGACCCAGCCCCATCCTTCTGCTCTGGCTCCTATGACAATTGTAGATAATTATCTCCTGCTCCACAGGTGGGGTGATAAGTATCACACAAAAACTCAGAGGGTAACAACTATATAATCCAAAATGCCTTGGACCACTCTTTGCACCAGGATGATTGAAAAAAGCTCTTTGGTCATCCCAGCCTGCCCCTGTGGTCTGAATAAGGGATGATCTGATAAGGATGAAGGGGAAAAAAAAGGAATCACGTAGCTGAAGATTGTGGCATATGATATACAAAAAACACCTAGCTGAAATTTACATGGACAAATTTAATTCTCATATTTGTAAATCCTGATCACTTGATTTTGGAACTTTGAAATTTTGTTGTTTTAGCTGTTTCCACTCTGCTGAAAACTCCATACATAGTTCTACATGTTCCAGGTCTCATTAAACCTACACAAGAAAGAAGAAAGAAGAAATCCCCTACCCTTCCTATGTTCAGAAAAGCTGCACAAGAGCAAATAAAAAAAAATTAAAAAAAAAAAAAATTTATATCTTTGAGAACTGGCAGTGGTGCATTATCAGTCAAACACCTACAGGCTTTTAATCACCAGCGAATGTAGCTCAAACCCATTATATGTCAGGTCCCACTTGAGCTGATACGCTTATTGAGTTGTACAGCATCTGGTTGGCATCACTGAATAGAACTGGATGTCATGCAGATTTGAGAGTAATTTGATGGTCAAAAATCTGATATATTATTTTTAAAAGGAACGTAACACTTCAGGGCTTTGGAACCAACTTGTTAAATTGGCTAAAAATCAATAAAAAATCAGAGTTCTGTCAGGTTTCTCTGCTTGCTCTGCATACCACCAGGATATTAAGGCATGATGAATATATGTAATATTGCCCTTGCAAAGGAGAGTTCAAAACACATTGGACAGCACTGCTTATATTCAAAGCTCACCCTGCAGAGGCTTTTTCGTACTGGATGTTGTCTTGGTTTGAGACAAATTTAGGAGGAAACATCCTGAAATTAATGTCTCTCTAAAGAAAAGCCAGGTTTTGGCACTCCCTCCCCCACTGATACGAAAGGAATTTTCTTGGATGAAAGGGAAAAAAATTATTTATTTAACAAAGTGCCCACAGGGCATGGGAAAAAAACTCCACAAAACCAAAACTGTTAAAATACTAAACCTCCTTGATGCGGAGGAAGCTGGTGGATATAAGAGTTCCCTCTGCAGCTGGCTCAGCCCCTCCCGAGGTCCAAGGCCGGGATGCAGAGTCCCTGCAGCCTCCCCACTGATCCCCGGGGTCCCATGGGCTGGTTCTTGGATCACAGCTAGGCTGAGCAGTTCCAGAAGTTGTTACCGGAGAATTGCTGTATGCAGTCCTTGGAAAAACTGCGCACCTCAGCTAAGAGGCTGGCTAAAAGCAGGGATCCACTCTCCCGGCTCTGCAGCGGTGAGAACGTGAGGGAGTGTGTGAGACTGAACACAAACCACGCTGGGGAATTTTTCTGGCTTCCCCTCCCTGTTTTCCTCGGATCCGGCTTATAGCTGTGGGACCGCTTTCTGGGCATAAAGCAGACGATAGGGGAATACAGTATGATCATAAAATCACCCCAAGACGGATGTTCTTGGCTGCATTGGCTGTCATGAAAACAGGAGGTCACTTACTGACACTTCATTAAGGATTCTGACCCTAATAATATTTAATCTGCAAATAAATGTATTTAATTTACCAAAGACCAGATTTATTTACCAAAACACTATTTTGATAGCCTTTATAAATTCCTTTCTGTAAGTACATTCAGTCACTTTCTCAAGAATGACTACTGTAGCATTGTCCACCTAATTTCTAAGTGATATCCACAGCAGGACAATCTGTTGTGCAATGGCAGCTAAGGTGATGCTCTTCTGGCCTTTTGTAATTATTTGAGGTTGATCTGAGAAAGACTACAAGGGTATTCAGTGCAGAATGTTACAAGATGGAAAGGTACAGAATCAAAGACTTGCCTGCGGGCACCAATGCCCCTTGTTACAACAGTTCTTTTTACTTGCACAATTAGGATACTTGTTCAAGCCTGATAAGATTTCACTGTATATCACAGTATTTTTATTTTATATTTATACCCTGTGACAGCACTATTTGTATGGAATGAACAGGCCTAATTGGTTCATGTCCTAATATGAGTAAGTTTGTTGATGTCTCTTGTGATAAATAGTTGTGCACTAAAATTTTCCCCTTATATAGGGGAAATATATATAGTAATGAGAGAGGACATTACTAGGATCTTATGGCATAGAAAGCATCTTCTTTTCTTTAAGTGCCCTCTGAAAAAAACCAAAATAGTTTTGAGGTGGAAAGGGATGAGAGCGATAACATTGAACAGATTCACATTAAGTTTAGACTTTCTTGCCTTCGCAAAGCACTACATCTGCATACAATAAAATAAGACTTTGTTCTACATATAGTAGTTTTCAGTTATCTGAAAATACATGTTCTAGTAGCATGTTCAAAAAAAGAACATAACTGACACTAAGATTCTGTTAAAAGAATTCTGTCAAGGTAAAGAAGAAAGGAAACTAAAGAAGCTGTACATCACTGGTATGTGGTGTAATTAGCTGTGGCAGGTCTTTAATTGTCACAGACAAGATGACAGAAGCTACTTATAACAGTTTTGTGGACTATTTATATACTAAAGTCATTATGACCCTTGAGCTTGTTTAAAAAAAAATTAAATTTCATTAATGGATTCTCAATTTTTAGGCAGAAAGCATAGCCTAAAGCAATTTTGACCAAAGTCTGTGATGTGTAGTGAACTAAAGGTACCTTAAATAAAGCTGAGAAATCCCTTTAGGAGAGGAAACACCAGAGTCATGTAGAATAAGCTATGAAGGTACCTGTTTTTTTCGCTTCTTGTGTGCGAGACCTGTGATGGAAAAATGGGGATTTCTGTTAGGAAAAAAAAAAAAATGGTTCAAAAAGGCTGATGCCTGAATGAAATGATAAAAAGCTCCTGGAACATCTGCCTGCACCCCCATCCCGTTTGCAAAGTAAGCCAACAGAAAAAAGTTAAAGAACCTTACTCTTGTTACTGTCTGACAGTTGCTGAAAATTATTCTGTTTCCAGGTAATGAATTTATGTAGATGGGCTTGGAATATTTGGAAAGATGCAATGTGTAAACATTAGAGGATGTCTAGTAAAGATTCCTGAAGTTGGCTTTAAAGATTTTTAATTCTGCTTAAGTAGCTCATATTTACGACATGTACCTGTCTATACAGAGACAGCCAGGATGCACACAAGAGGCAAGGATAACATGAAAAAGATGAGCATTTTTCTTTGAGAGTCTCATCTCCGCAGTGTTGGCAGGGAGAATGGGATGATGCCAGGGGAAGGGAGGATCCGAACGCAACTATCCTTTTTGGGCTACACAAAATTTCAATGGGAAACAAACTCTTGAAAAAACAAATTCTACTACAGAAGAAAAGAGAGGCGTGAACAAAAGCGAACTAAAAGAAATGGGAAAAGCTATGGAGGAACCAAAAACCAAGACACTGTAACTCCTGCAGATTTCAGAGATAGGATCTTTTATTGAGATAAAATCTTCATTACCTAAGGGGAGAATCTGAAAGCAATGCCACACACAGGGTGAATGTTCCAGAGTCTTTTGATCTGTCTTTTAGAGACTTTTACAAAGAAAACTTTGATAGGCTCTTGATGTCCTAGCCAAAGATGTTACCACAACCTCTGAAATAATGAAAACAATTTTATAATCTAGAGTTTACAGAGATAAAAGCCATATAGTTTTTTACAGTAATATATTTGCACATATACTTACTTCTCAGATTATTCTTGTGCTTCTTAGATGTGATCCAGCAAGATAACCAACAAAATAATTATAAGAATGCTGCTGCCTGCATAAATTCCTATTTACTTAGATGTCAGCAGGCAACCTCCAAATTCAAATTTACTCATCCCTGAACACATGATGTGTGTTGAGGGATCAGAATCAAATTAAAGCTCTAAGTCACAGTATCAGAAATGGCTAAACAAGCTAAGGCTGTTTATCCACCAAAGTTAGGAAAGATGTATGTTAATAATCCAAAACATTGAAAAAAAACAGATTTTGGTTTTGGGGAAAAAAAATTTGCATAATGTTATATTATTTGCTGGTGGAAACCTACTTATTCTATAATGCTGATGTTTACATAGTGTAGTAGTTTATATAGTATAGTGGTTTTATACTTCTACAGTTGTCTTCTTTACAGTCTTTAAATGAATAAAATAGTCTTTGCCACTACAGTACAGTAAAAGCTCCCTAAATCATTATAGCCCTCAGAGAAATCTGATAGAAAAAGTGGCTATGCAATTTCTGTTCTACTTACAGTATAATTAAAGTAATTATTGTAGTTGTTGCAGTAGTACACCTTCTATAATTCCACAGCTGAGGTGAGATCTTGGATAAATAATAATGCACTGACTGGAGACATTATTTACTTTTACAAGTTATTGATTACCTTATAATTCACAAAAGAAGCAAAATCAAAAACTAGCTTGCAAAGGTCATTAATAAAGACTCTAAATAAATAATTTGGCCAGGTACAGGTTTGGTGGGTACTTCTTTCATATAATACTATTAATGCATGTTTACAAATGCATATGCAAAGCACTTAATTTTTAAAGCATAATTTTTATTCCAGTCCATGTCTGTTTTTAATTTTTAAATTTCCTAGGTAAATTCTCCCTCAACGCACTGCTTTGTATGTGTTTTAAACAGCAAAAAGTAATTTTGTATGTACTTGTGTCAGAAAAATAATTTAAA
>VZTN01008447.1:2056-37694 GCA_013400515.1 Erpornis zantholeuca
TTCTTTTTTTTTTTTTTTCCCAACAAAACTAGTAGATATTTGGTAGGGAAAGCAAGTATAAAACTTTATGGTGAAAATAATGTAAGGTGAAAATAATCTATGGTGAAATGTATGTGAAAATAATTTTTGTACAAAGATGGCTGATCTTGAAAAACTCTTAGAGGTGTGTTTTTACTAATAAAATTACTGTTTATCATGTGCTTAAGTATTTGCAAAAGCTAGATCTTCAGATAGCAAACATTGGACTTTTGGTACTTAAGAAATGTGAGAACCCACACTTGAAAAAGTTTTTTGAAATCTCTAGCCTGGTTCCCACAAATGCTGTTTCCTTCTGCTAGAACAGAACACTAAGGCAGGACACTTTTCCAAATGTTCTTATTTGCTGGAATACTGAGCAAAATCCCCACGCTAAATGCTACACTAGACATCTTGAATGAATGTCACAACTTTTGTAATACCAACAGAAATAAAAACATAACATCTTTTGCTGACTAGAGAAAAATCTGCTGATGTTTTCTTCAGTTCCTTTTAGTTTTGCTTTGTTCATTTGTTTTATTTATTCTGTTTCTAGGAATAAGAAACCTATAGACTAGTGTCCCTGATAAGATGATACTCCAGCAGCCGTAGTCAGCTGGGCTGGAGAAAATCAGCTGTCATATATGCTGTGAAATGAAGCAAGGGTTTAAAAAGGCCTTATAAATAGATCCACTCCTCACTAGCATTGAAATGGATTCCTCCCCTTCTCTGACTTAATATAACCTGAATTTGACCTGCAGGGCATATTGCAAGGCTCATCTTTTTTCACTCTATTTGAAAATGGGGGTATACAATGGCCATTGTAAAAACAGAGCATTGATTGAGCAGGGAGGGAGGATCACTCTGTGAAGAGATGCTTCTTAAATTTCTCTATTAGGAGGTGTTTTCAGATTTTATCAATGGCATTTAGGCCATATGGAGAAGTTGCTTTTCACATTTGCAGGAATCTAAATAAATAAATAACCCTGTTGCAATGAGCTATGAGCTGTGAGTATTAATTTTTCACGCTGCCTGTTACTAGCCTCTACAGTCCTCCTCCTTCAGCTGAGATTTTTGGGGTCAGGCAGTCATCTTGACAGGGTGGGTAAAGTGCTCAGTTTGCCAAGGAATATAAATAGGACTAATTTACCAGTATACTGTCCTTGCTTACAACTAAATCTATTTCTCTTTTTTCTTCCTGAGCTGTCAGAGAGCATATCCATCTACAACAGCAGGTTTCTCTTCAGTGTGTGGTGTAGACCTCTTATGGCTGCTATTTGCAGGGCTCTGCCTGTTGAGTGGGTCAGGCAAAGCTCTCAACTCTCCACTCTAGCACTGGCAGTGGCATCCCGGTAGCATCCCAGTTATTCTAACTTGCAGCATTGCCCCAGGTATTTCATTCTTGCAAAACAACCACAATAAGCTGCTAATTAATGAGGGGGTGACACTGGTCCCACAGCCAGCATGAATCAGAGTGCCACGCACAAGGTTTAGTAATGCCTGGACCATAAGTCGCTATGGCGTATCCCATGAGCAAATCTGGCAGCTCTTTCCCCTCAAAAATCAGGATGCTCCATCAGCTGCATTGAACTGAACTATGAATGCTCAGGTGCTGCTTGTGCCAACAGCAGCACTAATCACTCTCATTTCAGAGTTGGTATCAAAGACTCTATTCAGGCTCCAAGGAGTGCTATGCAGCTGTTCAGTGCTTTCTTTTAGAACATGCGTGTGGGAGGTAGGTTGCATAATGAGACATAGCCCTATATTTTGTCCTCATCTGTATGTGGGAGGGTTTGAGCAAGCAGCAGCACATCTCAGTTTAAAAAAGGCCTTGAAGAAACACCTCTTTTGGCTTGTAGAACAGATCACATGATCGTTTCAAGATGTTTCTGCAGCACCTCAAGAGCAGCAAAACCCTTAATTTCTTTCTTAGGGAAACAGAAGAAAGTTGCTTCCAGGAGATCTGTGCCACAAAAGCAGAGGTCTTACTGGCCACACACACAGATGCCGCTTAGCAATAATAGCTGCTTGCCATCTGGGCTTGTGCTGATAGTTGGACAATAATGTTGGTGAGATCAGTGCATCCAAGGGAAAAACTGAACCTAGTTTCTGTAAGGGTATACATGCTGACTACAAATCATAGGGCTACCCTTTCTAGACCAAATATATATCCTCTAATATCTGCTTAATATGTCAGAGAGAAGCAAAATAAGGTATCAGTAGGTATCAGAATTGTAGTTTTGAATAGAAATAAATTCTTATGGAGGACCAGATGAACAAACCCTTCCTTTTGTTTGTCTGTGCCTTTTTGGGTGTCTTGTTCATAATAATCTCTCAGGCAATACCTGTGCCTGAATCCTGTGGTTTCTGTCCACTTTATTTCTCTATTCTATTTTTTTTTCCTTTGGAGGATTCAGGAGCCTAAACCTCTCTACTAGACCTTTCAACTTACTTTCTAAGTAACAAGCACCATGCCTAAAGCATCTCTTGCAGGGTGTCCACCTCATAAATCCAGGATTAACACAGAGCTGCACCCACCATATTTTGCTCACCATCACTTTTCTGGCTCCTGTCTAGTTTTCAAAAACTGCCCCAAAAAAAATCCATATTAACAGGGGAGAACTTTTTGAAGCACCTGAGGAAACTTATATTCACTCTTCATTTTAATACTTCTATTCTTATATTCTCAGCTTACAATGTTTTTGAGATACACTCCTGACATATATAGCATGTTAAAAGATGATTTTTTTTAAATGTAAGAAACTAAGTTTCTAAACATCGAGACCACCAAATAGCCTAATTAAAAAAATCCAAACAACTAAAATTAGAAGAGGATAAAGACCCAAACTATTTCTGATTTTGATAAAGAGATTTCCAGTAAGTAAATATGTGGTCTTTTAACTACTTTGAGATAGGATTCATATATTTTCTGAGAGTTTTTCTTAAAAATGTTGGAGGAGTCTTTGTACTGAAAAGTGAACTTTCAGAAAAACGGAAGTTTCTGAATGCAAATTTTTATTTCTCTTAAATTTACAATTTTCATCTTTGGAAAAAAACCCAAGTTTTTTCACATAATAAATCTGATGAAATTTGTGACCAAAGAATAGAACTCTAAGTGATCTAGTTAAAAACATTCCAGTATTTTAATGACTCATCCCTTCTTGCCTTGCCCAAGTAAATTTAGGATTCTAGAAAAAGGCAGAAGAAAAGGAGAAACTGATGATGTTTAAGAGGTTTCAATGCCTTTTTTATTCCTCTCAGAGCCATACTAAGCACAAGATTTGGACACACAAAACCCGTCACCTTCATGATTTTGGGAGATAATTTCTGGAACTTTCTTCACATTAGTTTCTCCAAGACTATCAAAGTGTTCCAAGAAATGCCTTTCCCTATGGAATGAACATCTCTCTCCATGTTTCTCCATACAAAACATTCTGCTATGTGTCCATCACCTTGCCAGTGGGCACAAAGCTACTTCTTCAAGGTCTTCTGTTAAGGATGTGATTCATGTCTCGATGCCTTAGGTTTTAACTTTTATATTTTTCAAATCCTGTACTGCTAGTGTAACTCTGAAGTTTCCTGTAGCTTGTTAAGTGCTGTCCTCTCATGCTAAGATAGACATAACAAAGCCTCTCTAGCTTGCTCTGCAAGGACACCCAGACTGTCCTAGGCCCAAGAACTGTAAACCATCATCCTGGGGAGAGAGGGGCAAGCTTGGGGAAATTCCATCATTGGCTGGGTTCTGGTTGGTGAATTTATGTTGATATAAAAGTGTGAAGAACTCGTGACCTCTTGTCCATTTTGGGATTCACTGAGTCAGGACCCTCTGGAGCCCAAAGTGTACATCTGAAGGCCTTTCAAATAAATCCCTTCCTGTATTCCTTTATTCCTTTATTCCTTCATTCCTTTATTCCTTCATTCCTGTCTAGTCTCTGTTTCTAAGTACCCATTTAAGGCATCAGTCTACAAAATATGGCTTCCGGGGCCAGAGCAGAGCCATAGGGGGGTAACACCACACACTTTTGTGCAACTTAAGAGTTAATAAGGGGTAAATGGGGGAAAAGCTAAAAGCAAGAAGGCTCTCAGATTCTGTGGGGAAAAGCAGGTTTTGGAAATAAAGCAAAGATTTTAGTTTTAGCTGCAATGGCAAAAGCATGATGTTAGAAGTAGATACAGTTATCTAGGACAAGGACAGTGGAACAAGGTCTAGTGTCTCTAGGCTTGGCTAAGAGAAGTTTTGAAGCTGCAGAAAATGTGCTTAGCAAAGACACTGAAGTTTTAAGCTTAATAATGGAATGTTGTGTACTAATACAAGGCATACAAGCAAGTATTGTTTATAACAGTTGTACATGTGCTTTTTAGTGATTGGTTAGAACACTTGTCTGTAAACTTTAGAAGTTTGCTACTGGCTGAAATGCTTTTAAGAATGTTCTGTGACTAAGAAACTTTGGGATGTCAGCAGACGTGAGCCGTGTACATTCTCTTGTGTACATGAGGCTGATGCCTGAAAAAAATAAATAAAAGCTCGTGGAACGCCTGCCTGTGCCCCCATCCCATTGATAAAGGATTCTCCGACAGGTAAGTTTATAAAAAATGCTCACTGGGTATACAGCTCTATTATCTGTTTTTATAACTTATTGTGTCCATTTCTGAATTAGTAAAAATATCGTCAGTATCCATGTATTTTTCATGCTGATATTTTACATATAGTTGTCACAGACTGACCAGAAAGATTTAATTACTGCTATTGAATTTCTAGCCAGGCTGTTGATCAAATATACATATGCTATTAGAATAGGCTTATTTAGATAACATTGTCTTGTTCCACAGGCATTTGTAAAATTATCTACGTTGAAGAGTACAACCTCTCAGCTGTCACATTATCAATACATTGATTTATTTATGAATAATTTTCTATTTATCTCTTCTAGAAGTAATCAGACAGGAGTCACTTTAAATAAACTTCTCTTCACAGATGACTGATTGATTATAGACAATGTAATTTCCTATCCTTCTCAAAGATCTAGTTTCTCATATAACTAAACATTTAACTATATTGGAAGCAAGTTGATTTTACTTTTCTCCTGACAGAAAGGTTAAATCAATGACTTATAGCTGAACATTGAATCCTCTCTTACTTCAACTGTAGCTCCCTTTGCAAGGAATAAGCAGAAAAGAAACTGTCTAAATAACGGATATTTCAGTCAAAAATATTTGAGTGGAGAAATCCTGCAAGTGCATGTATGTGTCTCTATATAAAAGGATTCATGTTGCCATTTCTAGCCCAAAGCACCGAAACGTTGCATAACAATAAAATATGCTTATATTGGACATGACGTGCTTTCAGCTATGCTGGTGCAACCCAGGGAAAACAGTGAGGCAGCATCTAAACAAATAAGCAAAAGATGTCCCAGTACTTCTTAATCCCCAAGAAGAAAACAAATGGACATTCAGTAGTTTTCATCTTGTGAAATAAGGGGAAGATGCAGAGGTCCCCCTGGGCTTAATGAGCTGACCAGCAGGTGAGGCTCCAGGGGTGAAGCTAGCAACTCTTCCTTGTCCCTGCTCCCTGAACCATCTTCAAAGTAGGACGTGTGGGCCCCAGGAAGCCAGAAAGGACAGGCTGCAGATGGTGGGCTGGACACCCACTGCAGCCACAGGGACTGCACATCTTACACAGGCTCGTCAGTCCTGTGTAACTCATCAGTGTTATGGTTTTCCTGCTGGGCAGCAGAAAGCTTACACTGCATCCCTTTCACTGACCCATATTCAGTGTTTTCTTCTGGCTTTTGAGCATTTCTTGGCTTGATGAGCATTCAAAAAATTTAATAATATTATTTTGCAATATTAAGGTCATGTCTTGATCGTTGTCAAATGTGCTGAAGCATATCTTCATCTCAGTGCCTAAAATGTTTATGACTTCAAGTTTCTAATCACAGAAGTTTTCCTGCCAAAACGGAGTAGATTGCAGCTCAGGCCTTTAGAGAAGGGGAGGGATAAGCCATGCCATGTGATGAAATAGCCTTTCTTTGTCAAACATTGTTGGTTTCAGTTATGACTCAATATGAAAAGACAGGTTCCTAAAGAAAGTTTCCACATTTCAGTGCCATTCATAAATATTTTAACTTGCTTTTACCTAATGCACGAATGAAAAAACCATAAAGAGGATTTGACCTTAAACCCTTAATTGACAAAGACTAGTTTAAATCCTCTGCAATAGCCGACTAATGCAGTACCATTATGAATCATAAGGAATCTTAGCATGATGCATTCCCATTGTCACTGAACTAGTTAAAGCCAGTGAAGCATGACTAAATTGTTGTGACATTTTCCCAGCCCTACTATTACCTGTCAGATGGGAAAAAATCAAGGCGTCAGGACAAGCTTCCATATTGATGTGCTTGCTGTTGATATTAATTGATGTAAATGGATAAGCTTGTCCATCAACAGTAACAAGCACATCTGCTCATTGTAAAAAGAAATCTTCTTAACCTTCTGTTCTTTTCAGACTCTTTTGATATGAAAAAATACTCACTTCTATACTCAGCAAATATGATGTCTATTGTGTTTGTTTTTATATTTTTTCTTCTAATTTGCTGACAAAATGAAATATGAACTATTCTGGTATTTCATGTTTTTGCTCACAATGGATTGAGTTATATAAAGTAGGACATGGACAAATTACAAAAGCCAGAACAAGCAGGGTACCTAATAGTCTTATATAACCGCAAACAGTCTGCATCTGCTTTAATCCATCATCTTCCTTAGTGCTCTTTGGAAAAAAATAAAGAATTTTTCTCTTTCTTTCTCTTTATTCATTTAAGTACAAAGAAGTTTTGCATGGACTAAAATAGCAAGACTTTTCTGAGAAGTACTATAGACATCTATAGCAAAGAATCCTTTGGGTTTTTTTCCTTTATGAATTTACTAATTCCTTATGAATACTATAGGTTGTGATACAAACAGAATTCTCCTAAAGATCTTATTGGCAGTATAATATATAGGCTTTGTGGCAACAAAACCTGCTCATAGAGAAATATTTTTTTTCAAATGTCATCCTCTGTCCTATGATTTTTTCTTCTGCCTGGTAAAAAATAAGAGTAATAATGATTAAGAGTAAAATATGAATAATAATTATGAATTCCATGTATTTTCATTCAGTTATGATTTGAGTTTAATTAGAAATGTGATATCTCCTAGCAGAAATAAAGTATGCACTGAGCATCATGTTTATTTTGAAATCATATTAATGAAGGCAGCCACTGCTGCAGACTATATTTAGCATTTCTGTTGATAGAAACAGAGAATAATTCAGAAATATCTTCATGTTGGTGAAATATTTACTGGAAAATAAAACCAAACATTAAGAGAAAGGTAAATGTAAATGTAATTAAGTTCAACAGAAATACTTTCAATAGAGTACATATGCAAATGAATACACCTTGAAGAGAAGCAAACTGTAATATTTTTAAAAACCTAAATATTGTCATTGTCTAATAGAAATCTTTTACTTTTCTTTATGTTCTACTTAACATAGCTGTACTAGGAAGTAATCTGAAAGTAATGCTGAGCTCTGAAAGAAGCATGAATACTGATGAAGGCTAAAAGAATGACAAATTTAACCTCAACTCATATTCTCTTTGTTATAAGCTATGTTGGCATATATCTTTTTCCAGAAATATCTTCCAGTCCTTCTGAAGCTGTGGTTAGAAATCCAGACTGTTTGCACCTCCTGGGAACAGTTTAAACAAAGGGAACCAGTTAGGCTATTGTTAAGTTATCTTGGTTTTTCTTTGCACCTCTGTATGAACAATACTCCCACACCACGTCCTAGCAAATGAAACCTTGTTCTGAAGTCTGCAAGTTCCAGTTAGCCACTATTTATAACGTTCACACTCAAGGGAAAGTGTAGAGATTTCAGTATGGTCCAGAGTACAGCCTGGGAAGCTTTGTCTTCCCAGCACAGCTGATACACGCGAGTTACTGGAAGGCTCTTTTCAGCTGTTTAAGAGCTATTTGAAATAGCCAGGAAAATGTCAGCTAACACAAACACATCACAGTTCTTGATGTGATACTCCTTTTGAATCATTCTTCCATTTCAGAACAGAAAAACAAAAAACATCTTGAAATTTCATTTCAGTGTAATATGCCTTTAGATCATTCACTTCAGCTGATGCCTATGGAGCATCTATTTGTGAGACCCAAATTTTCTGCTGGTGTAAGCAAATGAAAGGACATTGAGGAGCTCCACTGACTTGTAGCCATTTACCAGAACAGAGATCATGTCCCAAAGATTTCACAAGGTAAAATGTTCATTTTCTACTATTGAACAACTATGTTTTAAACAAGTATGAAATAAAAAATATCTTTATATCAGACCAAAAGAGGCATAAAATTCACTGCAGAGGTATAATTCACATTGAGTGTAAAGAAATAATATACTATGGCTTCTGTTTTCTCTTTCTAATGCTTTTAAAGAATGGAAAGATTTCCTTATAATTTAAAACTACATTAGTCAGTAACCCTTCACAATATTTGATCTAAACAAATTTTGGAAATACTTCAAATAAATATAATTGATAGGGAAAATGGAAAAAGATGAATTAAATAAAGTGAATTTTAAAAAGTAAATCCTTTTTATAACCACGAGAGGATATAACATTTTATAGACTTTGTATTTACATTTTGTACAGAGACAAAGGAGCGTATTTTGTTCCGACTCATCTGTAGGATGTTAACTACCACTTGGCCAAATTTCAAGAATTAGCAGCAATTGCATTAAGTCCCCCACAGATACTAAATAACAGCTATGATCTAATCAGAAATTATTCCTCTCAGGATTTGATTTTACTCAAATACAAATCAGATAAATTAAGAAATATAGGAGGAAATAACAGGGTCAATCTGAGTAATTATTTTTAATAATCACGATCTCAATTGTATTTTAACTTAAAACCTAAAATTGAATGCTGCCTCATTTCCCTAGCAGTCCAAACAACTCTTTGGAAACAGAAATAACATTATGTCAGTATTTAACTTCTATCATGGAAGCTATATCATATAACACAGTACAGAGAACATTGCAACAATCATTGCAGTAATTATTCAGATGTTGTTGAGCACTCAATAGGTCATGCCATGATTTATCACATCTTTCTCAATAACTACAATTTCCAATAAGCACAATGATCTAAACCTCTTATAACTTGGCTTCTGAAATAACTCAATCCAATTTAGAATAATTATTCCGTTCTAAACTATTGCAACTCAGAGCAGAAATTGCCCCTTGGTGTTTTTGTGTGTGTTAAAGTGTCTATGGCTGTAAGTACTTCTTTTCAGTGAATTCAGATATATTCCTACCACATCGGTATGGTTCAAGTCTTTGAGAATTATGATCATTAAATATATTAAATTTCAAAGAAATTAAAACACAAACAACTGGGGAAAAAACACTTTATTTCTTAGACCAGAGACATGAGGTAAAGAAAAAGCAACACTATGAAGGGAGCTGTAACTTTCTTTTAACTAAAATGCATATTCGAGATCGTGAAACAATTCAAAAATTCATGTATAATTTATCATTTTTCAGCAAAAACATTTTAAAAAGTCAAAACACTTCACTCTGACATTTTCAAGAGAAATGTTTTGATTTTTTTCATTTCAAAACAACTTTTCATTTAGAAAAATTTAGTGCCTTTTTAGATGTTCCCCTGAATATTTAATATTCTGGTCAATTTGAAAGTAAAGTCTCAGATGTCTTTACTTTGGGAATATTAAAAATGTTCAAATTATTTTTCCAATTGATTATTCTTTGTCCAACTGATCAAAAAATTCAGGTAGTCACAGAGCTCTCCTCTAACACTCCTCTAAGACTACTATGATAGGCTCAATACCCATTTCAGCTCCCTCAGATGCACATGAGAGACATGTCTAAGTTTCCAGCAATGGTGTTACTGCTCTGTAAATGTTAATGCAGCTTTGGCCCAGAAAATATGTCTTATCTGAGGGGGAATGACAAATCAGCAATAGCAGTAGATGGAAGAAACAGACTAGTCCTGATAGATGTCATGCTTCTTACATCCCTTCTTTTGCCAGAAGTTTAACAAGAGGAAAAAAAAGAAAATAATTAACTACATAAGAGGAAAAAAAAAAGTACTTAAATGGATAAGGTCTATATAGATATGCTGAATATGATTAATACACTTAGGGACTGTGGGATTTTCATCCACTTGTGGTTTTTTGTAAAACATTTATAAAGTATGAAAAGCAAAAGGTAGAGACTTTTGCATAAGGGAGAGCTGCAAGAGACAATGGGTTAAATCTTGACCAAGTGAATCAAATGTACAGGGAATCATCCACCTGCCCAGGCTAGAAATAAGATCATTTCAAAGCTTATAACTGAACTTGATGCTGTCCTTTAATGTGCAACTAAACAATTCATAAAGTTCATGGTTGGACTTGACCCCTGTTACTGTCCTCCTTCTTGGCAGTGTTTCTAGGAAAAAGCTATTGCACATCTCAGTACAGAGAGATGTGCAATAGAGAACAGAGAACAGAGGTTTATTTGAAACAAACCAAGGATTATCCTGATCAGATACCTGCAGACATGCTGACTGTGAACTAAACAATATGTTGGGTATCAAACTGTAAAGACCTGACATATTTTAGGCTGGGAGATCTTCAGACTTCTATTTTTCCTATAATTAGGTTTTTCACATGATTCCTTCTTTAATTTATTATATAAAAGTTTTTAAAATTGCATTAAATGATACTCATTGCAATTGCAATAATGTGTTTCTATCCTAGTGTTTTGAAACCAGGTTTATTTTGTGTCAGGGAACATATTGCCAAATACATGTGCTACAAACAATTTGCCTTTTTCGGTATTTTTTTAATGCATGTTCAACTTACTTATCAATTTTGTTTTATTTGATAACTGGGGGGCTTTCAGTTGTTATGGAAAACATGTAAGACTTTCATGATGCACAGAATGTTCCATGCTACAACAGCTAGTAGAGCTCCTGAAGTGCCATTAGATGTCTAATACTGAACTCCCAAAATCAGTCAGCAGAATACTCTTACACTCATTGAAGTTGTCATGGCATGCAAATGAACGAACATGAGTAATTTCGGTGACAATTCCTGACCTTCATGGTTCAGATGATGCAGATATTTATCTTATGCACTCAGCCAGGATAAGATCTGGCAATACAAAAACTGAAATCAGATTTGAAACCAAAGAATCTGCATACATATATGTAACAAAAATTTTGCTCTTAATGTGCTCCTCAGGTCTGGGACAAACGGGATACTTGAAAGGGTCAAATAGTGTGAACAATCTGACTCTGTCAAGGTTTGCTTTTCAGACTGCCTAGCTTTAGGTACTGAACTAATGTAAGTCTTTAAAATGAGAAGTTAAACATTTTTTTCTCTCTCTAAAGCAGCTGAAAGAGATTGTTTTCTATGATGTGTGATTCATCTAAGAATCTTGGGACACTGGAGTCACATGAAGTTATTGTGTGTATGCTCCCAAGGAAATGAACTGATGATGGGGGCAATTAGATCTTTAAAAAATACTTTTTTAAAGTGGCAAATGTCCTGTTCTCACCTGTACTTTGAAACATGGACACATACACACATCCTCTCTTTTTAAGAGTTTTTATACTTTTTAAAGGAGAATTCTTTCACAATAACTTATAAGAATAAAATAATAGACAACTACCAACATCACTGAGGTAAGCATCACGACCAAGGAAAATAGTAAAATGCAAACTAGTAATTTATGAATGCAAAGAGCACATGGGTACCTGTTTCCCATCATTTCTCTGTGAGGCAAGATTATACATTTTCTATAACTTGTCTCTGTAACCGTGAAAGTGCATTTCTTTTTTGTCATATAGACACAACCATCTCTTCAGGACAGAAATAACTGAAGTTACCAGAGGCCAATAGCTACATACAAAATTTCTTTTTCAATATAACCATATGTAGCAGTGCACTGTACCCATGGTGATTGGTAGTAGTGCCGGATGCGGTTCAGAGTGGAATGATCTTTTGGAGAAAAAAATCGATCTAGAAGATTTCCTAAGGTGTATTCCAACTTGTCCATTCACTTGAGGAAGAACTGAACCCACAGCAGTACTGACAAGCAGGTAAAAGTGAATGTGCTGCACCAGCAGCTCTCTTTCTGACCTGTCCTGCAGTGAGTGGCTGTTGCTGGGTCACTCTGCCTGCTGGAGGTTTTGTGTCCCAGGGCTGGGTCTGGGCTGTGAATGCTACTGCAGCTCCAGTGGTGCCAGTCTCTCCTGGCACAGTAAGCATTACTTCAGAGCCAGATCAGGTGGCAAAAATGTCGTAGTACAGCTAACAGGAACACTGCTGTTTCTCTTCTTCCTGCTAGATTTGTTTATTATTATATAAATATATATATATAACTCACCATCTTCTAGAGAAGTAACAAGTCGCAGGCAACCACTAAAGGTCTGTATCCTAAACTCCAAAGATATAGTATTAGGTGATGGGAAAAGGTGACTGAATTTGAGATGTAATAAAAATAGTGAGAATGTAGCTGTGTACATAATCTGTTCTCTGTCCTCTCACATCAAATGTATTTTGGTGCTAGACATTTCAGCTGCTAACTGATCTTTTTTGTTTTTCTTGAAGTAGAGTTTCAGACTAGGTTAGTATTATTCAGCTAAAGATTTTTCTGATGTCTGGACTAAAGAGAATTGCAACTCCAGCTGTCAGCTTCCAGCAGCCAATAACAACCCTATTTACTTGGAAATTTTGCCAATTTTAATTAGCTGTTATGTATACTAGTACATGCAAGGACTGCACTTAACTAGTGCTATGTCTGAATATGTGTTCTTTACCTTAAAAGATTGGTGAAGCCCTATGTTTTCATAGTAGAATACAGAAAATAAAGCTATTTGTATATTCCCACCAACCTCCTAGTTTTTCAAATATATAAAGATTTGCTTATTTGCTTGCTTTTTACCAGACATGCATCTACTCAGGGAGATAGCTAATTAAGACTGAAAAAGCATTTTGCAAACCTACCTGCAATGTTAATAAACTATTTTTACTTTATGTGTGCATCTATGTGAGTATACATATGTACTCACACATATGGCTGAACATATGGTTAGGACAATTAAAAGACAATATCAAGCAAAACCAAAAACCAAGACACCTCTCCCTTTTTTATGCTTATTTTAACAGGTACCTTTGATTTGAAAGGGAATATTGTAGTGGCATTTTGCAGATAGGATAGACAAGTAACTCACAAGTGAGGCAGTGGTCTTTGTCACACCATTTTAATTATCGAAGTTGGTTCATTTCTGACATCATTAACACTTGAAAAACAATAAAGGTCGTGGACTGCAAGTTTGTAAAAGCTCAAACACTGCCTTTAGATACAAAACTAACTCAGGTTAGTTTTTCTACTCTGTCATTGCCTGTTCTTAATTTTTTTACAGCTACAACCAACAAACTGGCAGTAAGCAACTTCTGTAAGTATGCCTTGACCCTGACCCATGTGAAACATATCAGAACAACGGTGGGTATTTCTAATCACTCTATAGGAAACAGCTCTCTGAAAGTGGCTGTCACAGCATGTCACTTTGTCATATTTACAGGCATACAGGTATTTGAAGCACCCCAAGGTATCTGTAAGTAATTGGCATGATGATTCAAATCCATTGCTAGCTATGAATTCAATATCTAAACAGTTTTGGTTAACGAACTAATTATCCTAGTGGAAAATTGTATCTTTGCTTTATTCAGTGAGCTGGAAATAGAACAGAAGCTAGACATTGCTGTTCCCAGAGTAACTATGATTTTTGATGTGAAAGGAGAAGGCAAACAAGTTAAGATATATCTTACTGATGTACCTCATAGACGGTTTAAGACCCCTCACCTAATCTGAGTCTGTCAAAAGAATCTCTGCATTCAATAAGCAGTTTGTAGCAAGAGGGGTGTAGTACTGAATAAAGAGGGTAGTAAGAAGAGTCTGACACTTGAAAGGTCTTTGACAGCCTGTGGCCAACTGCTGATAGTGTTTAGAATAGACTTATTATCAGCCCTGGTGTATCTTATCAGTATGAACATGGTTGTTTGAAAATTAAACAGTGTGGAAAGAAAGGTCTCACACTCAGTATTATTAATACCATTGCATTTAAATATGGATTTCCAAAAGCTTAAAAAACAAACCATTCTTATACTATATTTTTTTTTATAATTTTCTGGAAAAAACAGGCACATTCAAGCTACATCCCTTAATTTAAATGCATTGTTATAGTACTAGTTAAGATTATACTTATAAGACCAGAATGAAGCATTTTTATTTAAAATAAAGAGTTTTGTAAATAGAAAGATAAATACAAACATCTTTTTTTTCTAGCCTCCTTTTGTTTGTTCCTTTGTTAATATCTTGCTCTGCTAGGTTTACAAATCCTAAATAAATAGAAATTAGTGCTCCTTACTTTGCAGTCCATTTGCTTTAGATGTTTGCCTTGAGGGACATTTGTGTATTCTACTAATGGCTGCAGCAGAGTGCTGTCTCATTTTCATTCTGGCAAAAAAAGGCCGTTTCCATGGTTACAGTTTCATTTGCTAGAGAGAAACTGATGGCTGTTAGTGATCCCATCATAAGCAACTTCTGTCAGATTTCTTATCAAGTAGACATATTTTGACAAAGTGAAAGATAACACCATAATAAGAGAACTAAGTTGCTACTCTATGTAATGAACCATTTAACATTAAATGAAATGTGAAACCACATTCTTAAGGCTGAAGGTGGAGAGAAAAAAGTAATATTTATAATTTACAAAAATAAAAATATTCAGTGCTGGAATAATGATACCTGCTTGCTTTCTGTTGTCAAGGTAAACCTAGTAGCATAACATTGATTTATATTTTAGGGTCATACACACACCTTCACCATCGTCCATTCCACAGAAAGACTTTACAGAGCTATAATTACTTTTAGATTTTCTTGTGATAGTTCATTTGGCTAGGTATGGTCCAAGACTGAGTTAGGGGCTAAATGCAAGGATGGTAGGTCACACCCCACACATGCATCCCCCAGCCCCAGCACAGACTTAGTCTAGCATTTTGCCCCAGAAAATAAATGCCATATCTATTCAGAAGGAATAGTGTGGACTTAGAAACCTGGAAGAACATGACCCTACCCTTTGTTGCTTTGAGCTGGGCAGGATGCCAGACAACAGACAAGCTCTGCCCCAAAATATTCTGTTGTGCGGAAAATGTTTATTGGAGCCCTGTGTAACCTGAGGACTGAGGTTAAATGTGGTTGTTGGAGGGAAAAGAAGACAGTATACTGTTTAATTTTAGATGTTTATGTTTCAGACCTTTAAGGTATCCTATAGAGATGCCATTTTCAGGTGTCTAGGCTTTCTTGGTTCACTATCACAGGAAAGTCTAAAAACACCCTCCAAAAGTTAACCACAGAAGAGGAGTAGAATACAGAGAAATAAATGAAACACATCACTGACATATTAGGATAAAAACAAAATGCCATGAAAAATATATTCCACGAGGTTGTGGAAGAGGACTGAAATAACAAAGAAAGACTCAGGAAAAATTAAATACTAATATACTGTACCTGAGGTGTATTCTCTGGGGTTAAGCTGAAGATTTGTAAAGTATATTCTTATTAAGGCATATCAAGTTTTTTCTCCTTAGACTTCTCTATAAATCTCCATCTATGTACAGATATTTGTTTAAAATTTAATCTCACTTGAAGCAGAGTATCACTTCATTATTGCCCTTCACTTCAGTAGTCGTTCAGCTTTACAAGTTATGTGAAATGCTATCAGACTAAAATGATAGTGCCTGATTCTTATCTAAATTGAATTTTTTTTCATATATATATTTCTTCAGCGCATTTAGAAATGGCATGTAACTCTTTAATTGGTTTTAAGTAATTTGTTATCACCCAGAAAGGTACTTTAGAATATCTAAGAGAGGCCAGTAAAATGGTGTAGACCTAACTTGCACTCAAAATGCACTCTGAGATCAGGGCTATATGTGAATTTGAATTACATCCAAAAACTTTACAATCGCCAAAAGGTTTTTCTGAAGTACAAAAGCAGTTGACATCCCATAGATTCACATTTAATTCTTTGTTGTTATAAATGTTGTGTAGTCCATGGAGGTTGGAAAGAGTTCACTTGCCTGCCCTGACTTGTGTTACACTTGAGCAGAATCTTAGCTTTTAGGTACCCATTGTGCACTTCTGGTTGCTTTTGCCATTTTAAATATTACTTACAAGCACTGTGTGAGCTATCTTGAAACTTGGTATCAGAACTTGAATGGCACTGAGCTCATTCTTAAAACATACAATCACAGAATCACAGAATCACAGAATCATAGAATGGTTTGAGTTGGAAGGGACCTTAAAGATTGTCTGCCCATGGGCAGGGATACCTTTCACTAGACCAGGTTTCCCAGAGGCCACCCCATCCTTCAGAATTGAATCCTGCAGTAGGACTGTCAATGTGACAACACATGTTTCTGGAAACTGAGTTCAGAAGCCCATGTCAGCAGGTATGGATGCATGGCTGAAGCCAAAGGACTTCTCTGAAGTCCACTTGATGACGTCCTGTTCTTTAAACAAGAGCCAGCCACGAGTTTCTTTCATACCCACGATTCCATTGACTTGAATCTAGAATGAGTTCCTCTGTTATAGCTCTTTCAATAAGCTTAAAGGATTGGATCTTCTACAGCAACTGGCTCTGACCTACTTCAGGTTCCACTGAACTTAATGATAAAACTCTCTCTGGTTTGAACTCAAGCAGAGTTAGGTCCATGGTACAGTCTTTTGAAAAATCCCACTTCATATGGTTTCTAAAGAGTTAGTGATGAACAAAAGGCACTGAAGTAATCTATACTTTTCAGATGGGATTTCTAACATACGTATAATAACATCAGTGACACAGGAATTGAATGCATGGAACTCTATTAAATTCCATAAGCTGTAATACCATATTTCTAAAGCTGTGGGAATGTTAATATCTGTGTTTGCTCAGCGGCTGTGCTTCTCCACAGCCTTGGGAATCTATCTGTTTATGAATTAGAGGCAGGGTGAATAGGAGCTGGGTGAGAACAGATGCAGGGCCTGAATAACCCAAGAGCTGTCACGTCAGCAGGCACTGCTTCTCAAAAGACTTACAGCTTCCTCAATGACTCTAATAAATCTAAATCAGACAGAGAGACAACAGACAGGTTTGCATAAGTACTCCAGAAAGGCCTCCCTAGAACATAAAATTTTGTGTTTGAACTAATTTCTTTATCTTCTTCCTTAAGCACACACTTAGGATGATTGTGGTTCTGCATTTGCTGAAGCTGGTATAAGGAGCACCGATGAATCCTTCCTTTTTCTTTTCATTACATACATGATGTTTACCACAATACCCACAAGGATTGAAATAGTTCTTTTTTTTCAGACAGCCTGGCAAAAATGACTTAAATGCATTGCCAATATTACCAGAAATGTAAATTTAAGATGAGCCTTTTTGGTGTTATGATTAAAATACCTAAGTGTTTTAGAGTCAAAGTTGCCACTGCAGTTCAGTCCTCCTCTGAATTCCTAAATAAGTGGACTAATCTTTAGCAATGCTTCACTTTTACAGTTTGTAATTTGAACAACAGTTGTTATGCTGTCAAGTCTAGGAACAGTCAGTCCTAACATTTAAGTGCCTAGGAGTTTTATATGTTTGACTTTCAGTGAGATTTGAGAACTTCATTCCCATATCTCTTTCTAAAAAATCACAGATGAGGAATTTTTATCCACTACTGATCCTTTTCAAGAAGAAAAACTCTTGTGGAGATATATTTATTTGTTACTGCCTCAGTGAAAAATGCCATGTCACCTTCTGGTGCCAAGGATCTGCTTGGGCAAACTGACAGCTGTGAGCAACAATGGAAACTGACAACTTCATAACCTTGCCAAGCACTAGGAGAAAACGGCTGTTCCTTCTGCCCATGGTGCACAAAGGGCTTTTTAAGGCCCAGTACCCAAGATGCTGCTCTGTGGGAAGAGAAAAGGTCCTGACTCAAGTTGTTTCCTGTTCAAATAAGAAATAGTAAAAGCATATCTAGCAGTGTTAGCAATACCGTGACACACCCTTGGTCTGACATGAGTCAAGGAACAGAGGCAGAGAAGCTCCTCCAAGCTCACATGGTGAATACCAAGGTGCAGTTTGGTGGCAGGGTATATCAGAAATGGGTGTCTCTTAAGGGACAGGTCTCATCCTGCAGAAAAGGAAGAAACAAAGTTTTTGAAATTCACATTTAAGTCACTCTAGGCGTATTGATGTCATGTGCTTTCAAAGCAATTTGCCATTCAGCAAGGGCAGTGACATCAGTTTTCACAGGACATATCTCAGCATTCATGTGACAAATCGAAGGCAGAGCAAATGTAGCAGAACTTACCATTCCCAATAAAGCTGAGCTCAGACAGATACTATGTAATGTATTCTACCTATAAGACATTCTTTATTTTATGATATCTCCTAAATTTACAAGATAGAAATCTCATTTTTCGATTTTCAATTGATCCCTGAACTGGTGCCTACCGAAATGTTGAGAATGGATAACATAAAAAAATAGACAAATAGACATATTCTATGTTTTAACAATATTAAAAACCAAGTCAACATGTATTTTTTCTACAAGGATGCACAGAAGATCTGTTTGTGCTACATATATCAAATCTGGAAATGTTTCCCAGCAGCAGAAAGCTGATTGGGCCAAAGAATGAAAGATTTCAAAAGGTTCCTGCAAAAGACTACATGTAAGGTGTGTTTCCTTTTTATTTAATATAAAGAAACCAAACTTTCTTTGGAGTGAAAAGACTTTCCAAAATCTTTCTCATTGAAAACACCATATGTAACATTTTCTCATTGTACAAAGACTTTTCTTTTTTTCTATTCAGGAGCTTCAGCAAGACAGACTTTTTCCCATAAGTAAACAACAATCTTAGAATTTTCCAATGATAAAATGAAATTTCCCAGGCAGCTTTATGGTTTTTGATTTTTTTTTTCTTCTAGTTCAATCATTCCTGAAGTGGAAAGAACCCATTTAGCAATGTAAAGCAATACTACAACATAGTGACAGGAAGTGAAAAATAATGTATCTTGTGGGGAAATTACACAGTCATCTAATTAGATAGGATATTGTGACATGTAATTAGTTTATGTTTGCTGAGTATTTAAAAAAAATCCAAAGCTCTTTATAAATGCTAACGATTAATATTTAACCTAGGCATATATAATTAACAAAAGCCTGTTCTAGGCAAAGTATTAGGGCTAATTAACAACCCTATTTTCATATAATATTCCACATTTCCCTAAGATGCTAGAACCTTACTTCAAATAATGAAATACTGAATCTGTAGAGGGCTCTTAAATATCAAAATAGGAATTCAAATTTTATTTTGGGTTTGGGGGTTTGCTATTTCTTTTGATAAAAATGTATCCCACATAATACCATATAGTTACTCTTTTCCTAAGTATTTGTGGGGTTGTCTTTGGAAGGATTCCACTTAACCAAGTCTTACTTGACTTCTGAAAATTAATGAGATTAAATTATAGAAGAGTTTGGCAGAAGATTGAGCAGCCATCATTCCCATTTCACTACCATAGATAAAAGTTGGAAACAATTCCACCATATCAGTGTACTCACAACAGCATGAGCCATGGCACATGAGAATTGAACCAGGCCTATCATCACCAAGGGAAAAGTCAAATTTGGGATCCAAATTATGTAATGTGATGGAAGCTAGTAATACTCTGCTGATTGTGAGGAAAGTCCAGCTTTTTGAATTTAAACAACCAAAGTTCAATTAGAAAGGCAGGGAAAAAAAAAATCTTGAATGGAAAAAATGAAGTTGCAGAGGTTGGATACATAGCAAAACCTTATATTTAAGCCAAAAAAACCTTTTATGACATATGGTGTTTATACAGAGAATAATGATTTCTGCTATTTCCATCCAGCTTCCCTGTGTAGGTTTGTACAACTGTAATTTTCGCTTGTTACATGCTTGAAATTTAGCACAACATTTTAACAATAAAAATGTTGTGCACTAATGTTTTTGTTTCGCTTTGGTTCTTCAAGCAAAATTTAAAATTCTTGTTTTCTGTGAATGAGATAGAATTCGATGTTCAAATAAAAAAAAACCCAAACAACTAGTCATAACTGAACTTTGATTTTGTGGTATGTATGGAATGAATTTTCCTCAAATAGAAATGTATTATTCTGCTGGTCAAAATGTACCTTAATCTATATAAGATGAGCAATACCTGTATAATTATTAAATACTTAACTGATGAAAAATCAAGTTAGAAAAGAACAGAAACAGAGTAGGATTAAAATAGAGACAGTCTCCAAGGATATATGTGCAGGCTGTTCCACTGAGAGATTGCACAGATCACACTCAAAAACAGAAACAGAAGGAAAAACATGGGGTGAGTAGCAAAAAAAAATATCCAGCCATGACACATATTAATGCAATGTGAGAAAATAAAAAAGTAATAAACAAAAATAGATATTGAATGAAACCAGTGCCTGGAAAGCTGAGGGAACAAAATGTGCCTAATGTCTGTCCTGCAAACCTTTACTGAGGCAAATGTTCTGTGCTCATGCAAACAGCTCTATTTTTGTTAGCTGGACTGTCCATGTAAGGATAAAATCTTGCAGCTGAGTTCCTGAAAGACTTAAGTATACTTATTTGCTTGTTCATATCTTATTAATATAATGTAACATGCTATCTCCAGTTAGTTATTCTGGGAGACTCAAATAAATCTTAACATTAATTTCTAAGACCCAAAATCAGCAAAATATATTTACTATATATACACTGAGACAGAATTCTCAGCTTATTTTGAATGAGTACTTATCCAGTGGTGTTTCTTCTTCATCTGAAGCTAGTAATTGAGGACATGACTCTTTAAATTTCTATCCATTTGGTCTAAGAATTGGAGCAATATTTTAAATTATCTCACCAAAAGAATCCAGCTAATATCAAAGAAACCCCCAATACATTCAAACTTCCAGTTTGATCCCTACAAGTTTTCCTCTCCAAGCCCTGAGGATTACATACCAATGTTATTTTTCAAATTATGGTTTCAGTTTCCTAGACTCATGGCAACTTTAGATAAATGCATACTTTCATTCCAGCTGATACATGATCTTCTTTTAGACTGTAGCTGAATTGATTTAAAATTACAGAAACACAAAGAAAGTGGAGACACAAACCAAGTTGTCTTAACAGATGTGATCTCATCAGGGTTCCATTTGTTAAAGGAAATCATTGAATATTAACTAAAAGTTAATTAGATCTAATTGCCAATTAGAAAGGAAAAGTAATTTGAAGCTATCTGCTGCCAGTGTGTTATTATTACCTTTGAGAAGCTTAATTCTTGAAGAGGGTATGCTACCTGCCCACGTATCAGTTCTAGTGAGCTAAGTCCGTTGCTAAATTCTGGTTAATTACAGGTAGTCTCACAGATCTCAAAAGATGGCAGAGGAAAAGATTGCAGATTGCAAAGGAAAAGACAAACAACCTGTCTTGGAACACTGGAAATACTGAAGGACTCACTAACTTGCTCTGTTTAGAAAAACATAACTTTTCCTTTAGTTTTGTCTTCCAAAGTGCTTAATTTTGAGAGATAGGCAAAGTGAAATGAGTCTATGTAGGGACACAGATAATTCTGAAAGTGAAGGGACTTGTGCCTGTCCAGATGAAGTACCCTTGGTAAGGAGACAGTGGGCCAAGATGTGGAAGTGTAACACAGAGCCTTTGCACCCAGGAGCATCATCAGCACAGTGAAGGTGACTTACACCCATCGCTACAAAAACAACTCTGCACTTTTCCTAGTAGGGACACTTAGTAAAATACATGCCTGGAGAGACAAGAACTGGAATTTTCCATGGGTCATACACTTCTTATACACATTTAGGGAAATAAAAGGGTACTAGGCCGCACATCAGAGCTGAGAAAGAAGGGTTGACAGGAATGCAAGGCCATATGGGGTGTTGAGGTCAATATGTGACTCTCTTCTGCACTGAACTATTTTGATCCCTCTTTGAAAACTGATGTGGGCAGTGGTGTGAGCAAGCTAGAGAAATAATTCCTTTTATCTCCTCAACCTTGCTTCTCTCCTAGCTCAAGGAAACTCAAGGTATGGTGTAGCTGACACAGTAAGTCACAGGGAAAATAATGAAATAATCAGATTTAGGAACTTACTTCACGGCCTGTTTCTTTCATTATTATCTTGGCCCTTAATTTTTCAAATAAACTATTATTTTTATGAGAAGAAGCACTTTAGGTAGCTCAAGAAACTGCAACTTATCTTTGAAAACATCTCATAAAAACTTGGGTCTACCTAATAATTCCAGTTCTTGAAGGGCCATCATTATTGCTAATTAGCCAAGTTGCTTCAGCTGGCTTCTAAATTCCAGACAGAAGAGATGGTCAGCAAATCCAACCAATTCAAGCACTTAGGAGGACAATGCTACAATAGTCTAAAATCTCTGTATAGCCTTCTTCAAAAAGGCCACAAAAAAAAAGTCCCGTAAGAGTTCTAGTCTTGCTGCTTAGCAAAGAAAACCCCAAAACATTCATATTTTTGAGCATTTCCACTTGAGATTTTCTACTCCCTTACAGGTATTTTAAAGTGAGATTAGTACAAGTTGTCTTGGATTTTCTCAATTTGATGGAATTTGTTGTGAGTTGACATGAACTGCACTTTATTTTGCAATTAAAATATATATATGCCAACTTCTACTTGTGAGCTGCCATATGTAGTCACTCAGCAAAGTCTACTGACACTTTTCACTGCAAAATCCACATGATGGACTTGATCCTCTTTTCCAGAACCTTTCCTAATGCAGCAAATTTGTCATCACTTCAGTGAAACATTGTTGTCCCAACCCACTGGGCTGATTTTGAAGATCTTTAAATAAGATAATATTAAATTGTCTGAAGTAAGAATTGATGGATATCTCGAGGCACCTTTCACTAAGTTTATGTTCTGGATTCACATTACAGAGCACACTTTTATTAAAAGAATTATTAGACCCACCCTTAAGGCTACTATGGGAAAGTTTTGAAAGAAGGAATAGAAATTACTTCTCAGGTCTCATTATGAAATGAAAGACCTACTGAGAAAAAGTGACATGTAAATTCTTTCCCATATTTTTACACATTAATAGTATTTCTGCTTTAAGGATTTAAGGAAATATTTAATATTGATTTCTATCATGACAAAGAATTATTTTTTTTTTTAGATCTCTTAAAAAAGCTGTCTATACTCTGTACATTTTCCAGCTCCAAAATGACCTTTTTGTAGCATAATATTTATTCTTAAAAACAATTGTTGTCAGCAGCCTCTGCAACTCCTTAGTAACCACAAAGACATCCTGTGGGAAAGTATCTAACTGCTTCTATATTTATTTTATAGTTTCTGAGCATAAATACAAATAAAACACCAAAGAATCAGTAAAGAATGAAAGCAACAGCAGAAATAATATTCACCAAAATTGCAGGAGAAAAGTAGGGGCAGCAAAAATTTGTCTATCAATACATTGCAAGAGATTGCCTTACTGAATGTGTCTGCTTCCATAAATACCAGAAATAAAGAGACATATTTGTTTTCTTTTTTCTACTTTTGTTTTATGCTCTATGCCCTCATTCAGCATGTATTTACTTATCTTAGGTTGAGCAGTTACACTGCTCCGTTGATCAAAAAAATTCAGGATATTACAAAGCATATTCTGATAAAACCTTTTCACATTATGAAAGCATCTTCCAATTTATTTTTTATTTTTTTCTTCTTTTCAAATGACACATTCATTCACTAAAAGGTGGGACGGAAAATGGGGAGCCAGAGTGCATCTGCTTTATAACAGTAATTTTCATTATGGAAGAAAACTTGACTCCTTGTCTCTTGTCTTCAGGAAAACAAGTGAAAAGTTTTATTGCTTAACAGAATGCTATTTAGAGCACAGAATGTATTCCTAGTACTTATAAGAGTAATCCCAGCAGATATCTAGCAAAGTCACCTACAGAATGACCTTATGTGAAACTCTGTAGCTTGTCTATACTATCAATATTATATTCTTGTTTGTATTGGGCACAGTAAACTTCACAGATATTTTCTAATCTCAAAAACCATGAGGAAATTCTTAACCACATGAAATTTCACAAACATTGTTTTGTTGCACTCGATGGGAAAGGCTGACCTTTTTGTTGTCATAGTACAAACCTCTCCCTTGTCAGCAAACAAAAATCCATTATCTGTTAGTAATATAGGGCCTATGGCACATAGACAGGACCACTGTTAACCCTTCTGTCTTGGCCCTGTATCCAGCCCAGGTCAAGCTTTAAATGTGACTGTAAAGTTCTTCTGCACAGAGACCACATCTTCTTTTGTGTAAACAGTCATGACAACTTGTTTAGGGTAAATTATACATAACAGTAGGGGAAGCAAAAGAAAGTAGATATGAAGTATTAATTAATTGATTAACTGATTTTATTCGTTATGATTAAATTTATGCTATCAGCGATTGTATGTTCACCTGGAACTTGCTGTATTATTTAGCAGCGTAAGTTAGGTTTCCCACTCCATCAGTGGCTCAGACAAAGCTGAACAAAGGCTTAAGAAATGCCCCCCTTATTAGCTATTTTGTTTCTTCAGCCTACTATCAATTCATAACTTAAATTATTGTATTTGCATTCCTTATGATGGGGTTTCCAGTCCTTGAGGGCAAAAGTGGTCTCACATCCCAGGCAAGAAGCTCTTGTTCTTGCAGAACCCACCAGGCAGTGTGCAGAGTAGGAGACCACAGCCAGGCTGTGGTGTGGCAAGGGAAGCTACACTCTGGGCCACCAATGAAAGGTGTGGTGGCAGACTCCCACTGGTGATGTCAGTGGCACAGCAACTGAGCTAAGAAGCTGAAAGGCATCACAGGACACCAGGCAGAGTTGTTGGAGTTAAGGCTCAGGCAGCAGCCCCTGAGCGGATATCTAGTTGATGAAAATTTAAAACAAAGTCAGGAGTTTATGGCCTGATGCAAAATCCATAAAGTCAATGGAAAGATGTCTATCTAGAAGCATTTGAAAACCTCAGATGACAGTAAGAACTGGGGAGGCTCTAGGGTTCCTAAGAATAAAATATCTGTGACTTAATGGACCTTACCAATGGCCATAAATGTGAAGAGGTTCCACTGAGAAAGCTGATGCAGAAATTAATAGGACAAATGACAGAACCCTGTCCAAGTCTAGGATGGAAGTCTTAGGACAGCCAAGAGGAAAAAATATATATATTTCACTGGAAGATGATTAGGCATTTTGCCCCCTTACTTTGTCCCCATAACTCATAAAACAGTAAGTTTAATAGGGGCAGAAATTCGATGCAGGGTGAATGCTGAGCCCTGCTTTAGCTCTTTGGGATCTGACCCACTTTTACTGTTTCAGTGACTGAGTAGCCTGTGGCTTTTGTTCTTTAAAGCTTGATATTTGCATTTGGTGGACAATTTCAAATTGCCACAGTTATTTGTATAGTGGGAAAATTTCTCTTTTGTTTAGTGGCTACTTTTCAATTGTTTTTTCAATTTGGTTTCTTTTCCCTATGGTAATGGGGCTTGACAGCATGATTCCCTCTTGGGGAAATTGGACATATGTAGCTTTTAATTTCTTCTGGAGAAAGAAGCATCTAAATTAAAAGTAGCAGGATGTTTCTCACAAAAGAACAAATTTTCTACCCAGCTTTGAGTAACTTTGTGGCAGAAATCTTACTCCCTGCTGGGGAACAATTGCCAGTGGCTCAGCACATTCCCAGTAGGCATGTCATTTTTTCACAGTTTCCCTAAAATTCACTTAATTCCACACATATCGGAGTCACCATGGAGCTACAAGAGGATTCACATAAGAGAGAAGGTCCCAGTAATTCCAATGAGGATATTGTCTGGGTAAACAGTTCCTGGTTTGGCCTTCAAACGAGAATGATCTTTTAGGCAAGATATTAATGAAACTCTGGGTTTAATTGCAGGGTATCTCTTGGCCTCTTGTTGGCCATGAATAAGGCTCCTTATTTCTCCGTGTCACGTTTACATACTAGCAATGATTCCTTCTCTTGCAGAAGTATTCTGAAGAGTTCATTAATATTTGTGAGGTATTTAAATGAAGAACTTACTGAAGAAGAAATAATTCAGGGCTGGGCGCCTGGGTGCACACTATTATTACCAGCACAAAAGAAAACAAACCAAATCCCTAATTGAGACAGAGTGTTGAGGAAATGTTCTTCCATTTTCCCCAGATGGCAAAAATTCTCAATGTATACAAAATATCAATAGGACAAGCAATTGTGCTTGAAGCAGAAACTTTGACGCTGTGCCTCAACTTAACTAGAACCATCTGCTCCTGCATGAACAGTAGTAAAAGACTTGAAAAAAACACAAAGCAGAGCTCATGCACAAAACCAGGTGATAAGTAGGTATCAGTAGAGTTCAGTTCATTGAAAAGTGACAAGAACAAATTTATCAGATGTACTCAAAAATAGGCAAACAGGTCCAACTAAAAAAAAAAAATCCTCAGCAAGTTTGACCCTTCAATTAATCACCATAGTTTAGTGATGTAATAATTAACTGCAGCTTAAGTGACAGAAGAGCAAAAGTGAGATGAGGGCATAATCTGGAAAATGAAACTTCTGAATTGGATCGCTGGTGTCTGCAAATGGTATCTCAGAAAATAATGTTTGTAGTGCATTGCAGAACCAACACAGCTAGCTCAATTGTCAGGTTAGACAGATGTTCCTTTGAAAGTTTGGTTTAAAGTCAGTTTGAAAAGATGCACAGTACATGACCAGAGGGGAAAGCAAGAGATGTGAATTTTAATAAAATGCTCAAAATTTTGATGTGTTTATTACTATTTGCCCTTAGATTGTCTTCAATGTTTTAAACCACCAGCCTTGAAATTACAGAAAAAAGTATTGATGGAGGTGAGGGAACAGTCACCATGTACTACAAAATAAAAATATTTTAAGTTTTAGGTGGATCCTCATGAGATGAAAGTGGCAAGTGAGTTCAAATGAAATGAATACAGAATCTGAATCACATACAATTTACTTCAAGATTTTAGCAATATTGTCACTGTTCTCTGGTACATTTGATTTCAAGTAATATGTTTTATATTTCATTATTCTATTACATTAGAACAGTTACTCTACAATTAATAATAACTGATTACTTTCTCTAATGAGTCATTGTTTACCATTGGAAACTATTAGTTTAGCTTAAGGTCTTGAGCCTAAAAGCACAATTTTTGCAAAACACTTAAGGCAATCATAAGTCCATAGAAGCCTTCCATATAACCTATTTTACTGACAAACAATTACATTTTAGATTGAAGAGGTGAAATGATTAAGAATATTTGACTTAGTTGCCATGACAGCATGCATTTTTCATCAGGCAGAGTGTAATTACTACAATTTCAATGATGTAAAATCAAGAAAGATGATAACAAACAGCAGAACCATGGAGATATTGCCATTGCAACCAGGTTGCCATGGCAACAGTGATAATAATCTCAGTGATAGATGTTTTCTCTTGCTCTTTCCATTTTGTACGGTTATAACATTCAGAGCCAGTTTTTACCACAGCTTTTTATAGTTTATTAGACTGTCAAAATAGTTTATGAGATGTTGTTGCAAAGGAAATGACTGAGTTCCGCAGCCTAATAAAAATGCCAAATACTCTGTTTACATACTGCTCCAGCATTTAACAAACATTAAAAAATTGTATGAAAAATGATTTGATATTGTATCTGTATTAATCAATTTGCAAGGCATAAGCTCTGTCACTGAAGGTCAAATGAATACCTTCCAAGCATTACTTTTAGAGAGTCCTTTTAAAGTTTATTCTTGACACCATGCTGCCAACTCCTTTTACCTGAGCTGTGCAAAACAAGCAGCTCACAGGAAATGCTTCATAATACTAGTAGATACTTAGCTAGAAAAATCATATTAACTATTTAAATAATTTAGGAACATTTATTTACTTGACATCAAAAAAGTGGTCAATGCAGATTAAATAATATTTTATTTACTGAACCTGTACCATAGGCAGGACATAATGCAAAAAAAGTCAGATAATGTGTGCATGTTTTTTACAGATATATATAAATATGTGTAAACACAAACTATTGTGAGCATGCACTATTTTATGCAGTATGTCTGAAGTGTGTATAGGAAGACAGAGGATAAATAACATCTTCACACTGTTCCCTCCTACACTATAGAGATATCAGAAGGCATTGATTAGAAGAGGTAGCATTGAGATTTACCTCTGAAACTGCAACAGCCCCCCTTTTGGAGAAAGACTGACTTTCTAAATCTGAAACAGTAACTCTTAAGCAGCAATATAATTTTAATGGGAATTTTTAGAATTCTTTAGAATTTCTTGCAAAAGAAATAGTTAAATATCTGTTTTTATTTTTCCCTATATTTTTCTCCCAAAGCTTAGCAACAGTCACTATCCATTTTAAGGAATAATTATGTACACATTCTGAGAAATAAACACATTTATAATCTGAATATTGTCTACCAAAAATTATTGTTCTTCATCAAAGTTACCCCAGATTCATATCCGTAAGTAAAAGAATGGCTAGCATGTAGCTTTTCCTACAAACCAGTTTGGCCAACTGCCTTATGCATTTGCTCAGCTCTGAGACCTTCAGTACAGAACAAAACCCAGAGGGGAGAAAGAGAGGGACTGGTGAAATGTTGTGGTTAAACAGGTGGATAATGGGACAGGAAGATGCAGACAGGATATAAATGATTATGAACTGCTTAATGTGGGTTTGGGGACAAACATGGGAGACTGTTGCCACAATACCAAGACACTGATGGTATCAGTTTCAGTTGTGCTGCTCCCCGAAACTCTTGTGTTAAGCAGCACAGCTCCTGCATCATTTGGACCTGGCTCTGCTCATCCCATAATATGTGGAGGCAAATGTGTGTATGGTATTTTCTCAATGAAAATGGATATATTTCCAGTTTAGAGAACTTTTCACCTTTAGAAAAGGTTCTAAACTTTTTCTTCAGTGTTTGAGACAACTATGACCCACAGTTATCAGTCACTCTTCAATCTTGGTTATCTCTTTTGAAAAGAAAATAAAATAAAGCAAAAGTATTGAAAAATGCCAAATAGAAAAAAAAAAACAACTGATAGGACACTACTAATTCTACTGACTGCTTATGCTTTTGATAAACTAGATTCAATTAATTTGAACTTAAATTTCAAATTTTAACTTATGCTTGAGGGAAAAAAAATTAATAGATATCTACCTACCCCAAGCCAAATAAGAATTTAAATGCATACACCTCATTAAAGTTAATGGGTAACATATGTTTACACTTGCTATGTTGCTTGGAAAACTTTGCTGTAGATGTTAAATGTGTAACAAAATGTGTGTGGGGGTAAGAGAGGATGAGAAGGAAGTCTGGTCTCCCAGAAGATCCACTATAAAAGTTGATGGATGATATGCGTTGTCTGAGATTCATAACTGTGGACAAACAGAGATGTTTTAAGACCTACTAACTTTGTTGAGAATAGAGGACCTAACAGTAATCCTAACAGTATATTTAATATAATTTCTTCAGTTTTATCAGATTCTGAGACTGGAGCACTTTTTTTTATATAAAAACTTTTTGCAGTGAGAATGGGATCCTGGTATTCAAATATAATTCCATTCTCTCAATTTCATATTACTACCCTTAATTATGCTTCCTTGCAATTAAATAATTTGGGTTTAAGTCTTGCTGTTGAAGATCAAACACTTGTAGCTCAATTGTCTTTTTATTTATGATTTAATTAAACTATATGCACTAGACGATACAGTCAGCTAAACAGAAACTTTTTGCCTGAGTATCCTTTTACTTTGCCTTTTTATTAAAACTAAATATAAATTCTACACAAAAAATCCCCAAAATGAATTCAATAAAAAAAAAAAAATCTAATTGGTAGGGTGAGAGAGGGAAAGAGTAAGAATAGTTTAAGCTACTTTAGTTCTTTATTTGAAACTAAGCAGTTTTCAGGGTGGTGGCATCTCTTTAAATAAGCTTCTCTCCCCAAAGATGCCCATCCCTCCAGCCAGCTCACCATTTCTGCTGCTCTTCTTTAAAGCTCTTTCCAGATTCATGGTATCTTTTTTTGATAATGTGCAGCCAAAAAATCCCATCACCGTGCAGGAGTCTATCTGGGAGGACACAAGAGCTGCAGGGATACTGTTACTTGCCTCCTCAACCATATGATGTCTTTGTGCCTGCAGCCTAAAACTGAGCTGCCCTTTTTCTGGCAGCTGTTGCACATTGCTGTCCACAGTTCATCTCTTGTGTTTCTTGCACCATTATTACTTCCCAGGTTTGTCTCCTTCATCAAATGAACATCCTTGCATTATGTCTGCCAAATGTTATTATATATCATGGCCAATTTAAATTTTCTCTTTTTTTTGTTCATACAGTTACAGAACACAGTGCTTTTCATATATTTCCCCTTGGCCTCTGAGGTGTTTAAACTTCTTCCAGTCTTTGAATTTCACTAATAGACCTGACTACTAACAACTTGACAAAAATTATGAATAACTTCCAGCGCTCATCAATCCTGCTTGTGCCTTGCTAGACTTTCTTCAATTCAGTGCATTCCATTTATCATTACATTGTATTTATTGTTTTTCTGGTCACTTTTCAGATCTCAGAACAGTCTTTGTTTTTGAGCTTAACTGCATTCTCAAGTCTTATTTGTATCAAATGCTAGGTGCAAATGCTAGCTATCACCCATCCGCCAATTTCGCAGTTTGAAGAAAATAAAGAAAGAATGAAAAAAAAAAATTCATCTGGAAAGCCATATGCTTGACACTTGTCTCTTTGTTAAAGTTAAATTTCTTATGAATTTGGATTATGTTGGAGATTCTCTGATCTTCTGTTTGGAACATACATAAAATTTCCACTAATTGTAGTGACATTAATCACAGCCTTTAAGGGTCTGCCTCTGCTTTCTGACACGGCAGAAAATTCAGCACATATTGCCTATCCTTTTATAGACAGCCCCTTGTAAGGCACGTCCTTGGAGATTTCAAATGGTGAGAGGGCCTTTTCCTGGTTTTCCAGACAGCGTATGAATTGCACTAACATGAATAAACAGTAGGAAATGTAAGCACAGAAATAGAAATTACAGCTTTGCCACTTTATTTTTTTGCACTTAATTGAAAATTCAGAGACCTTCTGTAAGCTTTGAGAATTCTTGAGTGCACAGATAGTAAATTGGATTGATCACCTACAAAAGAAGTTGCAAGAGATTTCCAAGAATGACCGGTGTGCCGGGGAATGAGATAACCCTCTGCCCCTCTGCCCCTCAGGTTTTGGTGCTGATTATCAGTTTTGGAGTAGAGGTGAAACAATTCCTTTTGCTAGGTGTCTAAACCATTGCTGCTTTTGAATGGAATTGCATTATAGAATATGGGATTATCACTCCCAGCTTCCCTTGAAAAGGCAAGGTATCAAAAGCACTGAGTCTCAAGAAGCAGTACCCTTCTTCAAATAGAGGAAATGAAGGTTCCTTAAAGAATGACACAAAGCACTGAAATAAAAGTGTATCCACACCAAAATGGTGACAACAAATTACGAAGTCTGCAGGGTTGCTCCCACTGTGTAAAACTCCATCCTTGCCTGTGAGAGCCCGTCAGAAATCCTGATGCAGAATATCCCCCACCTACATAACACTGTGAAGGAGAGGTGCTGTCTGTCCAGGGCAGTAAGCGATTCCCTGGACTTGGTCGCCATGCTGACAACTGATACACCTTGAGGCATTTTAATCTCCTGGCCATTTGCCAACACCTTGCTCAATCTAAATGCAGGACACATCTGTGTATGGCGGGTATGTGACAAAACCTGAGTCGCAGTAATCGAGTAAGATAGTGTTGCTAAAGAGCTTATGATGGAATTTCTTTTTAGACAGAATTTCATCTGTAATTAAAGTTCCCACCTGTCCCTTCTTTTAATTACACCTGATGTCTCTTGTCCCACAAAATGCTGATATATGGAACCACTTAATTTAAAGATTAATTAATTGTTGCCATTGTGTGCTATCTCATTAGGAACATTGTAGGAAAAAAAAAATTCACAATTAAGTGTGAATAGAAATCCTAAAATGTTATAGGCGAAGTTCTCTGTTGGTATTGAGCACAGTATTACCGAGCAAAGCATTGCTGATGTCATCTATAATAATTTATTTGGAAAAATATACAAGCCAAGTATATTCAGAAAGAAGGAACCAGTATGTTGCAATGTTTTTCAAAGCCTTAGTAGATGCTTTGCTAATATTTTCCTGAATGAAATTCTTCTTCCTACCTGTCTTTTCCTGAACCACTTAAAACAGATGAAGAGTGGATGTTGGCATGAATGATAGAAAGACCTTGTGATGACCTCTGCGCTTGAGAGAATTTTTCTCCAAACAATATTTGAATGATTTTTAAAACAGATGTGCAAGTCTTAAAACCCTCATCCCAATTGCCCAAGATATAGAAGAAAAACGAATTAAAATATAGATTGAAAATGTCTTTTGATATTAAAAATCATTTTCTGAGGAACATTTTAGAGCAATTTTCTGTCTTATGCATTTTATCTTGCCACTTTTCCAATTGACTATTATTTCCCTTGCTCTCATGTGGATATATCCTGAATAACATTCTGGAGGATATTAAGCCATGCAACAGTAAGAAAGAGCTCAAGGAAACTATTGCAGCTTAGTCTGCCTCTCACTCTACTTTGGATTTAAATGGCCATGGTATTTAATTTTCAGGGATCCCAGCTCAAATTTCTTCTTCCAACTTATAGAAACTTTCCATGCTTTCAGTCTGGTAGCCTCTATAAAATCATGCATACCAAAGCTTGTTGCCAGTGTATTTTCAGGCAATTTGTCTTTACTTGTTAAGGTTTCTGGATTTTTTTCCCCATTGTCTTTCTATCAGAGAAAAGGAAATTCATTTAATGCACAGCCCACAGAAAGTCTTCTGCATTGGGATTAAATGCAGTCTGTTCCCTTTTGTGATCCTAAACCCCCGAATACTTGATCAGATCTATCAGTTATGCAATATGCACAATTTTTGCAATGTTAAAACCCCTGATTTCTAACAGATTTAGTTGAACTGTTCATTTAAAAGACCCCAGGTTACTAAAACTGCTTGCTGTGTATTTTTATAAGGAGGCTTCAAACTTTCCATTACTGGTTTTGCAAATGATATATCTCTACGTAGCATGAAAGCTTTGTTATGGTTTGATGTGCTTTTCACTATCAAAGGTTACCTAGGACAACATACACATTGCAAAGTCTAAATTACTTTCTTTGGAAATGATATAAAACAACAAAGAAAGAACAAATGGATATCTTACAGGACAGGGCAATCAGCCTTTTAGTAGCACTGCATGAGTCATATTTGAATTTATTTCAGTGACTGTTTTTCCTGTTGCTGCTATACGTATATTTGGAGATTACTTGTGCTATGTGTCAGTAGATCATGGATTTAAGTATGCCAAAGGCATCTAGGGAGCAATTTTCGGTGATCATATACCCTTTGCTCTATCCCAGCAATCCAGGATGTCTGTGACATCTTCTATTCTCATGCTGGATGCTTCTGTGGGAAAAGTGATCACTTCAATACTTCTCCAGTTTCTGTAGAAACCTTCCAAGCAGTTACACTGAGGAAAAGGACAAAAGGAGTAGCAGACGAGATGAAAGAGAAGAAAATGGGCATGAACCTTTCTGATAGCATAATTTGCAACATAGAACACACTACAGAAACAGTGTAGTAGTAATCAGTTGGCCATGCAACCTCTGAATTACACAGATGCAAATTGCTGTGACTATTGCCAGTCCCTGGCTATTTCTAGAAGACAAAACATTTTTGAAATTATTCTGAACATTTCTTCTGCCCCTGAGACACTCAAAAGTCTGTTCTCATCCAATTGAATTATACACACTGAAGCACTGAAATTAGTATTTTCCCACATTTAGGCATCTACTAGAAAAATGGAGTGAGGTGGGTACATCCAGGAAGCAACTCAGGTCACCTCAGACTTAAAACATAACTTTAAAGGTCTTGATCTTTCTCTGCTTAGGAGATTAAGTTGGGTTGGGCTGGTTGTTTCTGGTTGGTTTTTTTGTTGTTGTTCAGTCTGGATAAGCACTGTTACTGAGGAAACATTTTGGTACCCATTTGCTTCCAGATTTTTTCATAACTTAAAGTTCCACAGACTCTGTGTAGACACAGAGAAATTGAAATACCAGCACTGCCTAAGGAGCAAATAATTGAAAAATAAACAAGTAAGGCTAAAAGGGGGATGGGGGCATGTTCATCACAGGAGCTTTGATTAGCAACAAATGCTGCAAAAAAATACCACATTCAAACACTTTTCATTTAAGTCCTATCTCCTTACCCAAGCCTTTCCTTATCATGGTCATGGCTTCTTTCTCTTCCCACAACCTGTTCCTTTGTCATGCACACTGTGTAGAATAAGCTGGTTCTTAAACTGTGCTTAGGACTTTTCCCACAATGATCCTAAATTATTTAACCTGGAGAAGGATCAGCTGTCTTCAAAACTGCTAATGATTTTGTAAACACTTCTATGCTATTTGCTTGAAGGCAGAACTATCTGACTTTAGCTTTAGAGCCATTTGCTCACAATAAATTAAAATAATGCACTTAAAGAGCCTCTTCATTAAAGCACTGGAGAGTAAAAGTTCTATTTAAGTAACATGTTTAACTCTCCCTTTCTTTTAAAACTTCTATTTGTTGCTGACCTCTTCCCTACTCCCACTGTTTATTCTACTAAATATGGTATGGAGATATAACCATATTCCACTCCATAGGCTTTTTCTAAGATTTCTACATGCAGCAGGAGGTAAACAGAAGAGTAGGAGAAAAGGAATTACAATTGGATGTTATTTATGTATTAAAATATGTGGAAGAACAGGGGAATAAGAAGAATACACTTAAAAGAAATGAAAATTGAGCTTGACAAGAAATACATGATTCTTTAAATGCTTTTGCCAATCTAAAGATTGGAGATAAACTCCTCTTTCAAAGAGCAATGATACTTAGAAACATTTTTCTTTCACAATAAAATAAGAAAAAAAACCTGTGGGAGGTGAAAAATTATTGTGGAAAAGCATAACTCAGAGTTTTTGAGAAACTCCCAGTCAGACAAGGAAGAGGGAAGCTGTTCATAAGAAATTAAGTGGGGGGAAGCATGGAAAAGCTTCATCTCAAAAATAACATGGAATAATAGAATACTTTGGATTGGAAGACACATTTAAAGGTCATGTAGGCCAAATAATGCAGCTTCCATAAGAATTCACAGCATTCAGGATTTAATGTAAAATGCTACTATCCTCTTCCCAATAGCCTACATCTCTAAATTACATCCTTACAATCTAGTTTGCCAATCTAAGACACTAGAACTTATAAACCAGCATGTTCAAAAGTAAGGAACCAGAAAGAAGAACTTCATTTTACATGGTTTTACTATATTATATTATATTATAT
>VZTN01008450.1:0-45363 GCA_013400515.1 Erpornis zantholeuca
AGCCCCAGCCCGGCTCCCGGGGATGCCAAGCCACGGGCTGGGGGCTGCGGGCGGTGGGCACTGCCCCGCGCAGGGCCAGGGCAGGGCACGGCCCCCGTGCAGAACCCAAATGTTCCCCCTAAGACAGGACTGACCCAGCTCGGGGGCACCAGCCAGCCCAGCCAGCAGATTGGCTTTAAGGGCACGGAAAGCTCGGGGGGCACCTTTTGATGGCGTTGCTAACCTGGTGTGCAGGGGCTGCAGCTCAGCCCCACATCTGCCCCTTTTTGCAGAGCCAGCTCTGCTCTGACGGAGCCCCTTCACCCTCACACACAGGCAGGAGCCCCTCAAATGCACTGGGGTCCCGAGCCCCAGGATAACGTCCTGCACGCAACATCAAAATTTCTCAGCTTTTCCTAATCTGGGTCTTGCTTAACCCTCTGGAAAATAATCCACTGACCATCTGCCACAGCGAAATTCTTTTACAGCCTCGCACAAATTAGGCTCAACTGTTCACTTCCTGCTCCTCTTCTGCTCAGGGCTTTTGGTCACTCTGGTGTCTTCCTTGCCATGTGCTGGGACGTCCTTACTGTGGGCTGGGGGTGACCCTGCCATGGGCTGGGATGTCCTTTCTGTGGGCTGGGGGTGACCTTGCCGTGGGCTGGAATGTCTGTGCCATGGGCTGGAATGTCTTTGCCATGGGCTGTGATGTCCTTGCCGTGGGCTGAGGGTGACCTTGCCAGTCCTGGGCTGCAGGGCAGCATCTGCTCCTGCCACACTCTTGGATCTCAGGGTGGTTTGCTCCTGGTGGGATGGCACTCCCATGTCCAACCTCGCCATGGGCTGGGGGTGACCTTTCCGTGGGCTGGCATGACCTTGCCATGGGCTGGGATGTCCTTGCCATGGGCTGGGGGTGACCCTGCCATGGGCTGGGGGTGACCTTGCCCGCACACAGGGCAGTGCCTGTTCCTGCCACGCTCTCGGATCTCAGGGTGCTTTGCTGCTGGCAGGATGGCATTCCCATGCCCAGCCTGCACAGGGAGGGCTGAGGAGGCTGTTTGGGGGAGCAGCCTCTCTCTCTGGCTGCCCTTGGAGGTGTGTGCAGGGCGGGTGAGGAGCTTTCTTGGGTCCAGGCAGGACAGAGAGCAAGAGCTCTTGGACCTCCCTCTGCCAGCGGTTCCCAGCCTGACCTCAAGTGATCCAGGTATTGATCCAGGTATTGGGGGTTTCAGAGGCGATTAGGAATCCGTGGATTTTGCTGGTTTGGGATGCCTGGCCAGAGCTGCCCCATGGGAGCCAGGACTGCTCAGTTCTGTGAAACACCTCCGCAGTCTCTGCACCTGCATTAGAGCCTGGCCTGAGGGGTGAGCACGGTGTGGGAGCAGCCACCACGGGGATTTTCCCATCCCTTTGCCCTGGTGCTTTTGCAAATGGAGAGCTGGCTTTCTGGGGAAGAGGCTTCATTCTCTAAGGAAAATGGAAATATACAGATTTTTTTTTCCTTCCTGTAGCAGATTCAGCAAAAGTGCAGCTGCCTTCCCAGTCCTGAATACAGAATTGACCATTCAGTTCATCCCTAAGGGGAAATGGCCCAGCAGAGAGGAACAACGAGCCCCACAGTGCTCTCTGCACCCTCCAAAGTCTTTCTCAACCCTGGCATTTTCCTCTCCCAAATTCCAGGGGTGCCTGGCTCCCTTTGCCGGGCAGTGAAGGTTTTCCTCATGCATCCAACCCCCCTCTCTGAAAACCTATCAGCTTCAAAACGTATCTTTTTTTTCCCTTCAATTTCCATTTGCCAGGTTATTTGTCCGTGCTGGGCACAGGAGGCACTGGGACAACCAGAGCAGGAGCTGGGTGAGTGGAGACTGGGAAAGGAGAGAGGGCTCGGGGTCCCAGTGCCTGGAATCTTTTGGCTGTGAGGAGCGATCCCTTTTCCATCATCCTGCCTGTTCCTGAGCCTGATGGCAGCTCCAAGTGGCTGAAAGGACATGGAATGAAGGCCTGAGTGATGATGTTTGCTGCTGATTTCACCGGGAGTGTCTAGGGGCTCCCCAGGAATGTCACTCGGTGTCCTGAGCAGGCCAGAGCAGGTGCAGTGCCGGGGGGGATGGAGCAGCCCTGGCAGGCTGCAGGAGCCCCTGCTGGGCTTTCAGTCAGCAGCCCAGCAAAGACCATGTGGAGGAAACAGATAGGAAGGGATATTTGGAATTTAGGAAGACATTTAGAAATAAATTATTTTATAATATTTAAGAAGAAATTCCTCCCTGTGAGAGCTGTTGCTGCCCCTGGATCCCTGGCAGTGTCCAAGGCCAGGTTGGACATTGGAGCTTGGGGCAACCTGGGCCAGTGGGAGGTGTCCCTGCCCATGGCAGGGGTGGTGTAACAAGATGTTCTTTGAGGTCCCTTCCAGCCCAAACCATTCTGGAATTGTGGGATTCTGTGAATGAAGGGCAGCAGGGGAGGTTTGTCTGTGAAAGAGCCCAAAGCCTCATTTCTCAGCTGTACAGGAGTCAAGAGGGGGCTTGGACACCTGCAGGAAAGCCACAGGCAGCTACAGAGTGAAGACAAATGGTTCTCGTTCCTTGTGATCCAGGAGGGACAATCACTGGGGCCTAGGAAGAGGTGACACATTCAAGGCAAAGGGAAAATGATCTCTCCAGGAGCTGGTGTGGTGAGCCCTGGTGAACTGCCAGGCCGGAGAGCTGAGGGCAGCCCTAATCCAAGGGCAACGTCCCTGAGCCCCGGGAGTGTTGTCCTTGAAGAACTGACACAGGAAGGAGCACCGATGGGGAGATCAGGTGGGACTCAGGCGTGGCTGGGAGGGGGAAGCTGAGCTCGAGGTGGAGCAGAGCAGTGTCTGCAGGGCAGGGATGGGGGAAGGCTTGGGAGCAGGGCGAGGAACTCTGCTCTCCATGTGCTAAACCTGGGCTGAGGGGCTGACCATGCACCAGGAATTGTCAGCCTGGCTGGCTGGGTTTTGAGAGGAAGAGACGAGTCTGGCACAGCACAGTGGATCCGAGAGTCACCATAGTGATAGCAGGTGGGTGGTGGGGAGCAGCCTGAGAGCTGGGCACAGCTCTGAGAGGAGAGCGGGCTGCAGGACAGCGTGCTCTGGGCACCCAGCAGGACAGGGAGGCAGGGGAAGGGCAGGCACATGTGACAAAGGCACGTGGAAAACAAGGGAAGGGCATCAGAGGGGCTGTCTAAGCATGGCTGAATGTGTGGAGAGCAGGAGAAAGATCAGAGAGCTTCAAAAATGTTGGGAGAAACCTGGGGACAGGACTCTGTGGGGCAGGTGGGACTGGAGGCAGGGACAGTGTGAGTGTGGGGTGCAGCAGGAGGAGGCCTGGGAGATGGGGCAGCAATCCAAGGGAATTTCTTCAGGTTTGGGCATGTTTGTGCTGCAGACCTGAGGGGCCTGGCACTGGTTATGGGGACAGCAGAGCAGAGCAGAGGCAGGGTGGGATCAGGCTGTCCCCATGGCAGGGCACTGATGGTGTTGCCAGGAGAAACAGAGGGATCCAGAAGAGTCCCACCAGGGCAGCAGGGCACAGCAGAATGTGAGGGCTGCCAAGTTAGGGTCTCTTGCATCCCTTAGAAGGACGTGGGAGGGCAGCCAGCTGAGAGGAGCAGGGTCCTTCAGGGAGGAGGAGATGGAAGCAAACCCAAAAGGAACTGTTTTGAGCTGAGGGGTCGCCCTGAGCTATGTACCATGGTTTGTTCCGTGGGCACTCGGAGTGTGTGACCCCTCTGCTCGCACTAAGGCTCTTCTATTTCAAGTTCCATCATCCCAGGGTTTAGCTGGTGGCAGCTCTGCAGCCCACAGGACAGGCTGTGGGTGTCACTCTGCTCCTAGGCAGGAACAGCTCCCCTGGCACTGCATTGCTGCTGTCCCCAGGGGTGGCAGAGTGGGTCAAAGATGACAATGGCCAGTTCAGCTATAATGGGCCAGACTTTCACTGCCAGCGGGAGAAATTATAGGTCTGGCTCTGCCCAGGCAGCTGGGGAGGGACTGGGGAAAAACGTGTGGAGGGGAAGGGGAGAGGAGAAGGAGTGACTAAGGAGGCAGTGCCCAGGGGTGGAGACAGCACCCAGGGGTGGACATGGTGCACAGAGGTGGACATGGTACCCAGGGATGGACACAGTGCCCAGGGGTGAATATGGTGCCCAGGGATGGACATGGTGCCCAGGGATGGACACGGTGCCCAGGGGTGGACACAGTGCCCAGGGATGGACATGGTGCCCAGGGATGGACACAGTGCCCAAGGATGGACATGGTGCCCAGGGATGGACATAGTGCCCAGGGATGGACATGGTGCTGAGCATGCCCCAAGCAATGCTGGGGCTCTGGGACAGCCAAGCAGGACTGGCCCAGGAGTGGGGACAAGGAGCAGTGAGTGCAGCCAGGTGAGGACACTGCAGCTGAGCAGGGGGCAGAGCCCAGAGCTCTCAGCCATGGAGGGACAGCAGCAGGGACAAGCACTGAGCCCTCTCAGCAAGCTCTGAGCCCTGCCAGGGACATCCTACAACCTTCTGCACCTCAGAGTGCTGCAGATACCTCTGGAGACCACTGAGGGGTGGAAGGACAGAAAATCTGTGGTGGGCTGTAGGAGATGGGGGATGTGTGCCTGGTGGGTGCAGACATCACCCCCTCCTCCCCAGCAGGCACAGGACAGGCCTGCTTTGCTTTGCTCCCCTGCCCACAAATCTCTCAGAAGTCAACTCTTCTCCTCTCTGCTCCCCACTGAAGTCAAACACTGGTGAGTGGCAGCCTGTTAACACAGCCTGGTGCCCACAACCTCTGTGTCCCTCTGCCCCTGCCTTGCTCCGACGTGGCAGCTCCTACGAAGCCTGTTTCACATGAAGGAACCCTCTGCCACAGCAGCCTCTGCTGCCCTTTGTCCCAAAATTCCTCCTCACCAGGTAGTGGTTCCTTCCAGGCTCTGCTGGAGGTTTGAAATTCTCTCTGAGGGCAGATAGGAGTTTATTTCGTGGGCAGCTCTGGGCAGATCAAGGGGCTCTTGGCCTGCCACAACTGAGGACAGACGTGTTCCATGCAGACAAAATGCATCATCTACAGTTGATGAGATCTTGGGATAAAAAATGTCCTGTGCCCTGTTCTTGGAGCACATGAAAATAGGACTCAGCAAGGGCTGAATACCCAGAAGGGTGAGAGAACGAACCCAAAGCCAGTCCAGCTCTCACAGGTGAAACGTTCAGTTCCAAACACGATGAGCCAAGGAGCAAGCACGGGCAGGCTGGGAGCATCTCTGCTCACCTGCCAGGGAGGAGTGCTGAGGAGTAAGGGGTAAGGCCGAAGGGAAGGGCTCAGTGAGGTTCAGAAGGAAGATCAGGCACTTAGGGAGCAGAGGAGCACCTGCAGCCACGCCAGGCCCGAGGAGGAGCTCCTGCTGCAGCCCAAGTGCTGCTCTAGCTGGGACCTGGCCCCTCAGGGCAGGGCTGCAGGGCTGGAACCCAGAGTCACAGAATATCCTGAGCTGGAGGGACCCCCCAGCTTCATCAACAGCTCCTGGCCCTGCACAGACCCCCCAGCAATCCCTGGCAGCGCTGCCCAAACGCTCCTGGGGCTCTGGAAGCCTCGGGGCTGTGCCCATTCCCTGGGGAGCCTGGGCAGTGCCCAGCACCCTCTGGGGGAAGAACTTTAGGGGTGTTCAAGGATTTCCTTGGGAGTGTTTGCCATGAATCACTGCTGAACAGGCAGACACAGCACCAGTCCGCTCCAGTGTGATCCCTGCAGGTTTTTACAGCACGAAACCGTGGCCTGGGCATGAGGACACAGCTGGACATTGTCCAGCTGCTCCTCAAGAGCTGCCAGTGCACGTGGCATCTGCACAGCTCCGAGTGATGTTCTGTGAGAAATGAGCCTGGACCAGAAAAGAAGAAGGAAAGTAATAAGGCAGCTCCAGTCTTCCCTCCACAGCTCAGGAGCTCACGGTGCTGCCACACTCAGAGCACAGCCCGTGGGCTGGGGAGCAGCTTCACCGTGGAGCTCCAGCCCCTTCCCCGCCAGAGCAGGGCCGGGGGCACCAGGGCAGGGCAGGGGGAGGTGCTGTACCCATCAGGATGGCCCTGAGTACCAGAGCTCTGCAGTGCTGTGCTCCTGGAGCCTGGCTCAGGGTGATCCCCTCTGCTGCCAGCCTGGGAGAGCACTGCAGGGAGGTGCTGCAGGCTGGGCTGGGCTGGGCTGGGCTGGGCTGGGCTGGGCTGGGCAAGGCTCTGCCTAGGGTGCAGTGAGGCAGGAGCTGATGTGAGGTAGGAATCTCCTCTGCAAGGAGAAGATGAGGAGGAAAGTGGTTGTTGAGCAGGGATGAGGCCAGAGCAGGGTGGCAGAACCTCCCTGAGCTCCAACTCCTGCCCCTGTCCCCCCGGGCTCCAGGCTGTGGCAGTGCCAGCCCACACACTCCTGTTTGCCCCTTGAACCAGGGCCACATCCTCAGCTGTGGGAGCCCTGGGCTTGTCCCACAGGGCTCCTTGCTGCAGGGAGCAGGCTGCAGGCTCGGAGAGTCCCAATTCCTCTCACGGGGAATTTCATCCCCGCGTTACTGAGCGCCGAGCTCCTGCTGCTCCAGCAGCGCCGAGTGACAGAGCCCTGTGTCTCCGCCGTGCCTTGGGTCCCACCCCGCGTCCCTGCCCCTGTCCCCACGGCAGAGTGCCCCTGCGGGAGGGGCAGGCTGGCCCTTCCCGAGGCTGGCAACGCGGGCGCCGGCTCCCTCCATCTCACGGCAGAGATCAGCTGCTGGATGCTCGTTGCTTGGCAGCCACAGGCTTAGAAATGTCAATTTCTAATTAAAACCACGCACCCAAAATCTGCACACCCTCCCCAAATTCCGGCATTTTGTGCCCTGTTCTCGGCCCGGGGGGGCATGGCAATATCCCCCGGAGTGCCAGGGAATGAGCCAGGGTTGTGCCAGGGAGGAGCTGGGTGAGGCACAGGCACCAGCTGAGCAGGAGGGCATCCAGCTAGAAAAAGCAGATGCCAGCTGATGGGAAGGGAGATCGAAGGTGTGACCCAGAAACAGGAGGGAGGAAAGCTCCACTGGAGCAAAGCCAGGGTGCCAGGCACAGAAATGAGGGCAGTGGGATGGGAATCCCACGGGACAATGGAAGTGCTGGGGCCTGGACGTGGCGATGAGGCCGCAGAGGAGCAGGCAGCTCCCTCTGCCAGGGCAGTGCCAGCAGCCAGGGCCTGCCAGGCCACCTTTCCCTCCTTGGGCACCCCTGTGTCCCCTGGGGCCTGCAGCCTGTGCTGGGCAGTGCTGCCTGGAAATCACTGAGTCCCAAAATATTTTGGGTTGGAAGGGACCTTAAAGCTCCCCCAGTGCCCCCCCTGCCATGGGCAGGGACACCTCCCACTGCCCCAGGCTGCTCCAAGCCCCAATGTCCAACCTGGCCTTGGGCACTGCCAGGGATCCAGGGGCAGCCACAGCTGCTCTGGGCACCCTGTGCCAGGGCCTGCCCTCCCTCCCAGGGAACAATTCCTTCCCAATCTCCCATCCAATCCTGCCCAGTTGGTTTTCCTTGTGGGAAGTTTGCAGTGCTGGGAGCTGGGTCTCAGGGGGAGGGGACATGGTCACCTGGTCCCTGGCTCTGCTCTGGGCAGGCACACAGCAAACCCAGCCCCTGGGGCTCCAGGAAGAAGAAAGCAGCTCCGTGCTAAAGCCTAAGCATGAAAAAACTCAACTTCACTGAAGAGTGCAATAAAAGAAATCAGTGGTTTATAAATCCATGTCATTGGATTGCAGATTTGGAGAGATGAAAACCAAGAATTCTTGGCTTTATGGTATCTCAACCTTTAGAGTTTGTATTTCTATGCTCTTGCTCCATGAGAATGACAACAAGGAGAGGGGGGAAAGGCACTGGGACCCCTCCAGTGAAGCCTCCCTGCCAACGAGGCCACAGCCAGCACTGAGCTCACAGAAGCAAACAGCCTCACTGGGGAAGGGATTTTATTTTTTGAAGTTTGCAGAACCTCTTTTTAGCATTTTCTCACGGAATAATTCTGGGTTTGTAGTTCCAAGTGACATTCAATTTCCACATCTGAGCTAGGGATAAAATGAATATTTTTACAACCTGACTGAATTCAAACCAAAATGCTCAAAAAATGATGAAACTGTCATCCATGGAGCCAGGCAGGGGTGGGCAGGCAGCTCCAGCTGCTTGATGGCTGGGGGGGTTGGTTTGCCCAGTTTGGGCTGGAGGAACCTCCAGTTTGCCCAGTTGGTGTCTGCCCAGTGCCCAGCCAGGGGTGCCCGAAGGAGATGGGCTCTGGAGCAGCCTCAGGGCACAGCCTGGGCAGGGGCTCTGCCTGTTTTGGGGGGGTTTTACCCTGTCAGATCAGCCCTGGTACCAGGCTCATCTCTGCCATCCTCTGCCTCCCTCGTCTCCTTCCAGCTGATCTCAGGAGACATTTGATTGGCAGGTCATGCCAAACACATTTGCTTTGAAGTTCTCTCAGTTTCCTTGGAAAAGACTTTCTCATGGAAAGGACCTGGATGCCTGATTTCCCTCGGGTGGGGAGCAGACCCCTGAGATGGGGAGGGTGGGAGATGTTTCACTGGGCAACCTGGGCTACTGAGGGTGTCCCTGCCCATGGCAGGGGGTGGAGCTGATGCCTTAAATGGCTCCCTAGAAACAGAGAGCAGGCAGGGATAAAGGAATCAAGGAGGGATTGGTTGGAAAGGCCTTCAGAGGTACACTCTGGGCTCCAGAGGCTCCTGCCTCAGTGCATCCCACCATGGACAATGACAGCTCCCGAGTTCTTCCCACTTGGATCTCAGCATCAATTCCCCAAGCAGAAGCCAGGCAAGGATGGAATTTGCCCAAGCTTGCCCCCCTGTCCCCAAGATTGTGGTTTGCAGTTCTTGTTGGGCCTAGGAGGGTCTGGGTGTCCTTGGAGAGCTGGAGAGGCTTTGTTGTGTGTGTGTGAGCATGAGAGAACAGCACTGAACGAGCTCCAGGGAACTGCAGAGTGACACTGGGCAGGGCAGGAGTGGGAACAGAGAAAAGTTAAAACCTAAGGCATCAGAATGAGATGGCATTTATGTCCCTTTCCAACCCAAACCAGTCTGGGATTCTGTCATAGACACAACAAGAATAACATTTCCTTTTCCCAGGGTCTCACATCCCCTATGCCATAAAAGCATCCTTTAATTAGTGAGGCCAAAGTTCCATAGTTAACAGTGGGACCTTGTTTCCATCACTGTGGAATGGACACACCTAATTAGTCAGGTTTAGTTCATCCTGGGTTTGCTCCACTCTCATCCTTCAGCATCTCCTGGCCTTTCTAAAATCTCCAAATCCTATCTCAAGATCCAGTTCCTGCTGCAGCACAGACAAAGCAGTGTTTGCTCCCTGTTTTGTAGGGTTCTTTGGGAAAAAACAGCTGGGGGAAGACCCAGCTTTTAGGAAAAGTGCAGCTTCCAGGTGTCAGCCTGGATTTCCCTCAAGAAAATCAACTTTCCTGGGAAGCAGCAAACACAGCGTGTGGGGTCACTGGGTTATCCCAGAGCAATTGGCTCTACCCCAGAGCAGGGGGAAGTCTGGGAGTGTTATTCCTGAGGGTTTTGTCAGTGGGATGTCCCCTGGCAGGATGGGGTGGGGGGGTAGGGCTGCCTCAGAGGTGCAGCATCAGCATCCCACAGGCCTGCAGTTAATTATCCAGAAAAGCCAACTATAAGCTTCATAAAAGCCTATAAAGGCTTTATAAAAGCCTAATAGAGATAGAAATAGCTGTGCTTTGTTTTTAAAATCACTTACAACACGGATCATTATTAGTCTAATTATCTCCCCGCAGTGTGGAGATGCCGTGTTTGGGGTTTTTCGGTATTTTTCAGGCACAGAAAGCACACAAGGCACATTTTGGAGATGCAATAGGATGCAATAGGAAGGCCAAGCAGGAGGCAAGGAAAGCTGTGCTGTCCCAGGAGCCCAGGGCTGACTCCTGCCCCGGGGTCCAGCTCCCTGCTGCCCTCCCCACTCCAATCCTGGAGCCAACAGCAGCAAGGTTCAACCCAAGGCTGGGCTGAGGGGGGCAGAGCTGTGGCACCCCTGGCACAGGGCGGTGAAGGTGCCAGGAGGGAACGAGGGTAGAAGGAGAGCAGCTCAAAAGAGAAATGAGTGACAGCACAAGTATGAAAAGTAAATGAATGGGAATAAATTAAACCTGTGGACATGTAATTGGCTATCCAGAGACCTGGCCTGTGATGTGAAGTGCCTGAGCTGAATGGAACTGGAGGAACTTTAAGTTCCAACCCAAGCCTTTGTTGTTCTGTGAAATCCCCGTTCTGTGTTCAGGGCACTGCCACCAACAAGGTCCTACAGCCAAAGGAGATAGTCCTGAGTGACCTTGCCATGCTTAGTGACAGATTCCCTTCTTCCCTGCCAGCCATTTCTTCTCCTTTACTCATACTCCATCCATTTCCTAGTGGCTGCTGCTCCCTGGGTGCATTAATGGCAGCAGCTCAGCACATCCCAGAGTCCCTCCTGAGCTCCTCGTGGAGGAGCAGAGCCTGGCCCAAAGCCCACGGGAGCTCACAGAGGTGGCACTGGGGCTGAGTAGCGAGGCAGGAGTGACCTGGGGAGCAGCAGGGGGCATCCAAGCAGGCACCATCTGTGTACTTTGGGCACAGCCAAGGGCATCCTTCCACCCTCCAAGGGCACTACAGGACACACAGGACTTCCCTGGAGCTGAGGCCACCGAGCTGGGATGCAGCCACTCCACCTGGGAGCCTGCCTGCTGCAGCCCTTGTGTGTCCATCTGCTGCAGCCGCAGACAGGGATGGCACTTCTTGGGCACAGGGATTGCTGCTGCCCTTCAGGGACACCTGTGCAGAGTGACAGGGACCCTGCAGACACTCTTGCCGAGGTGGAGAGGTTATTTTAGCCTCACTTCTAGTGCCAAGCACCAAGGGGGCTGCTCAGGGTGTCCCTGTGCCCTCACCTGCCCCTGCAGGAGCTCCCTGCCTCCAGCCAGCTGGGGGTGGGTGGGGGAGGTCGGGGGGCACCTCTGTGGGTTGGTCTGGGAGACAGAGGAGGGCAGAGGTAGTGCCCAGCCTGGCATCCCCTCCGGGAGGGCAGAGAGGGGCTTGGCTGGGCTCACGTGCAGGAGGTGCAGCCCTGCCTCCCTGTGTGCAGGGTCTGGACATCAGAGCTCTCCTCTGACACATTTGTGGCCTCTTGGCACTTTCCCAGCTCCAGGTGCAGCCAGCAGGTTCTGGCACAGCCCTGCCAGGCAGGAGGGAGGCAGGGACAGATCCCGGGCACGTGAGGATGGATGGGCTCTGTCCCCCTGCCAGGATCACCTGCTTGGCAGGCACAGGGAAAGCCATGGAACAGAAAATGCCAGGCCTGGATGTTCTGCATGCAGAGCCCACCAGGGAGGGTCTGCCCTGCGCTGCTGCAGGGGCTGGGGCAGCAGCAGTGACCACGGCATTGCTCGGGGTGGGGAGAGTGACAGAGCTGTGCCTGGGGGGAAAACAAGGCACCCTGCGACCCTGCAGCCTGGGAATCCCAGAGCCCAGAATGCTTTGGGTTGAAAGGAACCTTAAAGCTCATCTTATTCCATCAACCTTCCACTACCGCAGGGTGCTCCAAGCCCTGCCCAGCCTGGCCTTGGACACTTCCAGGGATGGCACAGCCATGGCTGCTCTGCCATGAGAGTTCCTGGATGCCCATGGATGCATCAGAGTGCATCAGGTGCATCATGGAGGCACCAGAGCAGCCAGGACTGAGTTAATGCCACACCACCACCCCCAGCTGCCTCCTGCTCCTCCAGAACACGTGGAGGGGGAGCAGGTCCTCTCAGCAGCCATGTGAGAGTGAGGGACACGCGCTCCCTCCTGCTCTGGGGATAACACCACAGCCTCCTGCTGGGGCTGGGGCTGGTGTGTGGGAGCAGGGAGCAGAACTGGGGCCCAAAGGGAGCGGCAGAGGCTGCCCACGACTCCCTTGGGTGCTGTTTGCCCTAAGAGCACCATCGCTCCGTGGTCCATGCTCCATTCCCAACAGCTCTGGCTGCAGGAATCTGCTCCAGGGCTGGGCCGGGAGCCTGGCGAGGGCAGAGCAGTTCCTGCTCCACCCCCGTGTGCTCCCAGCCCTGCGAAGAGCAGGGGAGGGACCCTGCCTGCAGCCCCCTGGGGCAGGGGGGCGGTGGTGGCAGCTGGGCACAGGCACAGGCACCTGCCCAGGGTACAGTGACAGGGTACAGTGCCACAGGTGGCACAGGTGGCACAGGCACAGGCACCTGACCAGGGTACAGTGACAGCGTACAGTGCCACAGGTGGCACGGGTGGCACAGGTGGCACAGGTACAGGTACCTGCCCAGGGTACAGTCACAGGGTACAGTGCCACAAAGGTCCCACAGAGGTGCCACAGCAGTGCCAGAGCAGTGCCAGAGCAGTGCCACAGTGGTGCCACAGAGGTNAGGTGTCACAGCAGGACCACAGCAGTGCCAGAGCAGTGCCAGAGCCGGCAGGGAATGGTGCCACAGAGGTGCTGTGAAGGAAAGCACATCCTGGCTGGCAGGAAGGGACATCCCCACCAGCCCACAAGGGACAGCAATGAGCAGCTGGAGGGAGGGGTGGCACCCGGCTGTCCTCGGCAGAGGCCGAGGGTGGCACCCGGCTGTCCCTGGCAGTGGCTGAGGGTGGCACCCGGCTGTCCCTGAGAGTGGCTGAGGGTGGCACCCGGCTGTCCCTGGCAGAGGCTGAGGGTGGCACCCGGCTGTCCCCGGCAGTGGCTGAAGGTGGCACCCGGCTGTCCCTGGCAGTGGCTGAGGGTGGCACCCGGCTGTCCCTGGCAGAGGCTGAGACTTGTGAACTGCATTTCTGCAGAAACCGTCACCACTTGGAACCCGCATCGATCGCAGCTGAGGGGGGAAGCTGCCCAATAAAGAGAGCATTTCCAGAACAGATATCATTGGCAAAACAAAAGTGCAAATTGTGTTTTGCATTAAAGTGCACGAAATTTAGGATAAAACTCTGGTTCCATCACTTTCCCAGGGATGCAAATGATATTTATTCCCATTTCTCTCACCCAGCAGTGCTGTGGAACATGCACCAGGCACGTGGTGGGGCAGAGGATTCCTGCTCTTCCATTAATTTATTCCCATTGCTGTATTTGTTTTACAATATTCAGAACAGCTTTTACTCAGTGTTGATTGAAACATCTTATTTTCTAGATCAAAGTGCTGCTTTGTGCTTTAATGAAACACTTTGACACAATAGCTCTGCATTTGTTGGAAATCATTATTGAATATATTGAGAGCTGCTGGTCCTCTCATTAACTTGCTGTGTGCTTGTCTTCCCATCTCGTTCAAAGTGTCAAAACATTTCACTACAGAACAATCCCATCAGGATACACCAGCAGTGCTTGTACACACCGGGATGAGGCTTTGGATGGGATGTGTGTGCTGGCCCAGTATCAAAATAATAACAACAGGGAAAATTAGAGGCTTGAAATTAAAATTAATTTTGAGTGTAACTGTGTAACACAGCGAAAGTTTTTTACTCTTTGCCCAAACTCTGCCCAATTTCTCCTCTTTTCTGTCCCTCACCTCTGCCTTTTTCCTGTATGTTCATTTCTATGCTTGCCTTTACACCTGTAAAATTCCCTTTTTTCCACTCGGAGTGCCCAGCATGTGCAGTGGAACAGGGAGATGCCCTTTGCCAGGCTCCTCATCCCTCCTCAGGAATGCAACAACCCTCCTGTTTCCACAACACATTTGCAAAATCCCACAGATATTTTCACTAAAAACTGCCAGTTTCTCTAATCCCTGGGGAAACTATAGAAAAGAAATGAAGAATTTTAAGTGTGATTTGAATTGTCCTCAGCCTGGAAATAACCATTTTGTGACTCAGAGAAAAGGCTCAACTTCAAGAGCAGAAATCTCAGAAGTGGAGAAGCAGCGGCAGAAGTTTGGGCTGTGCTGAGCTGAGCTCCTGCCCTTCCCTGCCCTCGAGGGCTCAGGGTTTGGTGCCACCGCGTTGGCAGCGCGGGGCACAGAAGGCTCGGGCTGGATTAACGTGGGAGCGCTCCGGAGAGATGGATGCTGCATCCCTGAGCTCCCGCAGACCGAGATGCGCCCTCTCTGCTCATTTATTGCACTCCAGCTGACCCGTGAAAGGCTTTTTGGATGCTTTTCCAGCCTGTGCCCAGCCCCTGTCCGTGTTCACCCAGCCGTGCGCTCCCTGGCAGCTCCCGGGGATTCGCTGCCCGTCGCATCCCCGGAGCCGCTCCCGCCGCAGCGGATCGCCTTGCTCTGTGTGTGAGCGTGTGCCTGGCACACGGAGCTCATGGAGAAACGCGATTCCATGATTCCTCCTGGTTTTGGGCCGCTCTCGTGTCGCAGGACGCGGCGGCTGCCGCAGGAAGGCGACCGAAGTGGCTCTGACGGGCTCGAATTCGGCTGCGGGAGGACAGAGCTGCTCCTGAGCCCAGGCTCCAGCCCCTCCGGAAGGGTTTTGTCCGCTCAGCTGCGGGATAACCCAGGGCTGGGCCGGGGGAAAAGGGGCTGGGAGCACGGGGAGGAGAGCAGGGAAGGGCTGGGCATGACCCCGGCACCTCCTGCTGCCCAGGGGTGGGCATTAACCAGGCCACAGACCACCCCCCGCTCCTGTGCATCCTCACAGACCCAGCGATGCAAAGGCTTTGATCTGGAGGAAAAAAAAAAAAACGGCAGGGAATTGTCCCATCAGAAAAGTCGCAGGCTGTGGGTGGCTCCTGCAGGGTCCTCGGGGCACAGAGGGGGGCATGAGGGGACAGGGACACGAGGCAGCACTGGTTGTTCATCGTCTCGCAGCACAGGAGCTAATCCAGCCCAGATGCTGCCACACAGAGGGTTTAAAACATGCAAAAGGCAGGACCTGCTGTAAATATGTGAGGGGCAGTTAGGGACAATAGAGGAATTCGGGGTGGGGGAAGTCCAACATCCAAGGTCACAGTCTGCACACAGTCCCAGCAGCCTCTGCAGCAGCGCTGGCACCTCACCGAGGCAGCTCCGGAGGGACTTTGGGCTTGTCATGTTCCCAGCAATGCTCCCTCAGCATCCTCCGCTGGCCACAGGCTCTTGTGGCAGCAAAGCCTTAAAGATCCTCAATACCTCGAACACCTCAGCATTCCCACCTCCACCCTTAGAGCAGAGCAAATTCCCACCTCCACCCTTAGAGCAGCTCTATTCAGAGCAAATCTATCCCCGAACCCCAGAATGGTTTGGGTTGGAAAGGACCTTCAAGCTCATCTCATTCCACCCCCTGCCACAGGCAGGGGCACTTCCCACTAGTCCAGGCTGCTCCATCCAAGCTGGCCTGGAACCCCCAGGGGTGGGAAGCAGCTAGAGGCTCTGGAGCCCAGCCCACAGCCTGGGACAGCTGGGTTTGTGCAGGGTGTCCCTGTGCCCCTCGCTGTCTCTGAGCTTTGATGGAGAGGTGCAGGGCACAGCCACGCTTGCCCAAGCATGCCTGCCCCGGGCTGCAAACCCAGGCAGAAGCAGAGCAGGAGTTCTCAGCCAGGTGCACAAAGCCATGTTTCATTCACCTCAGGTATATAAAGCAGGGTTTGCCTCACTGCTCTGTTCATTCTGAGCCACAGATCAAAGGAAAAGATCTCTTCCAGCGTGGCACTGGCTGCTGGGGCACAGCCAGGGCAGGAGGACATTGCCAGCAGGGCAGGGGCTTCTCACTGGGGTCTGTCCCAGGGCACACGGGCAGGGGAGCAGGGCAGGTTCAGCCCAGAGCCACCATCACCAGGGCAAGAGGAAACGGCCTCAAGTTGTGCCAGGGGAGGTTTGCAGTGGGTATCAGGGAAAATTTCTTCAGGGAAAGGGTGCCCAGGGCAGTGGTGGAGTCACCATCCCTGGGGGTGTTCAAAGAACATCTGTGGATGAGGCACCTGGGGACATGGGCTAGTGGTGACCATGGTGGGCTGGGGTCACGGCTGGACTCGATGGTCTCAGACATTTTCTGTCCTCAGTGATTCCATGGCTGTGATCAGACAAGTCACTGGTGGTGGCACAGCTCCAGGGCCAGGGTCAGGCCTGGGCAGGTGAGTCCTGGAGCCAGGGCCAGGGTCAGGGCTGGTACCTGGGGTCAGCTCAATGCCCACACAGCTAACCCCAGCAGGGCAGCAGCTCAGGAGCCAGACGGGCCCTGGGTGCAGGGGAGGGAGCTCATCAGCCCTCACCAAGCCCCTGCAGAGCTCTGGGACTGCACCAAGGGACAGGGACCACCCTGGGGCCTCACCAGACAAGCCCCCATGGGGGGATGCTCTGGGGACCTGCCCTGTGGGTGCTGGGCGGCAGAACACGACTCACCAGCCTGGCAGGGACAGTGGCACGGGCACTGCCAGCACCCGGCAGGCAAAGTCCCTCAGCTCCGGGGTCACACAGCCTGTGGCAGCCTTGGTGGGCTGGGCTGAGGCTGCCCACCCTCCCTGGGCCAGCACAGGTACACAAACACAGCAGTGCCCCTGGCTGTCCCCATGGGAGGCACCTGGAAATGTCCCCATGGTGCTCACAGGAAACCTCCAGTGCCCAGCACGGAACAGGGATGTGCCAGGGCAGCCAGGGAGCTGCTGATGCTCTTACAGACCCCCTTCTCAGCCCACCTGCCTGTCCCAGGCTCCTCTGGGCTCTGCCTGTTCAACTCCCCCAGAGATAAACACTGCCCCAGTGGCTGTCAGGTAATTGTAGTTCTGTTTCCAGTAACTGCTGCCCGGGGGAGGTGCTGGGGGTGAAACAACACCCGAGGAACACGTGCAGGAGCCACTCGGTGTTATAAATGGTTGGGTTCTTTCTCTTTTTTCAGGAATACTTCACTGTTAATTGTACTAATTATTTTAAAGTTGATAGGGGATGAAGTGTGGATATTGTACCAGGTGTAATATTTATTTGTAACCATCAGATGACGCAGGCAAGTCCATGTAAAGGGGAAGGAATTCTGGAGCTTTCCAACAAGTCATTATCATAATGAGCGATGTCATGGAGAGTGTGGATTGCACCAAGTGAGAACCAACCAAACAAAATGATAGGATGGGAATGAACCCTTGGAAGGAGCCAGTGAGCACAGAGATCAATGAGCTGATAACACTGAGCATCCAAAATGGACCAGTGGGACTGGAACTGGGTGTAAAGGCTGCCCTGGTGCCGGGCACTGGCTCCTCTCGTCCTGGGCTGCTCGGGAGAGAGCACCCAGGGTCGTGTGTGCTGCACTCCCTGCCTCGTGTGGGGTCTCTCGAGCTTGTCTCAGTTTCCTGTTCTTGGTTGTTGTTTAATGTGACAAAGAGCAGCTTAGCACTGTTGAATTTAGAAATCTTTATGAGAGTCTGGGATAAGCCCAGGACCCCCAAGGGCGATGCAGAGTGCAAGGTGTGCACATGTTGGGTGCTCCTGGCTCAGGCCACACAGGAAGGTGTGGGAGGAGCAGGCTCCACCCAGGGGAGCCCCTTGCACAGACCTAGGCTGGATGGTAAACTCCCATTTCTGACTGGTCCATTGCTCCTCAGGCCGATTGTTCCCTTTGGACAGCCCATTCCTGACCAATCCTTTTGAAACTGCTCTGTGTGGTTGGCTCAGCTCCTTCCAGTGGTGGCACCCTTCTCAGCTCAGGATGTCACCATTTGTCCAGGGGTCCTCTTGGGAGAAGGTTCTAGGCTTGTTCAGACTTCCCATTTGCCATCTGGTAGTCACACAGCCACGTTACACCCGTGCAGGATATGCTCAGTTATTCTTATAGGGCTATAGCCTCAAATACCCTAATATTCTAACATACATAAACTATTGTTACCAAAACTTTATTGAACTTGAATTAACCAAACCATGTCCAACAGGGACAACTTTAACAAGAATCTTCTGGGGTCTCAGTAATGAACTTCAACCTAGCAAAGGGGTAACTCTCTCTCTCTTTAATTACCTGGCCCACAAAACCCTCATTGTTTACCACAATGTAATGAATTGGTTATATTTTTCCAAGGCAGCGAGTTTGGGTGCTCCTTTACAGGGGTCCCGGGCTCCCCCTGACACTCAGGAGGCAGCTGGGACAGGCTGGCTGCAGTGCAAGTTGTGGCTCACCCCCAAATCCCAGAGCTGGGCTGAGCTTGGGTGGGAATCAGTCCTCAAAGTGCATCCAGCACTGTCTCTGGGGGTAGGGGACCCTGCTGTCACTGCCCCCCAGCTCCCACTGGGACTGCTTATCACACCTGTGATACAGGTATGAGGACTTGGCCAGGACAGGACCCTCAGTCTTCCTCAAAGCACGAGAAGACACAAAAATGGTGGGTTTGTCTTCCTTTGGACCTTCATGCCAAACTGTGCTGGTTGTATTTGTGCCCCTGGGAGACTGAAGTTTGGGTATAAAAGACAAAAAGCCCCACATGAAATGAACTGCTCACCACAAACCTCCCCTGAGACATCTGAGCACTGGGGTGGTGGAGAAGGCACAGATGGGGCAGCAGGATCCTGCTCAGGGGCATCGAGAGCAGTGCTGGGTCAGGATCCACGGGGATGAGCTGGAGGGTGAGCAGGACCAGCAGTGCTGGGTCAGGATCCACGGGGATGAGCTGGAGGGTGAGCAGGACCAGCAGTGCTGGGTCAGGATCCATGGGGATGAGCTGGAGGGTGAGCAGGACCAGCAGTGCTGGGTCAGGATCCACGGGGATGAGCTGGAGCAGGACCAGCAGTGCTGGGTCAGGATCCGTGGGGATGAGCTGGGGGGGAACAGGACCAGCAGTGCTGGGTCAGGATCCACAGGGATCTGGCAACCAGTGAACACCGGCCAGCTCAGGCAGGGGCTGCTCCGAGCTCCTCCATCCCCATGCCCCCAGAACAGCCCCTCACCTCTGCTCAGGGGCTGAGGGGACTCTGAGGACCAGGAGAGCCACAGGGAGCAGAGCAATGGCACAAATCCCATCCCACAGGACTTACTGAGGGGCTGAGGTGACCACTTTGCTCCTGGGGATAATGGAGCATGTTCCAAAGCCTTCCTGTCCTCCAGCAGCTGGGAGACTGAACGATGCCCATGGCCCAGAGCCAGCGTGGGCACAGAGTGACCGACGGCGTGTGGTGCCAGGGGTGATCTGGGACCTGCTTTGAGGACACATGTCACACGTCACTGCCCTGGTGAGGGGGCCAGGCTGGCCAGGGCATATGGCAGCCATTGTGCAGGGGCCGTGAAGGAGTGGAGGAGCTCTCAGAACCATCACAGTCCCACAGTCTTGGCCAGCACTGGCTCCCCCAGAGGACACAGAACCATCTCCAGGCTACCGCAGGCAAGGCTGAACCCTGGAACCTTCCTGTGCCTTCCTTCTGCAAGGTCACCCAAACCCCTGGAAGTCACTAAATACTGTGAATTGCTGTGATTAGTTGTCCCACGATCCATCCAAGACCATGATCCATCACCACCGGTGTGCTACCAGCTCTCTCCACTCTTGCTTCCCTCAGAACAGCAAGGGAGGATGCACAGCCACGAGCATGCCTCCTCTGCCTCCTCCTCCCCCTCCTCTGCCTCCTCTGCCTCCTCCTCCTCCCAGCACTGCTGAGGAAGGCAGGTGAGGTCCTGCCAAGCGCAGCCCTCGCCTCATTCTGCCACGAAGCATCACGTCAGGGCAGCGATTACCTGCTGTCAGCGCCGAGCACAGAGCCCTGCCCGTGCCTCCACACGAGGGACCGGGGCCGCTCAGCAGCCGCTAAGAGGTGCAAAGGCCCGGGGTGGCCCGGGGGAGCCGGAGCCGTGCGCTTCCCCGGGCCTGGGTTGCTGCAGAAGAGGCTCGTGGCTCCCAGTCCTGTCAGCCCCGTTTTCAGGCTTCGCTGGAGAGCGACGGGGGCAGCACCGGCAGCGGGATCAGCACCGCTGCGTGGGGGGCACCGGGGGTCTCCGAGGGGGGAGCTGTGTTAGCCTTGAACGCCCAGCTCGGAGCAGGAGCCCTCGGAGCAGCCGCTCCTGAGGCGCTCTGGTGTGGCTGGAGGAGCAGCGGGGCTGGCACTGCCCTCTGCTGCAGCCCTCGGTGCTGAGAGCACCTGGGGGGCTGCACCTGCGGCCGGCCCAGATGTCAACTGTGGCACATCTGGGAGGAGAAAGCTCTCGGGACACAGCCAGAAACTACTTCCCTTCTGACCTTTCCCTTCAGAGCAAGAAAAAGACATTCTTGATCTAAATTGGAGCTTGAGGAGCTGAGCAACCTTTAACCTGTCTCTCTGCAAGCATTTTCTTTTAAGACACCCAAGAAAGGGTCTGTCCTAGTAGAAACAAACCCAACTTGCTTGATTCTGGTGAGCCACGTGCTCCTGCCTAGCAAACAGCCTGGGAAATCCAGATCCAGGCCCAGCCACTGACAGGAACTGCTAAGGAATGAACGCAGGGATCAGAGGGGCCGGGAGGCACAGCACTGCCTGCAGGGGTGCCAGCGTGTCCCTGGGCTGGTGGGCACTCAATGGGCACAGCTCCCACCTGCCAAGGCACCCATGCTCCCCGGCAGGACGGGGATGGGGTAACACAGGACTCCGGGCCCTCCTTCCCTTGGGAGGGAGAATGCTTTGAGTTGCGATGGCTTCTTTTTACATAAATCCTGGCTTTCTGTCCAGGATATTTTGCCTCAGTCTCGGCTTTGAGACAGCGCTGCTGCTGGGCCGTGCCTGGAGCAGTGGTGGCAGGTGGCTCCGTGTCACTGTGCCCTCGCCAGGGCCCTGCAGGGGTGATGGGCACAGCGCTGCGGCTCAGCTGTGCCTCTGCAGGGGCCCAGCCTCCGGTCTCTGGCCCAAATCGAGCCCTTGTCCCCCGTCCTTCATGCCAGCAATCCTGGGAGGGCAGAGCAAAGCGAGGGCGGGGAGGGCTGGGTGTTTGTGCCCGGGGCTGGGAGCAGCCCTGGCTGTGCTCACTGCCAGCCCTGCTCCTCACAGGGTCGGCGAGGCTGGAGCGTCCCAGCAGAGCCAGAACAGACTCAGGAGCTGTGCAGTTCCAGCGACCCTGCTCACCCCTCCTCCTCCCCATCCCACAGAGTGCTCCAGAGCACAGCCCCAGCTGCTCCTGCAGCATTCCCAGGCTTTGAAACCTTGTCAGCCTGGACAAGGCTGCAGAGAAAGGAATGAATCCCTCCAGGGGTATATCTGCTGCTCCCATTGCTGCAGCCAGCCAGGGGAGATGGACGGGAGGTGCTGTGGCCCCCAGGGATGGGGTGAGGTGTGTGCCACCACGGCCAGCAGCCCAGGGCTGGCACACCACAGTGCTCCCTGGCACAGATGGCATCAGGTGGCTGGAGGTGCTCAGGGAGGGCACTGAGCCTCCAGGGCAGCGTCTGTAGAGATCTGGATAATTCCAGGACAGACTTGTAGACCAGGCAAGCCCAGCCAGATCCAATTGGCAGATTGGGTTAGTGAGGAGAGATAAGCCGATCCACTTAGGGGCTTTGCTGGGCCGGATTGGCTAAACCAGATTAGGTGCAGCTGCTCGGGTGGTGGGAGGTGGCCCAGGGCTGGAGGGGCCAGGACACAGCACCAGGGCTTCCCTGCCAGTGATCTCTGCAGCCTCCAGAGACCAGGGGGAGAGCTGCAAAGTGACATCAGTGCAGAGGGATGGATTAAATGGGAGGCTGGCAGGTAGCACTGGGCACAAATTTCTGCTCTGGCTCGCTCAGACACCTCACACCAGCCCTTCTGCAGGGACCGGGGCAGCACCAGTGCTCAGCCCCTCTGCCAAGTGCTGCCCTGGCACCGATGGGTCCCTTTGGCCAGGGTGCTCTGAACCCTGTCCAGCGTGGCCTTAGGGCCCTGCCAGGGATCCAGGGGCAGCCACAGCTGCTCTGGGCACCCTGTGCCAGGGCCTGCCCACCCTCCCAGGGAACAATTCCCTCCCAATACCCCATCCATCCCTGCCCTCTCTCAGTGGGAAGCCATTCCCTGTGTCCTGTCCCTCCTTTTCAATGCTCTTGGAGCCCCTTTAGGCCCTGGGAGCACCTCTGCCATGAGGAAAGGCTGAGAGCGATGAGGTTTGTAGAGGAGAGGGCTCCAGGGAGACCTCGGAGCGCCCTTGGAATGAGGGGAGGAGCTTTAAGATCCCTTCGAACCCAAACCATTCTGGGATTCCATGATCCATCCTTCCTCCTCTGGCTCCCTGCGATTCCCTCTGCCCTCACCACATCCAGAGGTGACAGCCCCGCGCAGGGAGCGGGAATAGGACGGGAGCAGCTCCAGTGGAATGTGGGAGGAGCGGCTCCGGTGCACCTGGGGCAGGTCCCCGAGCGGCCCCGGCCAGGGACAGCTCCACTGAATGAATGAGGCAGCTGATGAATATTCAGGGTTGGCAAAGCAGATCGCTTTCAGCTAAATTTGATCACAATACAGGATAAATTAAGCCCCGGGATGAATGCATCTGAAATGAAGATTAAAAGAACTCACTGTACAAAGTCAGGAAAGTAGGTTTAGCCAAAATCTGACAATGTACACAAACAGATAAAAATAAAGTTCCTTTCACTGAGCAAATAATGAGGTCGGGATCAGCCTCTCTCCAAGTTCCTATGGAAACATGGCTTTTTTTCTTTTTAATTTAAAAATAAAGGGGGGGGGGGGGGAAGAATGCCTGGGAAGCAAATGACGCTCAAAAGGTCCTCGAACAGAGGGAGGTGCTCAACACAAGTGATATCTGGTGAGAAAATAACCTCCCCTCAGGGGAGGGCCGGGGAGGGCCGGCGGGGGCTGCCAGCCCTTGGCCCCACACCCAGGGAGCGGCAGGACCAGCACAGCACCAGCCCCAGCTCTGGCACAGATGATGCCCAGCTCAATTCCAGCTTGCTGAGATCCTGGATCAGGGCACCGGGCTCTTCTGGCAGCTGGGAGAAGAGTGAAGATCAGGAGGAAGCTCTTGGGTTTGCCATGGGAGCACAGAACAGAGAGAGAGGTGGCAGCAAGCTGAGGAGAGGAATGGGGGCTCACGTCACATCTGCTCCCAGGTTTGGAAAATTCAGATTATTGTGGGTAAAGCCAGGGATGGCACAACTGGGGAAACTGAGGCACGGAGCTGGCAGAGCAGCCTGCCCAGAGGCTGCCAGGGAGCTGGGTCCCCACTCCCAGGCACGGGCAGGGTTTTGGTCACCTCTCACTGGTGGTACTGGCATTGGTGTCACCTCCACGGGACCTGTTCCCTCAGCCCCACGTGTGCCCGTGTCCGTGCTGGCCAGGCAGGAGGGGTGGCTGGGCGAGGAGCACCCCTTTGGGGTGGGGTCCCTGTGCCAGGCTGGGAGCCAGAGGGCAGAGCTCCTGCAGGGGAAAAAGGCCCTTCCCGAGCTGGCTGTGACCTGTCCCATACCCCTGCTTGTCCCATACCCCCCAAAGCCAGGCAGCTCCTCCGGGACCCTGCAGGCCTGGCAGCGCCCTGACAGTGCCCTGGCAGTGCCGCCACGCAGGCACAGCTCACAGCAGCAGGAGGAAAGGGCTGTCAGCAGCTGACACCGTGTCTGAGCAGCCCCTGGCACTGAGAGGGAAGGATCAGCACGGGGGAGGAAGGCGGTGTGTCTGGGACTGAGCGGGCAGGTGAAGCCGGGAGGGTTCTGAACAAACCCCGCGCCCCCAGCCCAGCCCCGCTCCTGTCCTCGCTCGAGGGCCCCAGGCCCCGGGAGCTGCCCCTGGGGCTGGGCAGGGCCTGGAGTCGCAGCACAGTGATGGGGACAGGACAGCAGCGCCCCGGGGACACCCTGCGCCCATCTCCCAGCCCTGGGCACGGCAGCCCCGTCCCTCACGGCAGCCCCGGGGGCATCCATGGCTCCCCCTGCCACCCCTCAGCCCTCAGCTGGGGAGCTCCGTGCCCAGGGCCACCGGGACTCCCTCCTTGTCCCCTCCCACATCCCTCTGAGGGGGAATCACTGAACCACCTCTGCCTAGGACATGAAAAAGCCACCAGTGCTGGAGCCAGGGTGAGGCAGGGCTCGAGTGACGCCGGGGGACAAGGGCAAGGCAGGTGGCAGCAGGAACAGGCCGGGGCCAGGATTGTGTGCATTCCAGCCAGGATTTGGGGAAATGGATTTACCTAAGGAGATGGGCACTTGCATGGCAGCTGGAGGGGGGCTGGGGGGGGAGCATAAGGGCACAGGGACAGGCAGGTGCCACCCCAGCATGGGCAGGGAGGAAGCTGATGGGTGCAGCAAGGGGTGCAGAGAGCTGGAGGATCGCAGCCCTCCCCCCTTGGAGCTCCCCTGCTCCCCTCTCAGTAATTGCCCACCCCAGGGAGCTCCCCAGCCCCGAGCCAGCTCTGCCCCGAGCCAGCAGTGCCAGCCAGGGAGGAGCTGCTCTGCTGAGGCACCATGGCAGGGTGGGCTGGAGGGGGCAGAGCAAGGCCTTGGTCAGGCAGAGGGCTGCTGACAGCAGTGTCCAGCCTTGGCCCGGGAAGAAACAGGGATTTGAGTTCACAGGAGCACAGCCAGTGGGCAAGGAAGCTGCAGCCAGTCCAGGATGGCTTCCTGCCCTCCACACATCCCCACCCCATGGCAGACCTTGGGAGCCATGTGCTGCCTTTTCTGGAAACACCTGCTGCATCAGGAATATTTATTTAGGTTTTTTTTTAGAGCTCAGGCTGGAAAAACAAAATAATGGTGATTTTGAGCTTTTGGGGAGCTTTCCACAGGCAAGGAGGTAGAGGTCAGAGGGAGTGAAAGGAAGGTCCATCTGCAAGAGGCTCTTCTCCTGCTTCCCAGGCTCCTCCCTGTTCCTCTGGGTTCCTTGGTGATCCCACTGTACTCAGAGGGTGTCACCCCTATTTCCTGTGCCCCCATAAAGGGGAACTTATTTCTGTACCCGAAGTGCTGAATCCCTCTCTGTCCCCCATGTGAGAGAATTTGTGTCACATCCCAGGATTCTGTGCCCCAGGAGGGGGAGGAACCCAGAGAGGTGGGAGCATCAAACTGGACTCAGGGCCAGGGATGGGTTGGGGGCAGTCCCTGGGGTCGAGAAGCCAAATGTGCTTGCAGAGATCCCCAGCAGCTGCCTTCCACCAGCGACCTTCCCAAGGCATCCAAAGAGCTGGATCACGGAGCACTCCTGCTCCTCTCCGGGGGTTGGAGGGGGCATGCTCTGCCCAACCCCTGTGTCACAGGGCAGCCTCACCCAGCGTCACCCCGGGAGCAGGGCAGGGCTTGGGGTGCAGGATCCTCACAGCAGGACCTGAGCAGGGCTGCAGTGACGCGCAGGGGCTGAGCTGCTGCAATTAGTGGCGCTCATTAAAGGAAGTGCTACGTTAATTATTGACAGGTGGCAGCTCAACCCCCAGGTCTGGCACTCAGCAAAACTCCCACGTGAGCTGGCTCGCGCTCCAGGAGCTTCCCGAATCCCTGGAGCTCGGCAGGGACGTGTGGCACTGTCCCCGGGTGCTCCCTCCTCCTCCCTGGGGTTGGAGGGCCTGTCCTGTCTGAGGGACTGAGCCCTTGGGCCATTTGCCACGGGCCACCAAGGGCCAGGCAGCTTCTCTTCTCCTCCCCACCTCCCAGCCTCTGCCGAACCCCAGGACAGCCCTGGGGCCAAGGGCACACACGGCGTGGGGGGAATGACCCCACAGACCCCCAGGGGGCTCGGCTTGAGCAGTGCCAGAGCAGCACCTCCTCCCAAACCCAGGAGGCCTTGGAATGCGTGAGGTGGCATCAGGACAGAGCCTTGGCCGAGGCTGCCAGAGCCAAGGGCATCCTGGGCACGGCCTGTGCCAAGTTTCCCACCTGAGCTGCTCTGTTCTCCTCCCAGGCTGGAGTTGAGCCCACCCAGCTCCCCCCTAGCTCCACTGGATGAGTTCCTGGTGGTCCTGGTGCCATCCATCTCTGCACCCCTGCCTGTGGGCCTGGAAGTGAACCCCTCCTGCCCGAGGAGTTCTGAGAACACCCCTGAGCTCGGGTATTTCACCGGAGGTTGATGGTTCTGAGGGATGGCAGCTTTTGGCTCTTTCTCCAATAAAGGCATGGGGCTGGCAGTGCCAGTGGGAGTTGCAAAACCAGAGAAGGAGTTTGGACAAATCCTTCTGGGCTCTGGGGCTCTCACAGAAGCCAGAGCACAGCCCATGCTGGCCTGAGTGACAGCAACTGTGTTCTGCTGCAAGGTTTGGCTGTTTCATGGAATCGAGAGCCACGTGATGGAGAGGGCCCAGTGCCTTTCCCCTGCCCACAGGAACAGGATTCTGTCTGCCATGGGCTGGTTCCTGTTTTTACACCTGTTCCTGTGAGCAGCACTGGGACCAGGACAAGAAGTGTCCTTTAAACCCTTTACATTCATTTCCCAACCCCACAGGAACAAAATGTCATCTCGAGTCAGAGATCCCAAGATCACAGAATCATTGAACTGTGGAATGGTTTGGCTTGGAAGGGACCTTAAATCTCACCCAGTGCCACCCCTACCATGGGCAGGGACACCTCCCACTGTCCCAGGCTGCTCCCAACCCCAACATCCAACCTGGCCTTGGGCACTGCCAGGGATCCAGGGGCAGCCACAGCTGCTCTGGGCACCCTGTGCCAGGGCCTGCCCACCCTCCCAGGGAACAATTCCTTCCCAAAATCCCATGCAGCCCTGCCCTCTGGCACTGGGAAGCCATTCCCTGTGTCCTGTCCCTCCAGTCTCTTTTCTAAAGTCCCTCTCCAGCTCTCCTGGAGCCCCTTTAGGTCCTGGAAATGGCTCTGAGCTCTCCCTGGAGCCTTCTCCTCTCCAGGTGAACACCCCCAGCTCTCCCAGCCTGGCTCAGAGCAGAGGCACTCCAGCCCTTGGAGCATCTCTGTGGCCTCTCTGGACTCACTCCAAGGCAAAGAGAACTTCTGCAACCAACAGCTACTGCCTACAATCCCTGCCCCAAGATCAGGTAGGTGCTGAAGAAATGAGGAGGTTTTGGTTGAATCACAGGCAGTGCACTGCAGGGCACGTCCTGCCCTGAACTCCTCCTGCTGCATTCCAGAGCACTCCTTCCCAAGATCCCGGCCTGGCACAGATCTGTGCCTCGTTGTTCCTCAGATGTAGATGTTTAAAGAGCTCCACCCAGCCTTACTTAAAAGCCACATGAAATTTTCATGGCGTCAGTCTGCGGGGACGAGTTTAATGCTGTTTAATAAAGGCTGATGGCGCCTGAACTTCACAGCAGAGTTCCTTGGCAGGCTCCCTGGTGGAGGCAGTGCTCGTCTCCACTGCCTCTTTCACTTGATCTGTCAGCATGAGGAACAAGCCCTGGTGAGCCACGTGGCGACTGTGCTCCTGAGACAGCAGAGAAAGCCCTGTGTGGTTGTGGGTATTTAGTGCAAATGAGTCGGTGGCAGGGTGAAAAGCTGTGCTCTGGGTTTTACACAGTCGGGTTTTGCTCTGAACCACGCTGGTCTGGGTTAGTGAGCCGAAGAAACGCTGTCCCTCCTGCCAGGAGGGGCTGGGCAGAGGTGGGGAAAGCTGCAGGACTGGGCTGGGCACGGCCCGGTGTGCTCCTGCAGGGGCTGTCCGTGCCCACAGGGGAGCCCAGGGCAGGAGAGTCAGCCCTGGCCCTGCCTGGGCAGAGCCCTGGCGTGGGGACCCTGCCCAGAGCTGGCTCCAGGCTGGGCTGTGAACCTCCACCATGGAGCAGCCTTAGGAGCCCCTCACACCAGCCGTGGGTCAGGCTCCAGGCCATCCATGAGCAAACCCCCCACAGGCACCCCAGGGCTGCTCCCAACACCCAGAGCGGGTTTGGAGCCTGGGTGGGTCACACAGGCTGGGCTGGGGTTCTGAACAAGGCACAGCAGACTCCCAGTTTGATGGCTCTAAGGAGAAAAGCCTCCCTGGTGATGCCTTAAATGGCTCCCTAGAAACAGAGAGCAGACAGGAATAGAGGAATCAAGGAGGGATTGATTGGAAATAATTTAATCAGAGGTACACTCTGGGCTCCAGAGGCTCCTGCCTCAGTGCATCCCAACATGGACAAGGACAGCTCCCGAGTTCTTCCCACTTGGATCTCAGCATCAATTCCCCAAGCAGAAGCCAGGCAAGGATGGAATTTGCCCAAGCTTGCCCCCCTGTCCCCAAGATTGTGGTTTGCAGTTGTTGGGCCTAGGAGGGTCTGGGTGTCCTTGGAGAGCTGGAGAGGCTTTGTTGTGTGTGTGTGAGCATGAGAGAACAGCACTGAACGAGCTCCAGGGAACTGCAGAGTGACACTGGGCAGGGCAGGGCTGGAAAAATATAAAAGTTAAAACCTAAGGCATCACTGGGCACCTCACATTTGAGGCCTGGGAGCCACCAGTAAGATCTGGGAGCCAAACAGGATCTAGACCTCCTCTGTTCAGGAGGCTGGGAGCTCCTGGGATAACAAACCCCAGCCAGGGCTCGGATATGACACCAGACTTATTATTTCCAAACTGAGATGGGTCAAGTCAGATTGGCAGGAGGGTGGGGAAGGGGTGAGGCAATCATTTCCCTTCCCCAGCTAGAATCACAGCCCAAGCTGGGGCACAAACCAGAACCCAGGTTTACCCACCAGGAGCCAGCTTTGTGCACTGCCAGGGGACAGAACAGACCTGCAGTTGTTCATGGGCACATTTCCTGTGGGTTTATCTCTGTCACTGTTGAGTTCAGGGATGGCGAGAAATGGCAGCATAAACTTCAGATGACAAAAGCCATTCCTTAAGAAAATTTTGCCCTTTATATATCTAGGGTTGCTAGAGCAGGGCACAGTTATTGGTTCTTGGGTGAACACCTCTTTAGTATCATTGGTTAGTTACAGCAACACCTGAGAATAACAAGTTGGAATAACAAGATGGAATAACACCATTTGCAAAATAGAGTTTACAAAAACACATGAGATGGTTTAAATAAACCTGGTTCTTAACTCTGTCTGTTTTCTCACAAACAGGGCTGGGACCTGGAAAACTTCTCTCTGATCAAACTTGTCAACGTCCACATATCTCCTTAGAGGAACAGTGGAATTCTGTGCAATCTGAATATCCTGCTGGAGTTACAGGTCTGGAATTAAGAGTTCTTGGCTTTGATGTCCATGGCAAATACATCTGGGTAGGGCCAAAAGGCATCCTGAGAATGGCATGAGGCAAAGAATCAGGTAGACATCTCTTAGATAAGGACAGTCCCCCCAGGAGTGTGCCACCATCTCCCAGATAGACTGGGAGTGTCTCCCAGTGTCAGCCAGAGACAGAGGCAGGGGGTCCTTGCTGAGGAATCATCAAGCAGAGCTTCACCTGGGTTCCCTGGACATAGGTCCATGACAGGAACACCCCCGTGGGTGTCACAGCACCCCTGGCTGGCACAGGCAGGAGGGACCTGCCCACAGCTCTGCAGCACTCACAACCTGCTGGTGCCCACCTCCCCCTTCTCCCTGGGCTCTGGAATGTGAGGGCACGGATGCAGCTCCATCCCCCGGAAATCAGAGTGGGAATAATCTCAGCCCGGAGAGCGAAGCCATCCCTGCCATGTTCTGTGACAGGAGCAGCTCCGTGGTGCCCGGGGGCTGAGCTCGGCCCTGGGGCAGCACCAGAGCCCCAGCATGGCACCCCAGAGTGGCTGTGGATCTGTGTGTCCCTCTGGGTCCTCTCTGGAGCACGGGGCCAGGTCTTGCCCTTCTCCTCGTGTCTCTGAGCAGAGCCCTTCAGACCCTGCCCGAGAGCAGGGGGAGCCACAGGTGCCCCTGTCCTACATTCGGAGGCACAGCACCATCTGGTTATTTTGGGTTGAGCACCTGCCTCCTCTCTCCAGCGACAGCAGCGCTCTGCCAAGGGCTGGGATGGAAGGGCTGCAGGTAGGAGGCACCTCGCCAGCCTCCAAGGGCTGCCCTTGGCCTCCTGTCCCCTCACCTCTGGCCCAGCCCCACCTGCTCACTGGGGCACCCCTGAGAGCAGGGTGGTCCCTGGGCCTGGGGTGGCTGTTTGTCCTCTCCTGGGGCTGCAGCCAGAGAACAGATCCTGGCAGGACACAGCAGCCAAAAGAACAGAACAGTCAGCAGCAGCTTGGACAGCCCTGGGCACTGCACAGACACAGTGCTGGCCAGGACATCAGGATTATCTTTCTCCATTAGCTAAAAGCACTATGGGAGTGCTGGCATCCACCTGGAAAGCCATCAGGGACAGTCAGGAGGAGATTTCTCATCAAGAAAGGCTGCTGCTGCTCAGCATTTGCTCCTGGGAGGCTTTGCCTTAGAGGCCTGGGTCCCCTTGAAATAACAATTCCATGCCTATTCCATATCTCTGTGCTTGGAAGGAGGCACAGGACTTTGAAGCTTCCCCAGGAAGTTCATTTGCACATTTGGCCTTGGCTCAGGCTGGGCAGTCAGACCAGGGAGGGTTTAGGTGCTCACACCACAGTGCCTGTGGCAGGGAAAGGGGGGAAAAGATACAATAAAATGGACTCAGGCCACCCTGATGCAGGTGACCCCTTCCAGGCAGCACCCTCGAGTCCCCCTCTGGCACTGCATCGACCCTCACTGGGCTCCTGGTGTGCCAGTCCCTTCACCAGCTCACACCATGGAGGAAGACCCTGGCAGCGCCCTGGCAGTGCCAGGAGGAGCAGGAGGAACATTTCCTGTTCATGTGAAAACAGAATTCTCTCTGCAGCAGCTCTCGCTGGGCCAGGGGGGACTGCAGAGCCACCTGCCTCAGTGCCACGGCTCTGGGGACATCCTGGCAGGAGCAGGCACCTCTCAGAGCCCCTCCAGTGCCTAAAGAGGTCTATAAAGAAGAAAGAAAGCAATTTTACAAGGGTGGATAGTGACAGGACAAGGGCCAATGGCTTCAGATAGAAAGAGAGTAGGTTTAGGTGGGATATTGGGAAGAAATTGTGGGTGGGCAGGCCCTGGCACAGGGTGCCCAGAGCAGCTGTGGCTGCCCCTGGATCCCTGGCAGTGCCCAAGGCCAGGCTGGACATTGGGGCTTGGAGCAGCCTGGGACAGTGGCAGGTGTCCTTGCCCATGGCAGGGGTGGGATGGGATGAATTCAAGGTCCCGTGCAGCCCAAGCCATGCTGGACTCCGGGGCTGTGTCCTTGCCCGGCCGGGGCTCCCCCGGGCAGCGTCTCTGCAGCGCTGCCGGCTCCAGGCTCTGCGCAGGGGCTGCGCCGCCCGCCTGGGGAGGGGAGGGTGACCTTGTCCTATATTTTAAAGGCCACTTTTTATCTACAAAAAGCAGCCAAACGAGGGCAGCAGCAGGGAGGAGAAGGATGAGCGATGCAGTGCGGAGTGAGGCACAGGCGATGCCTCCGCAGCCGCGGTCCCCTCCCTGGCACGGCGGGGCTTGGCAAGGACCTGCTCCAGCCCTGCTTCCCCTCCTGCCCTGTAGCAGAGCTGTGGGGCACAGGGATGGCAGCAGGGAGGTGCCCAGAGGGGCAGAGCAGGGGGGTTTGAGACCCACAGCCCTGGGTAGGGGTCCCTGAGTCGCTTCCAGCAGGGATGGGCACAGCACCCCGGCACAGAAGCCACAGCCCCTGGTGCCGTGCCAGCCTTGCGCTGGGTCTTCGACACCCAGGGAGTTCCAAACCCTGCCAGGAATGTGCAGCAGGACCCCAGCACATCCCACAGACATCCTGCACGGGGCTGTCCTTGTCTCCTCAGCAAAAGGCAAGAATTCTCTGCAAGGCACCCGAGCTGCACCATCGCACTCCAAACTGTGCCCCAGCCTGGGTCCAAACGTCAGGACATCAGTGGAGAAGCCCAAGTGCGTGGTCAGCTTCGCCAGGGCGGCACAAACCTGATGGTGACACACAGACACCTCCCCAAGGGCCCTCCAGGGACATGTCCTGTCCCTGTGAGCAGCCTCAGGGGAAGGGCTGCACCTTCTCTCTGCCCCTCCAGGGGCCAGGGAAGAGGCATCCCGCCTGTCCCACCTGCTGGCACAGAGCTGGGCATGAGAGCTCCTCCAAGCATCTTGTGCTGCAGCTGTGAGCTCTCACTCCAGGCTCTGGAAAGCACCTCGGAGATATTCTTCAGCATTTTGCTGCTTCAGGGCTTTAATGACAAGTGCCTCACTTGGAGCCGGAGCTTCCCTCCTCCCTCGGAAGCATTAGCAGAAGAAAGGAAGGCTGCATTAGGGGTTGATGGTCTCCATTCAGTCTCCCATTTTCTGGGAGGAAAGATTGCTCGAGTGCAGCCATTAGAGAGGAAGGCAGGTCCTGCCTCCCAACTCTAAAATTGGAAGGTTTCCTCCGGTTAAAACAACTCTAGAATTCCTAGGAAAAAAGGCCGAGGTGTCTGCAGAGGAAAGGACAGGGAAGGGCAGAGCAGGGGTGCCAAGGGGACACAACTCCTGCACCTTTAATCCAGAGGGAAAACACTGCTCTGCATACAGAGCCCCCCTGCCTCCTGTGCAGGTGTGCAGACACCTGGAAATGCCATTGGAGCATTGGTCTGGGATGGCCTCCTGCTCTCCTTCCCTCAATCCCCCTCCTCCCACATTGCCAGCCTCTCTGAAACCTCCACGGTGCCACAGTTTGTGCCATCTCTCCCTGCTGGAGCCCCTGTCCCTGGGGGTGAGGGAGCCAGAGCTTTCCCAAACACCTGGGTGCTGCTCAGAGGTGCAGGCAGGGGGTTCACACTGTGGGGCTGTGGCTGCTCAGGGTTCTAAACTCCCTGGCGATGCTCTCAGGGAAGTTCTCAGATGTTTTTGCCTCCAACAGTGGCCACAGTTTGAAGTCCAAAAGGGAGGGCTCAGGGTTCTCCCAGGTAATGAGTGACAGGACAAGAGAAACCTCAAGTTGCACCAGGGAAAATCCAGGTTGGATATTGGGAAAATTTATTCACAGAAAGGGTGGGCAGGCACTGCGGGCAGGCACTGGCACAGCTGCCCAGGACAGTGCTGGAGTCACCATCCCTGTGGGTGTCCAAAAGCTGTGTGGCTGTGGCCAGGGGACAGGGGTCAGTGGTGGCCCTGGCACTGCTGGGGGAACAGCTGAACTCGAGGATCTTAGAGGGCTTTTCCAACCCAAATGAAGGGCACTGTGCCCTGGTGGCACAGCTCTGGGGTCAGACTTGGGCTTCATTTCCATGGGATCAGCTCCTTTGGGAGAGGCTCAGGGCTGCAATTCACGAATGGAGGCAAACCTGGGAGCAGAGGCTCCTTTAGGAGACACCAACCTCCCGTTAGCGCCAGGGCCCTGCCGTGGGCACCGTGCTGTGCCAGCCAGGCAGAGACTGTGCAGGGACCCACAGGGACACCCAGCACCACGGAGGGAAAGGGGCACCGGCATTAGCTGGAACCAACACAGAGAAAAAAGGAAAATATAGTCACAGAGCCTCTTGTGTGCAAATGCCCCGAGCGCGGAGCAGGGGCAGGGCAGGGAGCCCGGAGGCTGTGCTGAGCTGCAGAGGCGCAGGACGAGCTCCTGCAGCCCTGGGGAGCGGCCAGGAGCTGTGCAGAGCTGCTTCAGCCGGGCTGGGAACCGGGCTGGGCACCCCAGCAATGCCCCAGCGGCGCCGGGAAGGAAAGGAGGAGGAGAAATGAGGGGAGGAAATGAAGGGAGGGAAGGAGAGGAGGAAAGGAGAAGAGGAAATGAAAGAACGAAACGAGGGGAGGAAAAGAGGGGAGGAAATGAGGGGAGGAAACGAGCCCTGGAGCAGCCCCTGGGGCACTCCTGGTGCTCACTGCCAGCCCTGGAGCACTCCTGGTGCTCTCTGCCAGCCCCGGGAGCACTCTTGGTGCTCACTGCCAGCCCCGAGGGCACTCCTGGTGCTCTCTGTGAGCCCTGAAGCACTCCTGGTGCTCACTGCCAGCCCCGGGAGCACTCCAGGTGCTGTGAGCCCTGGGGCACTCCTGGTGCTCACTGCCAGCCCTGGAGCACTCCTGGTGCTGTGAGCCCTGGGGCACTCCTGGTGCTCACTGCCAGCCCCGAGGGCACTCCTGGTGCTCACTGTGAGCCCTGGGGGCACTCCTGGTGCTCACTGCCAGCCCTGGAGCACTCCTGGTGCTCACTGCCAGCCCCGGGGGCACTCCTGGCGCTCTCTGTCTTTACCGGGGGTTAGGCTCGGTGGGTCATTAATGCTAATGGTGGGTAAATGATGCGCACTGTGCGTTTGCATGTGGTGTCCCCCAGCCGTGCTCCTGCTGTCGGCCAACCTGCCCCGGGCACAGCGGCACCAGCGTCACCAGCAAGCTGCTGGCAGAGCCAGGGCTGCGTGTCAAAGGGCTTTGTTCCATTAAAAACACAGAACTCAAAGCAAACACGGGCACAGTCCGGCCTGGGGAGGCAGGCCCTCCTGCCAGTGGGGAGCAGAGGCTGACGGGGGGGACACACAGCACTGTCCCCTCCCTGCACGTGTGACAGGGCAGCCAAAGGGAGGGGCCCTCTGCCACACAAACACAGAATGCTTTGGGATGGAAGATACCTCAGGGAACATCTCATTCCACATGAGAACATGTCCCAGGCTGCTCCAAGCCCCATCCAGCCTGGCCTTGGGCACTGTCAGGGATCCAGGGCAGCCACAGCTGCTCTGGGCACCCTGTGCCAGGGCCCCAGAGCTGGATGCAGCACTCCGGTGGTTCAAGGCAGAGCAGGCAGAGGGTGAAGGAAGGAGCCACGTCCTGACCACCCATCCTCTCCCCGGGATGGATCAATCCCTTGCCCTGACCTGGAGCTATCAGTCCTGTCCCAGCCTAGACCCACACTGCCCTATCTCCTTCCCGCATCTCCCTCTCAATTTTTTTCTCACGAGATGCTCTGCTCCTTGAATTCTGCTGCTGTCTCTTGTCACTGCTGGTATGGGCCCAGATCACATCATCCTCTCATTACCCAGCTCCTGATTTCCTGGTACACGCTGTCCCCATCGGCTCCAGCAGCCCAGCGCTCCCCCCGGAGCGAGCCAGGCAGCTCCTGTTGCCATGAGCATTCCTTGCCATTCCTGTCTGTCCTCTTCCCGTGCTCCCAGCCCCCTGCTCCACACGGGGGGGGCTGCATGGGTTCCCCATTTCCCAGCCACACACTGACATTCCCCGTGGGCAGAGCTGTGGGCTCTGCTCCGTGTCCCAGGGCACAGCCCGGCAGCAGCAAAGGAGATTCTGCCCCTTCCACCTCCTGCCATCGCTGTGACTGTGTCCCCAAGGGGCACCTGAGACGTGCCACAGAATTGTTTAGGCTGGAAAAGCCCTCCAAGATCACTGAATCCAACTGTTCCACCAGCACTGCCTGTGCCACCACTAACCCGTGTCCCCAAGGGCCACATCCACACCTTTCGTAAACACTTGCAGGGATGGCAACTCCACTGCTGCCCTGGGCAGCCTGTTCCAATGCCTGGCCACCTTTTCCACAAAGAGGTTTTCCCTAATACCCAATCTAAACCTCCCACGGTGTAACTCGAGGCTGCCAGGACCAGGACACGCTACACAGAGAGCGAAGCACCCTTGGAACGCCCCGCTGCCCCCCGAGCACACAGAGCCAGGCTTCCCACCCTGCCAGGCTGCCCAGGTGCCACATCAGGGCTCTGCAGCTCCCTCCTTTGCCTGCCCTGGGGTCAGGATGGAGGCACAGACAGAAAGGACCTCACAGGTGAGGAACTTCACGGTGCCAGCTCTGAGCAGGGACAGAGCACGGCAGGAGCCTCAGCCTGTCCTCCACCCCTCACCCCAAACTCCCAGAGCCAGAAGCCCTTTAGCCAAGAAAGTTTCCAGCCTGGATATGCAAAGGGGAAAGAGGAGAGCCTTGTGTGGGACAGAGGCACCCAGAAGAAGCTGCTCGGTCCCCAGGGACAAGGCACCTCTGAGACAGTCCTGTTCCTCCCTCTGCCCCGAGCACACAGAGCAGGGAGGGACAAAAACTCACCACGGCCACCTCCAACCCCCCCAGCATGAGAACAAGGCAGATGTTGCACTCCTCCCAGCCAGCCACATCTGGGGGTTCCTCAGCCACAGCTGGCAGATATTTGCCCAGTTCTCCCTGACGTTTCTCCCTCGTAGCTCTGGTCTTTACAACACCCTGTAAGGAGCTGCTTCCCGAGCAAACCTGGGGCTGGGGGAAGGAGGCTTTGAGGTCATCAGGTGCCTCCCAGCAGCTCAATGGAAGCTGTCCCGGGTCTCAGCTCCTCTCCACAGCTCCCTGGTTTCCCACAGAGGCTGTTCAGCCATGCCTGTTGTACCCGAGACACAGCACACCCCCTCCATCCACGAACAGCCCCCTGTACCCCCCACAGCCCCGCCTGTCCCTGCAGAGCAGGAGCAGGACACTGACACAAGCAGGGTCCCCTGGGCTCACAGGACACGAGGGCTGAGGGGGGACAGACAGACTGGCTCCACTGAGGGCACTTTCCATGCCAGCTGGGTCACCCAAGCAGGTGTGGTCACCAGAGCTCCTGGAGGACCAGAGTCACCCGGAGCTGCAGTGCCTTGGTTCCTTGCAGGCCCCAGCTGTCCCAGCAGCCCAGCACAGGGACAAGGGGGCAGCGAGCCCTGGTCCTGCCCGTGCTGTGCCCCCAGCAGCGGGACCAGCCCTGCCCACAGTCCCCGGGAAGGAGGAATGAGTCAGTGCTCGAAGGCCACTCATGCACGGTGTGGGTGGAGCAGAGCTGCAATCTCTTCCCCAGGAGATTACACGCCTTGCAAAGCCTCTTTATTTATTTCTCTTCATGGAACACAGCAATCACTCGCTCCCCGACTCCTCCGCACCTGGGGCTGCCACACGTGGGCAGGGGACACTCACACCCTCCCAGTGTGCCAGGCTGGCAGCACAGCATGGGGCCAGGGCCAGGAGCAGCAGCTCCTCCTGGGACCCTTGTGACACCGAAGAGTCAGGAATTGACCACCAGCTTCACCCCTGGGACACAGGGCACCTGCACCCCCACTGCCACCCCAGTCCTGAGCAGGACACCCGGAGCGTGGCAGCCAGAGGGTACCGGAGGTGCCCAGCAGTCAGACACAGCCTGGCTGGGGCATTGCTGGGGGAGAGGCAGGAGAAGCCGGGAGGATGCTGAAAGGAGCCTCAGGGCTCCTCCTGGCTCTGTGGCACTCTGTGCAAGCTGAGATGGTGTCACCCCCTGTCCCCAGTGAAATGCAGGTGTAACTCACTGCCAGCTGCAGACAAACAGAGCTTTTAGTGCTGGCGACACTCCACGGCACTTCCCAGGCACAGCTGTGAAATCCTTGCTCTGAACAGAGCCCTGGGGCCGCTGACAGCCCCTAAAGGGGAGCAGCAGCTCCCCTGCCCCCGCAGGACTCCTGTCCTACCCTGCTGGAGTGGTCACCACCTCCCCTGGCTCTGCCAGCCCTGGATCCTGCCCTGCCTGGGAGCAGGGCTCAGCCACAGGGAGAGGGGGGAAGGTGCTGAAGGGCTGCCAGAAGCAGGGCTGGTCACAAGCCAGGCTGTCCTTTGGGGAGGGGACAGGGCTGAGGACAGCACCAAGCTCACCCCACACTCCAGTGTTAGAGCTGCCCTCAGTCAGCATCATGAGAGTGCAGGGCTCCTCCAGGAGCTTCAGGCGCTGCTGGGAGAGAACAGGAAATCCAACAGATGTTGTCCAGGCAGGATGGAAGCAAAGCAGAACCACTCCCGGAAAGGTCACCTCGAGGAAAGCTCCTCCTGTTGTCCTCTCCATGAGCTCTCCTTGCTTGGGAAGACACAAGAAGGATTGTTTCTGACATCTTCACAGCATATGGCAGCTGCACTGCCTGGGGCCCCTGCTGCCCACCAAGAGGGCACAGGGGAGCACCAGTGCCCCCATTTTCTGCCAGGAGATGCCCCCCAGGGCAGCCTGCAGCCCCCCAGACCCAGCACAGCCTGTGGGTCTGATGGGCTGTTGCTGCTTTGGCAGCCAATTCCTGCACAGCACACAGGTCCAGGGCGATATCAAGGTGTGCCCTGGGCAGGGGCACTCCTCACACAGGTGTCACCCCCGGCTGCAGGGGCTGGCAGGGCGATGTCCCTCTGTCTCTGCCCCAGCCCTGGGGCTTCACACATAGCACAGGCTCCCAGCCCCTCACCCTGCTGTGCCTTGGGGGAAATCCCACCTCTCCCAGCCATCTTCCCACCAACATATTTCTCATCCCCAGTGGGGAACTGGGACCTCCCATGGACACTGGCCCTGGCTGCTCACAGCCCCGGGGTTGAGCCCTGTTCCAGCACATCCCAGGGAGGAGGAGCTGTGGGGTGGGAGGCAGAGATTGCCTTGTTCTGGCCTTCCTCATGCCAGTTGCCCTGCCTCACCCAAATCCCACTGTCCACACGGCTCCCCATCCCCCCTCACACATCCCCCAAAACTCCTCGTGTCTTCTTGCTAAATCCGAGCGTTTGCATTCCACCTCCTCACACCCACTCCTGGCCCATGTCCTGATGCCACAGGCCCCCATCCACACGTGGGACGGTCTTCAGAGCAAGCCACTGCTCTCCTCCCCACATCCCCAGGGTCTCAGTGCTCTCCTGGAGATCCCACCATGTGCTTGGGCTGCTGGTCCCTGCCACACAGGGACTCCAAAGCTGGGAGGGAGGAAGATCCTTCCAGCCCCTCCAGTCCTCAGCCACCTCAGCACCTCCACGCCTGCAGAGAGCTAGATCTAATTCGTGCCCCCATCCCTGGCAAACCAGCCTCCATCCCTGCCTTTGGCTCTGCTGTTCTCCAGGGCAAAGGGCTCTTCCACTGCTGCTGTGGCACTGGAGGAGCATCCCCACCGTGCTGGTCACACCTCTGTGTCCCATCACACAGGACAGGCTCCTGTCACATCTCCTGTGCCAGGTCTGGGCAGCCGCCACACCAGGCAGGTGCCAGTGAACGAGGGCAGGAACCTTGGGCACCCTGCATCCACTCATTCCCATTCCCCTTGGGAAGCAATTGGGTCAGGGAGGCAGGAAGGGCACGCTGAGCTCTCCACTGCANTCCCTGCCTCCCCCAAATCCCACTGTCCACATGGCTCCCCATCTCCCCTCACACATCCCCCAAAGCTGCCTTCCTCGTGTCTTCTTGCTAAATCCGAGCGTTTGCATTCCACCTCCTCACACCCACTCCTGGCCCATGTCCTGATGCCACAGGCCCCCATCCACACGTGGGACGGTCTTCAGAGCAAGCCACTGCTCTCCTCCCCACATCCCCAGGGTCTCAGTGCTCTCCTGGAGATCCCACCATGTGCTTGGGCTGCTGGTCCCTGCCACACAGGGACTCCAAAGCTGGGAGGGAGGAAGATCCTTCCAGCCCCTCCAGTCCTCAGCCACCTCAGCACCTCCACGCCTGCAGAGAGCTAGATCTAATTCGTGCCCCCATCCCTGGCAAACCAGCCTCCATCCCTGCCTTTGGCTCTGCTGTTCTCCAGGGCAAAGGGCTCTTCCACTGCTGCTGTGGCACTGGAGGAGCATCCCCACCGTGCTGGTCACACCTCTGTGTCCCATCACACAGGACAGGCTCCTGTCACATCTCCTGTGCCAGGTCTGGGCAGCCACCACACCAGGCAGGGGTCAGTGAATGAGGGCAGGAACCTTGGGCACCCTGCATCCACTCATTCCCATTCCCCTTGGGAAGCAATTGGGTCAGGGAGGCAGGAAGGGCACGCTGAGCTCTCCACTGCATTTCCCCATTGATCCACAGGAGCGGGAGAGGCTGGGATGAGCAGCAAAGGGGGACACTGGGCAAAGGAGGGGGCACAGCTTGGAAAGGCTGGCACAGACCCAGGGCATGGGACTGGGAGATCCCTTCCTGGGGCTGCACACCCAGCTCTGAGGGACCTCCCGGGGCCATGGGCAAAGCCACCAAAAGATGTTCTCACTGTGGTGGAAAATGTACCAAGTTTACATTTTTTATTTTATAAATTTAGTCAAGTTTGTTCTTTTCAGGGCATTGTTCCACCAGGCAAGGTGGGATGAGTTTAACAACTCAGCAGACTGGCAGTAGCACAGAAGATACACAAAAGATAATAACCATTAATGACCATCAAGTCCAAACATCACTCCTGGCATGGGCAGAGACATCTGGCCAGGGAAAAGAGAAATAAGAAAACCAAGAACGAGAACCTAATTAACATTGAAGGCAAAGAGGTCAATTACCTATAGGAAACCAGATACTAAGAACTGTCCAGCATGGGACCAATGAACACTGAACCCTGAACTTCTATGGGTTTTGACTGTGTAAGTATCTGAAAAAACTAGTAAAATTCATGCGTGATGGAATGATTTTCTCTGCACACCTGGGCAATGTGTGGATGAAATTATTTGCTGCACATCCTGTCCAGAACAACATCCTGGCCGGAAGAGAGTAATGCCTTGATTCTCTAACACTAAAAATCCTGTTGGAGAGGTTATTTTGGTTTTTTCCCACAGTTTTGGTGACAACTGTGTGGTGACCATGTTAAAAAAAGTGGTTTACTGCTGGCACACAACAAAACCTTCCCTCTCCTTCCATCTCCTTCCATCTCCATCTCCTTCCATCTCCTCCCAGTCCTGAAGTGTGGGAGGCTGATGAGTTGAGTCTCGTTAGAGCTGGATGAGGACCCTTGCCACAATCAGAGGAGTTGTCTCATCTTTTGAAGTAGCAATAAATGTTTTGCCACTGAAGAAGGAAAGGGAGAGGAAGAAAAAAAAATGTAAATCAAAGGTAGCTTTTCCCTTGGGAATTTAAAAGAATCTTTTCAAGGAACAGTGGATAATAAGGAAGGTGGAACATCTTTTGCTAATGCAGGAGAGCTCTTGACCTACCCGATTGTGCTGAGGAATGAAACGAGAGAGAGCCCCAGAAGGAACATTAGATACTCTGGTTATCAGTCTTGTTAAGAAAATCCATCCATTAAATGAACACACTTGGGCAGTGAGAAGTTTCAGCAGTGCTGAGCATGCAGAGCCCTCCCCAGCGAGCTCGTGCTAATGAAATAAAGCCATTAGAGGCCCCGAGTGAGCACCCTGCACAGCTGGGTGACGTGTTTAACTGCTCCCTGCTGCACTGACTGCACAGGCAAGGTCTCTCAGAAGTCTGTGGAGCTCAGCAGACTCTCAAGTGATGCTTTTTAAATCCTGAAGTGGCTGAAAAACAAAGCAGAAATACCCCCAGACAGGAGGCTGTGCTTCACACAAATGGAAAAATCGAGCCCAAGGGGCTACCCAGCAATTCTGCCTGGCTCCTCTCCTCTCCCAAGGTTTGCCAGCTCATCCCTTCTCCATCCCCCTCCTGCCCAGATGGCAGGAGTTCACTCCAGGGACATTCATGGACCTCACAGAGGTGGTCAGGCAGTCCTGTGGCAGGAGCCTGTGTCACTGCCCTGCTCTGCAGCCACAGATGTCCCTGGAGAGAGCCCTCCCCGGGCAGAGCAGGGGGTCCCACCCCATGGGATGTGTGAGCAGCTCTCAGCACTCTGAAGGGCGTAAGAACTTACCCGAGGAAGGATCTCAGCACTGAGTGAATACATATTAATGTGGCCCCATCAAATCCTCCATCAAGCCTTACTAAAGAGTAATTCACTTTCTGTCACTGGGAGCAGTGGGGCTGTGCCTGGAGGCAGCACCTGGCCCGAAATGCAGGTTCCTGCAGGACTGTGTGCCCTGGTGCTCCAGGGTTGGGGCAATCCTGGGGGCTGGAGCAGCCAACCCCCTCCATGCCAGAAGGAACTGGGGCACGTGGGAAGCTCCAGCTCCCAGCTCCAGCTGCCAGGACAGCCCAGGACATGTCACAGCATTCGGCCGTGAGGCAGGGATAACCCTGGATAACAACAAATCCTTGGAACGACTGGAGTAGAACTGTCTCCTGCCAGCTGTGTCAGCCAGGCACGAGCATTCCCTGCAGTGCTTAACACGGACGGATCAGGGACGCGGAGCCGTTCCTGTAGCACAGATGCAGAAATTCCAACATCCGCCGCCAAACCTGTGAGGATGGAGCCACCCAGAGGTCCCTCTCCTGCTCTGACACCGCTGCTCTGCACAGCAGCAGCTTTCCCTCTCTGCAGGGAGCGTTTGTTCCATCCAATCGAATTTTAACAGCAAAGTTGGATTTGAAGCCCCTGAGGATGCTCCTCGTGGGAACCCTCCCCAAAAAGGCAGAACAAGCAGCCCCTCCCTCCCAGATCACAAGGAAAGGTGTTTTTGGGGAAGCAATAAGAACTCCACCCTTAACAGGACTGCTCCTGAAACATTTAACTCACAGGCTTCTAGCCAGGCCAGGGAAGGGAAGAGCAAGTTGCCCCACAGGGAACTTCTGTCCTGGCTGGCCTGGGGTACCCAACACTGACTCCTGAAAAACAATCACTGCGAATTCTCACTGTTCAGAATCCCAGAATGGTTTGGGCTGGAAGGGACCTTAAAGGTCATCCCATTCCTCCCCTGCCATGGGCAGGGACACCTCCCACTGTCCCAGGCTGCTCCAAGCCCCAATGTCCAACCTGGCCTTGGACACTGCCAGGGATCCAGGGGCAGCCACAGCTGCTCTGGGCACCCTGTGCCAGGGCCTGCCCACCCTCACAGGGAACAATTACCTCCCAATATCCCATCCATCCCTGCCCTCTGGCACTGGGAAGCCATTCCCCCTTGTCCTGTCACTACATGCCTTTATTTAAACAAAGACAACTTAATTAAACAAAAAATTTAAAATTAATGAATTAATGAATTAATTTAAAAAGAGAGAAATAAAATCTTCACAGGATGAAACAGGTCAGATTCTCAAGGAAATTCCTGTCCCCTGCAGATCCTTTCCCAATAGACATGGCCACATTTTTGCTTGCTCAAGTGCAAAAAGAATCCCCAATTCTGTCCAAAAAGAAACAGCTCTTGTTTAGTGCATCATCTGAAACCTCCCCAAATCCACATCTGCTGAGAAGGGATGTCTTTTCCAAACTCAGCTTTTCGAGAATAATATCCTTGACATACCTCTTTTCCAAACCTCTTCGGCCTCCTGTGTGCCCACAGCTGTGCCCAAGTTAAGCTTTCCTGGGTGCTCCAGGCTCTTCTTTGCACTTCCAAGGCTCCTCAGCTGAGGGAGAAATCAGGGATTTTTGAATACAAAAGAACAGCAGTTTCCTTTAATTTTATTTATTTATTTAGAAGCTTGAAACTTGCTTTTGTATTTACTGCAATGTATAAAAATCACAGCAATTCTCTTTCTGCTGCCCTCCCCCTAGTGTGTGCAGGCACAGCCATCACAGCTGGGGAGGAGAAGCAGCTTTTGCTTTTAAAAATCAACAAATGTGGCTAAACCTGCCCTTGGGGACGAAAAACCACTAAAAAATACTAAAAATGCTGAAACCTTTAGCATAGGCTAGAACCAGGTCCCATTCCGGGGAGCCCCACACATGCCACAGGCAACCAGTGCCTCCCAACCTCCAGCCCAGGGGGTTTGAGGGGCTCCAGGCTCCCTCCCCTCATCTCCCCACTTTTCTCCATCCCTACTTTACCAACACCAGCTGATGTCCTGGATGGTTTAGCGGCCGTGGTGGGAAGAGACATCATTTTTCCAGGCGGACACGGTGAGGGAATTGCCGAGGGGCACTGCAGGGCACTCCTGACTGCTGGCACCTCCCTCCTGCCGGGTCAGCCCTGCCCGGCCCCTGAGGGAGAGCTGCAGCTCCCTCGCCGAGGGAGAGAACATCCCAGGGTTACGGCTTCAGGGATCTGAGGGCTGGGAGGTGTCTCAGCACTCCTGTGAAACATTCCCGGTCCGATCCGTGCGGGACAGGGGAGGCACCGCCCGCAGCCCCGGGATGGGGCCGAGGGAAGGGAGCCTTCTTCCCTTCCCCCTGTCCCCCGCGGCCTGCCCGCAGGCCTGGCAGGGGCTGCAGCCCATGGTTCTGGTTGCCAATCCATGGAACCCCTCGAGCTGCAGTGGCCAAGGACCAGCTCAGCTCCAGGGAAAGGGGAAGGTGCCAACCCTGCGGGTTGCAGGACATTCCTGCTGCAGCTCCTCCCTCAGGAACCCTCTGGGCAGGGCAGGAGCGGGACCAGGGCCTGGCTGGCCTGGGCCACCCAACACTGACTCCCGAAAAACAATCACTACGAATTCCCACTGTTCAGAACCCCAGAATGGTTTGGGCTGGACGGGGCCTTACAGACCATCCTGTGTCACTGCTGCCATGGGCAGGGACACCTCCCACTGTCCCAGGCTGCTCCAAGCCCCAATGGCCAACCTGGCCTTGGGCACTGCCAGGGATCCAGGGGCAGCCCCAGCTGCTCTGGGCACCCTGTGCCACGGCCTGCCCACCCTCATGGGGAACAATTCCCTCCCAATCTCCCATCCATCCCTGCCCTCTGGCACTGGGAAGCCATTCCCTGTGTCCTGTCACTACACGGAGCAGGGGCTCCATGGATTTTTCCTCCTATTGATTAACCCATTTGGAGTTTATTTGCATCGAGGCTGCTCGCGGCTCATTAGCGCTGTCCTAATGAGGCCCCTGCGCAGCCAATGGCTCCCGTGCATGAATGCCAGGCTCCGGCACAGCCCATCCCTGCTCCGGCTCCACCCGGGCTGGTTCCACGCTTGTCTCCAAGGGACAGGCTCCCAAATGCCAGCGCAAAGCAGGGCAGGAGGGGCAGGATTCAGGAGCGGCCGTGGAGTAGCTGAGCACAGCAGGAAGGAATGGCCACACACAGCACATCCCTTCCGCAGGGCCAGGGCTGCCCAGCACACCCATCTGTGACTGTTTGACAATTACCAGCAGAACCAGGGGTAAATTATTTCCTTTCTCAGAGAGAGGAATCAAGGAGCTCCACTCCATCTTTTTCCATATTCCAGGAGCTCGGTGCCAGCCAGCCCCTCTGCAGCAGCTGGTGCAGGCCATGCCCAGCTGCCAAGGCAGTAGCAGATATAAACACTGCTCCAAACAAAGGTGGTGTGTGTCTAAGAGACCCTGGAAAACCTCTCCCTCCTAGGAGTTGTTGGAGGCACAAATGGATTTCCATTGTGTTATTTCTGAAGAAAAATAAGGGTACAATAGTAACAACCACCAGAAAAACATAGTAAAACCAGAAAAAACTGGTTTTATCTGACTATTTTTACTGAACCACAGTGCACAGAGAAGGGCAGGGCTGCCATAGCAAAACACAGAGCAAAGAACAGAAATTCATCTTAGCATTGAGTGGGAAAAGAGAAAGCCCCAAGGAAGAGTTGCTGGGTCAAAACATAATTAACCCAGAGCTGACTTCAAACCCACAGCACTGCCAAGCTTTCTGTGTGTTCCCACCTCCCCCTTTCACCTCCAGTTTGCTTTTAGAGAAGAACCCCTCTGCTCACTTCTGACACCACGCAGGTCAGTGCTGCTCGAGGGCTGCAGGCATCGCTGCACATCCCCAGCCTGCACTGCTGAGCTACACCAGGAGGGATTCCCAGTGCCACCATGGCATCGTGGGCACCGACCCCCCAAAACCACAGAACTGGTCTGGCCTCTGCCCTGGGGTGGGCAGGGCGTGCTGGAAGTTACAGAGGAAGCCACATTGGGGCAAAATGTACCATTTCTCTTCCCAATAAAATTAGGGAGTAGTGCCACACTGTGACAGGAAGGCAACCCCCACAGCCCCGACAGCTCCCCAGAGCTCCCCACA
>VZTN01008450.1:53731-83100 GCA_013400515.1 Erpornis zantholeuca
CACAGCTGGCGGCTGCTCCCGGCTGACTCGTGGTCCCCAAAGCCGGTCCCCAGTCCCCCCAGGTGGCTGCAGTTCCCCTGGGCCCGCCGTGCTCCCAGCCCGCAGTGGGACGGACGGACAAGAGCCCTGCCTGGGACTGATGGACCGAGAGACCTCCCGGGACAGAGACACGGGGACCCTCACTGTGACACACAGACCCCCGAGCAGGACAGACACTGTCCCAGCACCACGTCCTCCCTCCCAGGACAACAGACAGCGTCGGGGTCCCCAGAGAGGGGCAGTCCCCGCCGCCTCCCTGCATCCTGAGCATTCTCACAGCCACCTTCGCTGCCCCACGGTGTGTCCGAGGCTCAGCACCTGCCACAAGAAGCCGCTCCCGGCTCCACCAGCCGCAATTCTCGATCTGGCATCTTCATCTGCCCTTGGTGGGGTGAGATCACACCTGCAGAACTGCATCCAGCCCTGGGGTCTGCAGCACTGGAGGAACGTGGATATGTTGGAGCGAGTCCAGAGGTGGCCATGGAGATGCTCCAAGGGCTGGAGCCCCTCTACTCTGAGCCAGGCTGGGAGAGCTGGGGCTGTTCACATGGAGGAGAGGGCTCCAGGGAGAGCTCAGAGCCACTTCCAGTGCCTAAAGGGGCTCCAGGAGAGCTGGAGAGGGACTGGGGACAAGGGACAGGACACAGGGAATGGCTTCCCAGTGCCAGAGGGCAGGGATGGATGGGATATTGGGAAGGAATTGTTCCCTGGGAGGGTGGGAAGGCCCTGGCCCAGAGCAGCTGTGGCTGCCCCTGGATCCCTGGCAGTGCCCAAGGCCAGGCTGGACGGGGGTTGGAGCAGCCTGGGACAGTGGAAGGGGGCCCTGCCTGTGGCAGGGGGGGGACAGGATAAGCTTTATATTCCCTTACAGCCCAAACCATTCTGGGATTTCATGTTTCTACAACCTTCTCTTTAGACAAAGCCCTGTATTTATTTCCATGTGCAGTGCCCCTCATTGCAAGGTTCCCCTTCACTTCTCCATCCTCTCAGGAGAAAGAGTCCACCGAGGCCCCAGGCTGATTTAGCATCAAACACATTTATTTCACTTTTATTGAATACAAGAACAGTGAGCACACACGCATACACCACCGAGCACTGAAAAGGAGTATGACCAAAGGGGGAGAGGGAGAACAAGGGAAGAGAAAAGGAGAGTTAGTGAAGGAACAACAGAGCGTTGCAGTTGGTTGGTAAGGTGCTTCTCAAATAAAAATAAATATTATTATTATTATTATTATTATTATTGTTACCGTTATTATTACTCATGCAATCGCAGGCCAGGTTCAGAATGAATTTGTGGGATTGGGTAAAAACAGGCACTCGTGTCTCCCACCCCTTTCCACAGAAAGGCCCCTGGAGGGAAACAAGCAGGGGCCAGCTATCCGAAACGGAGCGCGGTGATGGGCAGGCTGGGGCTGAGCAGCAGAAAGCCACACCTCGCCAGGAGAACAAGCAGTGAGCTTTTTTCCTTTCCTTTTTTACTTTTTTCTTTTTTTAAAAAAAAAAGTTTTGGACACTGCCACCCATGAACACGCAGGGGGAGCCAGGGGCTGCTCACTGCAAACAGAACTCACAGCAGCCCAAGAGCACAGGGAGCTAACTCTGAAACGCTGCTCGTTCCCACGGGAACCTTCGCTTCCCACACTGTGCACAACGCCAAAAGCAACTCTGGGGGCTCACGGTGGCCTCGGGTGGGCTGTGGAGCTGCTCAAGCCAGGTGGGCTCCCCCAAATCTGAATTGTGCCATGCACTGGTGAATGCCAGCAGGGCAGGCAGACCCCGGCCCTCCACCACCCCTCTGGCAGTGCCACTGCTGGGCACAGCTGGCTTGGGTGCGTTGGGAAAACAAAAGAGAGAAAAGGAGCCTCTTTGCAACTGCCTTAAGTGCTGTTAGGCTGGGGCTGTGCTCTCTGAAGGTGCGTGACTGGAGCTGGGGAGTGGCACTGGCAATAGCACTGGCACTGGCAGCAGCCCCCGTGCTCCTGCCTTCCACGCCTGCAGGAGAAACCTCTCTGCCCAGAGAGACTCCCCCAGGGATGCACTGGTGAGCAACTGGTGAGCAACTGCCAGGGGCAGCTCCCTCCAGAACAGCGAAGGTGGGAGCAGGGTCTGCCCATGGCATCCTCACGGCTCAGGCGCTCCTGCTGGGGCATCCTGCGCGCCCCGGCAGGAGCTGGCAGAACGCACCTGTCCCTGGGCACCGTCTGTGTGAGGGGTGGGAGATTAAAGGCAAAATGGTGCAGAATCATGGGCCCTTCTGTTTCTGCAGGAGCTAGAGACAATTCCAAGAAGGAAACCCATTTCTTTCCTTTCCTTTCTGGTTTTGGTTCCGAGCCTACCCGAACTGCCTGGTTCACAGTGTACGGGGCCCTGGGCTTGGCCCACGATCCCCTTCCAAAGGCAGCCCTGGAGGGAGCCTGTGGCTGAAGGCCGAGCTGGGAGCAGCTCCACTGACACCTCCTGGGCTCTCCCATGAAGCTGGGGATGCGGGGGACACTCTGCAGGGATGGACACAGCACGGTCCCTCCCCTGCCCACCCACAGGCAGGTCGGGGGAGCACTGCCATGGCCCTGCCAGCGCTGTCCCCAGCCCTTTGCCATCACACCCCGGGTAGTGGGGGGAGGCAAGGCACAAACAGGCCCTCTGCCTTCCACCCTACTACAAAACTCAAGTACCTCCATTACTGGGATCCAGAAACAAAGCAAACCCACCCCACCCACCGGCACGGCTCTGCGGGCTGGAGGGGAGCCATGAGCCCTGCAGTTCCCACCTCGCTCCCAGCTGATCCCGTGGCTCTGGGGGGGCTGGGAGCCCATCCTGCCTTCAGCTGTCGGAGCTGGAGCCTTCCCTGCCCCTCCAGGTGACCGCTGCCCCTCCAAACCTCACGTCCACACACTGCAGGTCAGCCGGCAGGACATTCCTGTCCCTCGCCCTCTCCCCTTCCCCCAACCAGCAGCGGCCAAAACCTTCCCCGTTCCCTTCTTGCAGGACTCAGAGTCCCACGCGTGGCCTAAGAGTCTCCAAATACACCAACCACAGTCAATCCAAGAGTTAATAATTTAAAAATGTTGGCATTGTCTGTACCAGCGCTGTCGAATTATTTCAGCATTGTTCCCTCCCTCCCCCTCCGTTATATAGAATAATATACAGAACTGAAATGCACATCCATATGAAACCCCACAGGCTGCTCGTTAGAGATGAGAAACCATGTACATATCATCTGCTTTGTTTGAAATGAAACCCATTCCTAAATACCTTCAGAGAACAAGAGGTCAGACAAGTGCACAGAGAAGATAAGGAAGGGAAGGGGAAGAGTTAACAGAACCCCAAAAAAATGCAGAAAACCAGCATGGAATGAGGAGAAGGGCGAAACGACACTTGTGAATTGGAAAATAACTCTAAGGTCATAACTTGAATGTTTTTCTCTCTTCTTTCCAGAGGTGGGGAATGGTTTTGCTTCTGCTTGTGGTTTTTAACTTCAGTTTGCTTACTTGCTTTGTTGCAAAGCAGTTTTCCTTTCCATTCAGTGTGCAACAAATGAACTCATGATTGTGTGTCCTTTCATGTAACATGCAAGATGGTGGCTTACTGTATTGTTACCGAGATTATTGTTATTATTATTACTTTTTCAATCTGATTTGATCACCAATCCAGGAAATTCTTCAATTTATCTGCAGAGGGTTGGCTTTGTTTGTTGGTGGTGTTGTTTGCTATTCGTTTCCAGCATATAGCAGCAGTGCAAGGATGCATTTTGTTTCCTGGTTTTTATATATATATATATATATGTATGTATGTATATATATATATAATATATTTGCTATTCCTTTTTTAAAAATTTTTGTCTCTTGCCATGAACATTGCAGCCAGGATGTCTATGTCTTGCTGACAAATCCAGCATGAAGGCTCCTTCTCCCCTGTTCTCCAGGTTGGAATACAGATGTTGACTTCCAGGAACATGTTGGTCAAGATTCCTGTGCAAGGCAGATGGGAAGGACCAAGTCACGGAGTGCCAATCCATGGAGGCTCCTCTTCCGATGAGGGCACTGGGCAGAAACTTTGCAAACACTTGGGGCCACAGTTTGCACTTAATTAGCAGGAGCTCTGGTAATTAGCAGGAATTCAGGCACTGGCTGGTGTTGGAGCATGGGGAACTTAAGGGGGAGTTGCTGCTCCCTCCCTTCAAGCCCTTCAACTAAAACTGGGTGGATCCTATGGGATGCAGGAATGTCTGCGCTTGTCTGTACTGCGGGACAGGACGAGGGAGCTCCAGGAGCCTCTCCTGACCCTCCCAGCTGCATTGCTGGTCACTTTTCCAGGCTTAAAAGCTGCCAATCAAAACCTTCATATGACAAAGAAACGGAAAATCCCAGTTCTGAGGAGCCTCTCCAAACACACCTGCAGCCTGGCTGCTGCCAGAGCCCCCAAAACTGCTCCCTCTCCTCTCCACCACTGTCCCCAGCACTCCCACACAGGGCTCTGGTGGCTGTGCCAGCCCAGAGGAGCTGCAGCTCCTGGCTGACATGGGGAATGGGGTTTAGGGTGGGCCAGGACTCCCCAAGCCCTGGGGAAGTGTCTGGGACTGTGACAGCTTTGGGGTGTCTGCAGGGAGGTGCAAACCTTGTGTGCTGCTGCCTACACCTGTGTGTGTACAAAAACTCCACCTGGGGATCCGAGTGGGACTGCAGAAACTACAGATTTTGTAACGAAATTCTCATGTGTGCCAACTGTGCTCTGACACTTTGGCTTTGCAGAACCTGTAGCCAAGCTCCTCAGCCACCCATAAACCTGAGGTTTTGATCCCCTCATTCCCTCCCCACCCTGGGGGGACGAGCAGGTCCTTTCCTTTTCACATCAAATGCCTCTGAGCCCTGTGCTGAGCAGCACAGCAGGGTGACAGCATGGCTTCTGGGGGCACGGTGGCTGGTGGCAGAACCAGGTGGCCATGCCCAGGGCCACCATGCCAACACCTGTGGTGGTGGGGACTAGAGACTGTGACCTGTTACACCCCTGTCACCCAGCAGGTGTAAATCACACCTGGCAGCTTCTCCACCTACCTGAGGTTTCTTGTCCCTTTCCTCTGGAGAGGGCTCTGTTTCTCTGTACACCACAGCTTTGGTTACCAGCATGTCAGGGTGCTGGAGTTTTGCCTCTTTGATTGCTAAAGCCAGTGCCTGAAAAGCAGAAGGGTGAGAGAGAGCATTTATCCTCCTTCTCCTGCAATCCTCCCTGACTGCAGCTAGAAAGCAGAAGCATTCAGGGAGCACAGTGGGATTCCAGGAGGCTAGGGATGCAGGGGTTCAGAGCTGAACCCACAGCAGCCTGGCAGAAGATTCTGGAGCCCAGCATGGGAATCCAGCACGACTGGGAATTCACCCACCACTGGGAGCCCTCACGTGCTGCCTTTCCCTGCTGTTTTTCTGTACAAAGGTGCTACTGAAACCTGGGCAAAGGAAAACACTAAAAAATCTACAGGCATTACCAAATTCATTATTATAATTCTAAAAATTATTTTAGAGCCATTTAATTACTTTATCTCTTTAATGTTTTTTCTTAAGCAACAAATGCTAGCGAGTGAGGCCACAGGAAAATTATGTGGCCCTAAAGACTTGTGTGTCAGTCTTGGTTATTTCATCACAAAAATGTGTCACTTTTTGTCCTCTGACACCGAGGCAGAGGCAAAACACTGCACTGGAGAGAGTCAACCTGTAGTGAGATTGTGCTGGAAGAGAGAGGTGACCTGGGTCACTCTGGAGTATTTCAACAGAGAAAGGGCACCTAGAAATGTGACTGTGACTGTAAAAAAGCGATCACTGTGTTCCACACTGGGATGGGACCTTTGCCACGGCTTCATGGTGGGAGATGGCCTGAGGGTCACTGCACCCATGGGGACCCGCCCTGCTGGACAGGTTTGGGGCCTCAGCAGGTCAGTTTTTGGACAAAAGGGGTAAACAGGTTCAGCCAGAAGCAGAAACATGCAGTGCTGCATCCAGAGACAGCCAGACCCGGGCAAAGCGAGGGCATCCTGCTCCTACCTGGTCCTGGTCCACGTCTTCATCTCCCGTGATAATGATGCGCTTCTCTATCCGGGTCTCGGAGAACCCTCCTTTCACAGTCTGCGTGAGGAGAGGGACAGCTCTCACCCCTGGCCCAGCAGCCAGCTCCAGGCAGGGCAACTCTGCCATGGGAGCAGGAACAGCACCAGCATCCCCCTGGGAATTGCCCTGTGGGTCAGCAGAGCTGCCACTGCCCTCGGCTCAGGGAGACACAGCTGCTCACAGGGGGAAGGAGAAGGGCTGGGGCAGGAACCAAGCACCCTCATGCTGCTCAGCTCCTCACTGAACTGCTGCTGCCTTTACAGAATCACAGAATCACTGAGGCTGGAAAAGCTCTCTGAGATCACCAAGCCCAGCTGTTCCCCCCACGCTGCCAAGGCCACCACTGACCATGTCCCCAGGTGCCACAGCTGCACATCTTTGAAACCTCTCCAGGGATGGGACTCCACCACCACCCCAGGCAGGCTGTGCCAGTGCCTGACCACCCTTTCTGTGAGGGAATTTTCCCTAATATCCAATCTAAACCTCCCCTGGTGCAACTTGAGGCCATTTCCTCTCCTCCTCTCCCTTGTTCCCCGGGAGCAGAGCATGTATTTAATCTGGGGATGCAACGGCTATGGGTGAGACTCTCTGCTGCAGCCTCATGTCCTTCACTTCCCGCCCCTGGCCTGCCCCTGGCTGGATGCACACCCCTGGCCGTGCCTGCCTGCTGTGGTCACCTGTGGCTGGAAGGGACAGGCAGGGCAAAGAGCACTCCCTGGGGTCGCATTCCCACGGGACAGCACACAGCTCCAGGCTTGTTGGAAGGAGAGGGGCCCTTTGTGCTGCACCAAGCACAATATAAACCCACCCATCCCCTAGTTCCAGGGGCTCTCAGGAAGCCCTGGAGCTGCTCTCACCTTGGTAACGTGGGTGGTGGTGGAAGTGGAGAGCGTTTCCGCAGTGGCGCTGAATATGCTGGTGAGCACCTCCTTCCCAGAGCCGCCGGAGATCTGCGGGACACGGAGCCGTGGAGTTGGGGGGACATCGTGGGGGACCCCCCAGTGCCAGCTCCCTAAGAGCCAGGACCTTCCCACTGGGATGCACCCCTGGGATGCACCCGCTCAGCCAAGCAGGGAGGGCAGAGCGTGGCAAGGGAAAACGGCACCGAGTTGTGCTTCCAACTGCACTGAGGGTTTGGGGGGACAGGGAGAGGTTTCCACAGGTATCCTGGGCCCACAGCTGCTGGAAAGAGCCTCTACAGTGGACAGAGAGTCTCATGGCAGCTTTTGGCTCTTCCCCACCCACCCTCAGGGCCACTCCAGAGAGAGCTCTCAGGCTGCCTCTGCCTCTGTCCATCCCACTGTCCATGCCAAGGGCTGGGAAGGCAGGGAAGGAAGGTAGGGAAGGAAGGCTGGGAAGGAAGGCTGGGAAGGAAGGTTGGGAAGGAAGGCAGGGAAGGAAGGCTGGGAAAGAAGGCTGGGAAGGAAGGTTGGGAAGGAAGGCAGGGAAGGAAGGCTGGGAAGGAAGGCTGGGAAGGATGCACTGGTACCCCAGCCCCAGTGCTCTCCCTGCAGCACAAAGGGATGAGCCTGGGGCAGCACCTGGTGCTTGGCCAGGCTGGACTCCCATCAAAACGAGGGGATGGAGTAAGAAATCCCTTTCCAGAGGAAGGGCTGTGCTGGGCAGGGTGGTTGGTGGCCATCACCTCCACTGGGAGTCAGGAGATTTTGTGGGTGTGCAGGATACCCATGGCTAAATGCATCTCAGCCCACTGCACCAGGGACTGGGGTATTTTTGGGAATTATCCTCCTCAGGCAGGTGCTCAAGGTATGGATCTGGCATAGGAAAAAACTCACAGGTCGGGGTCTCCTGACATCTTGCTCCCCAACCTTGTGAGCATCCTTCTGCCTGTCCCAGTACCAACACATCAGCCAGGTGCCAGTGCTGGGAACAATGGGTCCTGTGGGACCAATCCCACCCACTCCCAGACCCACAGGGCTGCCTTCCCCAGCTCGGCCTGGCTGGTGGCCCCACGTTCCCCTCACCGGTGACAGGGAGCGAAGGTCTGTGGTGGGAGCGGCCCCTTTGCCAGCCTTGGTGCCGTGATCCTGAAAGAAGAGCAGACGGGCACGTTGGCTCAGTGCTTGGGGCAAACGTGGCAGGTGTCACCCTGCAAAGACCCCCCCGGTGGGGCAGGGTCCCCCCAGCACAGCTGGCCCCAGAGCAGAGGGACCGCAGGGACAGAGGCTCCCCCGCCCCCCGAGGGCCAGCCCCACTCACTGAGGTTGCCGGCGCCGTCTCTGCGGTGCCAGCCTGGGCAGTGGCGGTGGTGTCCCTGCTGCCCGGGGTGCCTCCATCCACCTGCCGGGGCAAAGGCAACCAGGTGAGCCTGGAGGTGCCACCAGGGGGTGGGTGACACTTGCAGGGACAGCGTGGCCATATCCCTGCTGCCAGAGGAAGCCAGGGACAGCAATGAGGCCACAGACAGCTGGTGGCTGTCACCCACTGGAGATGTGCCTGTGTGCCAGCACTGCCTGGTGGCATGGCATGTGGTGCCAGGGACACTCAGAGAATATCTCTGGGTGGGCTTTACTTTGTGTTTTGGGGACTTCAGCAAGCCAAGGGTGAGTAGAGGCCCCAACCACCCTGCAAAGCCCCCACCCTCCCAGCGCTGCTGCCAGGGACAGGCTTTGGTGGGCTGAGACTTCGGGGAGCCTCAGGGCTCAGCCTCTTTGGGGCTTTGGGGAGCAGGGCCATGGGAATGGAGGCACCATGTCACCTGGGCCGTGTCTGTGGTGCTGACCCGATGGGGAGCAGAGCCTTCTGCTTCGGGCTTCTTCACAGTCACCGCGTCCGCTTTTGGGGCCGAAGGCTGCAGGAGAAACAGCACAGAGTCAGCAGAGCCAGGCCCTGGGGCACGATGCCAACAGCCCTGAGCGCTCTGTCCATGGCAGGGCACTGGGAGGAGATGACCTTTAAGGTCCCTTCCAACCCAACCGCTCTGATTCTGTGTTCCTTGTGCACCAGCCCCTGGCAGCCTGCTCCTCTGCAGGTGCCACACACAGGATGTGAGTGTCACAAACAGCAGGGCTGGGCTGCTGCCCTGGGCAGATGGGCACCACCCACAGTCCCCTGTGACCCATACACCCCAAATGAGGCCTGCTGCTCTGTCTCTGGGATTTTTTGGATAGATTTATAGACACCATGGATAAGGACAAACTGTTCTTCCGAAGCTGAGTGAGACCCACCAGACCAGTTTCACCCATGTGCCGCAGCCATTTTGTGACCTGTACCAGCTCCTGGTGGCTCTGGATACAGCCAGGGTGTCAGAGCCTCGGGAGTGGACCCAGGCTGCCAGCACTGCCCTGCTGCAGGGAACTGGAGCTGCCGAGGGCTCCTGCACGGGGGATGCTTCTGCTCAGCACTCCTGAGCCAACAGCGCCCTGCCCACACCGGCCCTGGAGCGGATCCCCCGCGGCCACAGCATTGAACACTCCACACCAGGCTGTCCAGGCTGGCTCAGAGACAGCTCCCTCTCATTCTGCAGCTCTTTCTGGGCTCCAGGTCTGGACTAACCACGGCAGCCCTGGCCAGTGCTGGGGACTTACCTGCAGGGCTGGAGGTTGCCCTGGGCTGGCTGGGCTGGAGGTGGCCCCGGCCCAGCAGAGAGACAAGGCCACGTGGAGCTGGGGCTGGCTCTGCTGTTGCAGCCCCATGCGTGCACTCGGCCCCACACACATGCACATGCAGTTTTGTTAGCCCTGCTATGATCCCTCTCAGCTCAGAACGACCCTCCAGGAGCTCCAGAGCAGCTCCACGAGGCCAATCCCGCCCAGCCCCGGCATGACCAGAGAGGTTAGTGGGCAGCACACGGCTCTGCACTACACAGACTGATCACTGAATTCATGCAGGACACGAGGACAGCCCCGGTGGTTAGTGCCACGTGCTGTGCCCTCCCTGTGGCACACATGCTGCCGGGGGCTGAGGGCGGGGCAGCCAAACGCAGGGACTGAGAGGTGACAGTGACTTCTCCTGGTTAGCAGATGCACGAAGCACACGACGGAGCCATGCAACACAGACACAGCGTGCACCGGGCAGGAGCGGGGGGTGGCAGCCAGCATGCTCCTCCAAGCCAGCCGGGAGCACCGGGCACAAGGGACACGGAGGCACGATGGCACCGGGCCAGCCCCGGTGAAGGGCGTCCCTGTGTACCTCTGGCTGGGAGACATCTGGGCTGGGCTGGGAGACCTTATCCCTGCCTTTGACATCCACTTCCAGTCCGGGAACTACTTTGTCAGTGTGCTGGAGGGAAACCAGGCCCTCGTCCTCCGTTTCGCTCTTGTCCTTGTCCAGCTCGGGCAGGCTCCGGGAGATGTCCTCAAAGGCTGTGCCGTGGAAGTCCCCGATGACGGTGAAGTCCACCTCCGCTTCCAGGCTGGAGGTCGAGCTGACCGTGATGCTGGAGCACTTGCGCTCGATGGCCAGGTGGTTGTCCTTCAGGAAGACCGAGTCCTTCTCCTGGTCGGGCTCCTCGTCGCCGGTGTCGCTCTCGGGGGCCCTGTGCCGGGGTGGTTTCACCCTCTCCTCAGGGCCCTCCCTCACGCCCGCTCTCTGAAGGAGACACAATTGTGGAGAGACGGGGCCCGTGAGCACCACGGGGATACGGCGGGAGGAGGAGGAGGAGGAGAAGGAGGAGGAGAAGGAGAAGGAGGAGGAGAAGAGGAGGAGAAGGAGGAGGAGGAGGAGAAGGAGGAGAAGGAGGAGGAGAGGGAGGAAGGCTGCAGCAAACATCACAGAGTAGAGTCAAACACAACTCAAGCACGGAGACCGAAACCTTTCTGACAGCAGCGGCTTTGCTGGGGGAGAGAAGGCGACTCAATTGGATTGTGCCCAAAGTCTGGTGGCAACGAATCATCTCAAAAAGGCTCGGTCACATGAAATAAAAGCTCGGCCAGCTTGGAGGCACTCCAGTGCACTGGTGGAAGCAGATGGATGCAAAACAATGGGTCTGATAGGAGACATTGAGAAAGAGCTCAGACGCAGGGCTGTTGGATGTCAGTGACTCAAAACAACAAACAAGGGAAAGAAAGAGAGAAGAGTTTGAAAGGAAAGGGCCCATCAGCCAGGCACGGTGAGGGGGAAGCAAAGGAGGGTGCCAATTCCACTGAGGAGGAGTGAGCCAATTCCACTGAGCATCCTGAGGAGCATCACTCCAGGGGGAGGTCCAGCCCAACAGCTGCCCTGGGGTGAGTCTGCCCCACTGACACCACCTGCCTCTCCAGAGGCCTCGGGTGACTCTCAGGGTGACCTGGTCAGTGTAATTGACAGCACGGCCAGAGCCAAGGGATGACCTCCCTCCATCCACTCTTCTCCAGACACAGACATACCTCTCAACTCCGCCATCGGAGGGAATGTGTCCCCTTGCCACGCTTTGCCATGAAGCCATGGGAAATCTAGACCCAGTCGTCCCTTAGGAACAGCTCTAAGCCCACCAATGCCAGAGGAAACCTCAGCTCCTGGCCTCTGCTCCCAGCGTTTGCAGCCAGAGCCATCCTCCCACGGCCAGGCCAGTGCTGGCACACCCCTCCCTTGGCACTGCGGGAGGTTGAGAGGTATGGGGGAAACACAGGGTGTCCAGCAGCCCTGGAGGAACACCTGCACACACGTGTCAGGGCAGTGTGTCTGACCAGTACATACAGAGAGCCCTGCAAGGGGAGCGGAGGGGCAGCACAGCCCTGGCCGCGGGGCGAGCGCTCGCACTGCCGGGAGAAGCACTTAGCAAAACAGCACTGAGACCTGTGAGACCACTGGAACAGCAGCCTTTACACTCTCTTCTTTCAGGCTGGATTTTACTGATGGGTCACATAAATCCTTTTCTTCCCCACTTGGTTCCTGAGATTTGCTCTGGATTAGAGAAAAGGGTTAGTCGGAAGGAAATGAACTCTGCAGGAATGGCTCTAGCGCTCACGAGAGCGAGGGAAGCTACTCCATCACCTGGGCACCAGCTTGCTGAAGGCAGGGCAGGGCGGGAGCTAAGCGAGAAGGGGCATCGACCAACGTAGGAAATGCAGGGGTGAAGCTGGAAGCGTGGGCACGCCGCTGCCGGGGCCGCGTGCCCGTGACAGTCCCAGCTCCTCCAGCCACCCCCCGTGCCCTCTCCTGCTCCCGGCCACGGAGCTCGGGTGCCCCTCCTGGGTTCAGCGAGCGGCATTCTCCAGGGAGCCAGGATGTTGGGGGGGCGCAAAACAAAAGCTGATGAACCAACTGGGCAGCGGCCGCGCATGCAGCCAGTAAAGCCTGACCACACACACAGACAGAGAGGACAGGGATGCAAAGCGCCTGCTGCCAGTCAATGGATGTGTGAGGAGCCACTGGACACGGGCAGAGCCACAGAACATGCGCACGAACGTCCTGTCCGGACGGGTCAGTGGAGTTACCACGGCCTCGGCCAGGGTGAGCTCGCAGCCGGAGTCGGGCGAGGCCAGCTCAGCACTGTCTTCTTCGTGCTCAGGGTCAACAGAGACATCTTCCTTCAGGGAGCGAGGCTCAGAGGTGTCTCCTGAAGCTAAGGAGCCCACACTGGACACAGGTCCCACTGCAGGGGGTGAGGCGAGCCCGGTGCTCAAAGGCACATCCTGTGCCAGATTTGTCTTCCCCGTGGCTGTCACCGGTGTCTCAGCTTCAGGCACATGCTCCTGTCCCTCCTGGGCCGCCCTTCGCTCCTCTTCGCTTTGCTCAAACATCTTGATCTTGGAGGCTACGGAGGTTTCCCTGTAGGTCTTGCTGTCCTGCTGGTTTCCTGGGGCCACACTGGCATCCCCGTGCTCCTGGGACACAGCTCCTGCCAGCCCAGCCACGCACAGCGGCACCCCAGGCTCCGCTGGATGTGTCCCAGCACTCAATTGCCCTGCCCTGCCTTCACTCACCAGGGCAGAGAGCTGGGATGTCTCGCTTCCTTGGCACAATCCTGCTGCAGGGGACTGCAAGTGTGGGACATCAGCAGCTTCTCTGGGAGGAGACCCATCCTGCAGTGGCTGCCCCAGAGCCAGGTCACTGTCCCCAGTGCTTTCTCTGACTGCCCAGCTCCCACCCTGTGGATCTTGTCCCACATTAAACTCTGAGTCCCGGTGTGGCTCTTGTGCTTTGGGATCTGCAGTGTGGAGAGGCCCTCCAGCCATCGGGCCCTCTTGGGGCAGGTCTCTCAGGATGGTCTCAGTCTGGTGTTCTGTTTCTTCTGCCTCGGGGGGCAGCTCAGCCATGCCAAGGCTTTTGTCACAGGACAGTTCCTCCATCCCAGAGCCTTCATCTTGTGTCAGCTTCCCTGACCCTGAGCCCTGAAAGAGCTCTTGGATCATGGGCTTCTCCTCCTGCAGTGGCTCTGTGGTGGCAGGGATGTTGCTCTGTGCTGTGACAGGGTCCATGTCCTGGGCCACCTCCCTGGTGGCCAGGTCTCTGACCTGGATCGACTCTGCTGCAGTGTCTGTGTTTTGGGGTGGTTCTCCTGTAACAGGACTTGTCCCTTGGTGGTGTTTCCATGAGGCAAATCCCACATTCTGGGATTGTTCTTCAGCTTCAGGATCGGTGCCCCTGGGTAGTGCTGCCTCCATGGAGGGGCTCACACCCTCGGGCATGGCCACCCGTCTGGCAGGGCTGGTGCCCAGGGACAGGGCTGTGCCCTGGGGCTCTGCAGGGGCAGGGCTGGGTTTCTGGGGAAGGGGTGGAGGTGCAGGAGCACTGGGTTTGGCCCCCTCCAACCCCACGGTGTGAGCATGGCCCTGCCGAGACCCAGCTGATGATGGAGGCGACTTGGGCTCTATCTCTTCCATCTGGAGAACCACTCTGGCACTTTCCTCCCTGTCACTGTCTGCTCCAGCCCTTCCTGAGAGCTCCTCCAGTGCTGTGCAGATGTCTGGGGACTGTGCTGGGCTCCCTATGTGCTCCTCAGCCCTGGGGCCATCCCCTGCCAGGCCACACGGCTTCAAGCCTCCCACTGGGCTCTGCAGCTCCATCTCCTCTGGTCCCACCTCCCAGGAACACGGCAGGGCTTCACTTCCCGTGGGTGCTCCCCCAGGCACCCCAGCACCAGGTGCCTTCTCTGGCTGCAGGGACAGCTCTTCCCACCCTGGGAGGGGACGTTCCCCCAGGCTGGTCCCATCACAGCCCATCCCGGGCGGCTCTGGTGCTCCAGTGAGTTTTCCAGAGGCTGTCCTGTGTTGGTGACTTGCTGAGGAGAGGGGTTGGGGTTGGAACCCTTCTGCCATGGGTGCCACGTGCCCAGATGTGTTTACTCGGGCTTCTGGTGTCTCCTCCAAGCCAAGCCACGCACCAGTGTCCGAGACCAGGTGTGTTTTACTGTCCTTCTCCTCCCCCTCTGGATCTCCTAAGTAGATGATCCTCTGGGTTGCAGAAGTCTCTGAGCTGTCGTCACCAGCCTTCACTTTAATTTTCAGGAGCTCTGGGGCCGCGGGTGGCACTCTGCCCTCCTGCTTCCTGAAGGCTGCAGAAGCACGTTCTTTGGAGAGCGCCTCACCTTCTCCCTGGGGAAGCTCTGCCTCCAAAATCTTGGTCATTTGCCTCTCTTCAGGCTGCTGGCAGGGCTTGGGCAGCCCTGGCTCCCTGGTGGCTGTGCCTTTGCCTGGCTCCCCCTCTGCGCTCTCAGCAGGAAGATGTGCCACCCCCGGGCTGGGCTCCCCCCTGCTTTCCTTCTCATAGAGCTCATCCTCCCACACAGACTCAAAATCCTCAGGACTAGCAATCATTTTGGCTTTCTTCCTCGAATCCAGGGCTGCGGCTGCAGGCTCTTCCTGGCCTGCCAGGTCCTTGGCTTTCCCTACCGTCACCTCCACTTTCGTCAGGCTCCCACTCGTGTTCCCCTCCGAGGTCCCTGCACGTGCTTCTTCCGTCTTGGCTCTCAGAGTTTTCCTCAGAGCTACAGCTTCCAGCCTAGGGGCTTCTCTCTCTATAAATACCCAGTGCTCCGAGCCCTGTATTGCAATTGGAGCAAGAAGAGTTAAACGCATCAGACACCCCGGCCCCGACTGCTGCTGGCACGAGTGGCACAGCTGGTCTGCCTGGCATAGGGCTGGCTATGTCATTGTCATCATCATCATCACTGCCATCATCATCATTGTCAGCACTATCATTATTATTATTGTCACTATTATTATTCCTATTGTTATTATCAAGGCCAGAGTTGAGGCTCTGTACAAAGAGCCTGGCGACTCCCTGAGAGAGAGAGGGCCTGGAAATCAGGGGCTGATGTCACACTGGGCATGGAGCCAGTGTCCTCTCTGGGGACAGTGCTCTGCTCTGGCTGGTGGCTCCCTGACACACCTGCAATGCCTGGGGCTTGGCTGGTGGCACAGGTGGGAGTGAAGCTCCCAGCAGACACGGTAACAGCCACCAGGGTCTCTCCGGAGGCAGGGGCACGCAGCTGGCTCTGGCAATTCCCAGGGCTGAGATTTCATTGGAAGCAAGGCCCTGGGTTTCATGTAGCTTCACTCTCAGCTTCATCCATGTGCCCTAAGAATGTGTCAGGCTGCCAAGAGCACAAGCAGGGAAAGAATCCACCTGAAGCCATCAGCAAGGTCCCTTTTCCACCAGATGCTGCAGCTCAGATTCCCCCAAAGGCCACCCCTCCTTTCCAGCTCATCAGGGATATCTCCTCAGAGCCCAGCCACGCTGAAACCAAGAGTTCAGAAACTGTCACTGGGAAAGGTTCCCTGGGAAGAGTAAAAGACCTCGGGCTCAGCAGCAGAACCAAAGGCCACAGAGCATCCTGCAGCACGGACACAGCAGGAATGTCACTGTGCTGCTGGCAGGGGACACCAGGTCACTGCTGCCAGGGACACCTTGTACATCCATGTGCTCATCCATACGTCAGCTAAAGGCCTCGTGAGTGCCAAGGACAAAGCACTGCTAACATCCAGCCACTTCTGGAACAGGAGGTAGGAAATAACTCACAGGAAGAGAGCAGCAGGAGAACATCTGCTCTGTGAGGCAGCTCAGCCACCCCTGGCAGCACGTGGAAGGCAGTGCTGGGCTCCCTGTGGGGCTGGCACTGCCCATGGCACAGCCATGGGGGCAGCAGCGCCAAGGACAGCCCTCGGGGGCACCAGGATGCACTCCAGGCCCAGGGAGGGGGCTGCCTGTCCGATCCCTGCTCCCACCAGGAATGGGGATCCATGGAAAGGTGAGCCTCGCCCCACACTGGGGGCCGGGAGGAATGTTTGGAGCAGTTGCACCCAAAAGGCACATCTAGTGTTTGATACTGGAGAAGGGAAAATGGGGGGCAGAGGGGAGCAGAGCCAGAGGGAGGGAAGGGAAGATAATATTAGAGGAGAGATAGAAAGGAGGAAAACCAGTTACTAGTGGAAGAGATCCCACAAGGAAATCAGAAATCACTGAAAGCCCCCAGCAGAAAAATGCCATTCCCAGCTGCTGCCTTCTCTGCCAGGTGCCAGAGGAAGCAGAACTCCCTTGGCACAGTGCCACAGGCCCTGCGTCCACCCCAGGCTCTGCCAAGATTCCCTCTGCCCCCAAAATCCCCAGGAGCCTGCAGGGAAGCACCCAGGGCTGTGCTGGGGGACAGCTCCCAAGAGAGGGGGGCAGGGGGGTGCCAGCTCCTCGCAGGACAGGCCCAGGATGGGCAGCAAGGGCACCCTCCCGCTCTGGTGCCAGAGGGATCCTTGGCAGGGACTCTGCGCTGGCCTCTGAGCTCTGCAGGAGACCCGAGCCCAGCCCCTCCAGCCGCTTACCCTGCTCCGGCCGCTCCCCCGCTCCCTGCCTCCACGCCTGCCTCCAGCGCAGCTTTTGTTCCTTCCCGGCCCGCGGCGATCGGAACGGAGCCTGCCAGGGTCCTGCCCAGCTGGGTCTGACCCGCGGCAGCAGCACCACCCCGGCCTGGGAGGCTCCGTGGGCAGCCCAGGCCCGTGCCTGGCATGCCCCCATGCCTCCCTCCTCCTGCTCAGCAGCCAGGCTCAGCCAGGACCCTGCTCGCTTTCCTGAGGGTGCAGCAGCTTCTCTCCTGCTCCTGCTCCTGCTCCTGCTCCTGCCCTGCTGTCCCACTGCTGAACCCATTGCCAGCCAGGACAAGGATGGACAGGTTGTGGGCATGTGTACAAATCTCCTCAGCAAAGCTCTCCCATCTCTCTTGCCCGGCTGCAAACCGGAGTCCTTCGGAGGAGACCTTCCCTGGGCAAAGGGGATGAGTTTCTTCAGGCTCCTGCTCTGAGTTAAGGCCCAAGATAAATGTTGTGGATCAAAAAGTCTGAAGCCTGGAACATGTTCATCCACAACAGGACCTCTTGGTCAGTCAGGAAAACCCCAAAGCTTCAGATTTATTTCCAAACCAGCTTCTCCCTTCTCCTCACTCTCGAGATGAGCACAGCCCAGCTCAAGGCACATCTGGCTCCTCCTCGGTGTGATGTGAACTCTGCTCTGGAGGGCTCAGCGCCAGCTCCAGCCACAGCTCAGGGCAGCCCTTGTGTCTCCAGAGCCTGAGGGCTCTGGGGGATGCTTGGAGCCAATCTCTGGATACTGGGGCACATCCCCCAGGGAAGCAGGGCACTTGTGAGCTCTGGAGGTCAGTGGGCTGGAGGATGGAGCCACGGCAGAGCTGCCTCCAAAGGGATGATGCTGGGAAGGGTCTGTTCAGAGACCAGCCTTGACTTCCCAAGGGAAAAGTGACTTTCACACTTCCCTGCTGTCCCTCCCTCCACATCTGCTCTAGGGACAGGAGTGACTGGGACACTCCCACTGGACCAGGCAGCACAAGAGACTGAAGAGGTGACAGCAGGGAGCAGAGACAGCCTCTGCCCTGCCAACAGGGGCCACCGCCTCGGAGAGCCCTGGGCACGTGGGAGGCTTCTCCCCTGGGCACCCCTCAGTGCCCCTGCTGCCCTTCTCTGCTCTGAGGGAGACCCAGCTCACCTGCAGGGAAAGCACGAGCCTCAGGCAAGGATAAAGAGGGAATCTGAGATGGTGGGACAGCACAGGGAGCTGGAGAGGCTCTGGGCACTGCCCAGCCCAGCGTTCCTGCCCTCCAGCAGGAATGGGACAGAGGGGTGCGAGTGACTGGGGTGACAGAGCACCCAACCTCAGTGGGCCTGAGGGCCCAGGGCCCGTTCTGGCAGGGATGAGGGCTCCAGGCTCTGCACATGTGCCATCCTTGTGCCATCATCCTTTGGGGCCATGAATCTCTCCTGGAGACCACGGGCTCTGGCCTGTGGGGATATGTGGGGACATGTCAGGGCCGAGTCTCAGTCACAGATGCCTGGAGAGAAACCACTGGTGAGGCCACCTTAGCTCCTGCACCCCAGCTCAGGCAAGGCACGCCTGCCTCAAGAGATGTGTGTGCATCTCACAGCTGCTGCTTCTGTCCTCCAGCTCTGAAACACGGGGATGTGGAGGGTGCCAGCATGGACCAGGAGATGCTGCTGCTCCACTGAAGGTGCCACATCCTTGCTGAAGCCCAGGCTGTGCCCAAGCCCTCCCTGACACCCATTCTGCCTCCTGGGGACTGCTTCAGCCAGCCCAGCTTCAGGCTCCTGCCTGTGCTAGTGACTTCTGCAGGGACTGAGGGACATCCACATGGAGCAAGAGTGTGCCCAGCCTGTCCCCCTCCCCTCTGCCTCTGCCCCTCCCTGGGGTGCTCAGGCAGGACAAGTGTCCCAGCACTGCATGTCCTTGTGGCAAGGCTCAAACCCCAGCCTGCTTCTGCTCAGTGAAGGCACCACTCTTGGCTGTCCCCTCCCTGAGCTACACCCACACACAGAGGGTGCTGAGAGCTCACACCCCTCATGCTGATGGAGCGTGAGCTGGCTGTGCACAGGCAGGGCTCCAAGGATGCCTCCAAGGATGCCCTTTGTCAGGGTGCCTGGGCCTAGGGAATTCCAGCTGCAGCCAGGACAGCCTGAGGCTGCTGGAGCAGCCACCCAGGTGTCCAGGCCACCGGGTCACCCCTACCTGGGGACCCTCAGCACTGGGCTCCAGCACGGCCCCACACCAGCACTGGGAGCTCTCTCCAGGACCACATCCCAGAGCCCAGCAGGAACAGCCAGGGGAGGGGTCTCACCAACAGCCCTGTCCTGGGAGGGGTCCTGCCTGTCACCAGAGAGGGTACACACCCACAGGCAGCTCTGCTCAGAGGGCACAAGACCCCTCGGCAGGCTGGGGACCCCCACAGTGAGAGTGAGGGGTGGGGGGGAAAGGGGATGGTGACAACCTCAGGAGAGGAGACAAGGCTTTTCTGCGTGAAAGACTCCATGCTTAGGGAAGCTCCATGCTCAGATGCAAAATCGTCTAAGGTGTCCTCTTCCATCGTCTGTGCCAGCACGGAAACCCCAGCACCCACGGGGAGAGAGAGAGGGAGACAGAGACAGAGAGACAGAGACAAAGAGAGAGAGAGAGAGAGAGAGAAAGGGAGAATTTGAGAAGGAATGAAGGAATAAAGGGTGGGCCAGTGAGTGGATGGATGAATGGATGGAAGGATGGATAGATAGATGGACAGAGGTCACAGCTGTGCCAGCTCTAGGTGCTCCATCGACATCTCTGCACCTGATACACTCCATGGTAGCAGCAGTGTGGGGGAAGCCTCTCTTCCTCTTCCCAGCCAAGCGCTTTGCTGAGGGCCCAGAGCCCCCCTGCAGCCCCCATCTCTGGGCAGGGCTGGGGCCCAGCAGGAGCACAGGCACATCCCGAATTCCCTGCAGAGCCTGTGCCCTCTCCATGGCAGGGGGCAGCCAGAGCAGAGCAGCCCCACAGGCAGCACCCACCCTCCCGGAGCCACGTCCCTGCTGCGGGCACAGCGCTGGCCCAGAGCCCCACCGAGGGTCCCCAGCAGGGACAGGGCATCCAGGCGGGCAGTGGGGACACTGCTGTGGCATGCTGCCTGCACAGGGCCCAGCTGTGCCACGCCCATGCCCCTCCAGCACGGCAGGCTCTGTCCTGGCACCCCAATGCCAGTGCTCTCCCGTCACCCCCGTGGTCCCAGTGCAAAGCCAGTGTGCAGAATGCCCAGAAGGGAGGACGTGGGTGTGGGATGCCAGCATGGCACCACTCATCTTCCACCTTCTCCCACCACCCGGGTTCCACTGCTCAGAGCACCACGGGGCACCTCTGCACAGGGGCCTGGTCCTGCTCTGCCGGGGACACCCCCGGGCAAGAGCTGTGCTGGCACTGCCCCACAGGCTGCTCCTGAGAAGGGTCAGCAAAACCCCTCCCCATGGGCCACCAGAGCCACAGGTACCTCTCAGATAGCCCCAAAACAGCTGCAGACAATGGCTGTTCAGTGCCCCTGCCCCCCAGCAGTGAAAATGGTCCAAAAGCTCAGAGACAACACCCCTGTCCCCAGCACCTCACTCCCACCGTGCTTCCTCAGGGGAGCACAGGAGCAGAGCCCCCGAGCTGAGGGACTCCTCCCCAACAGATCCTGATCTTCTCTGGAAGAGAAGCAGCAGAACGAACCTCAGTGGCCTTTTCAGGGGTTCCCTTTGGCGTTTCATCCTCGTGCTTGGGCGAGGAAGAGGCTGGTGAGGAAGGCAGCCTCCTGTCCCGGTCCCTGTGAACCAGTTTGCTGTTGGGCTCCTTCAGGGTCCGCTTCAGCTCATTGATGCTGGCCTGATGCTTCAGCAAAACATCCTCTGGCTTGTCTAAAAACTTGGGAAGGAGAGAGGAAGAGAGAGGTGGTTAAAGCAGCAGCCAAGTCCAAAGGGATGAGCAGGGGCACTGGGAGGGTTGGCTTCACACTGGGCTGGAATTTAGGGTGTCAGGAGCCAAATGAGGAGCGCAATGGAGCACCCTGGTGTGCAGGTCACACTGCAGGAGAGGGAGCAGCTCTTTCACGGCAGCCAGTGGCAGAAGGGCAGCACAGGGCTGAAGATGTGTGGCACGTGAAGGGCACGGCATGGCCTGATGGCATCTCCAGGGCTCCGTGTCCTCTTGGCTGGGGACAAGCTAAAGCCTCCTGGAGGGGAGAGTGGGCTCTCCCTCAGGATCAGTGAGGAGTGGGGCCCTGCTGGAAGCACCAGCAGCCTGTGCTGCTCTCTGGTGCCAGGCACAAGGGAGCCCGGGCTCCATCACAGGAGGGCAGGCATTTCCAGCAGAGCTCCTCCAGAGCAGGCTCTGACAAAGGGATGGAGGTCCAGGGCTGGGCAGGGATGTCCAGCACAGATCCAGGCCTGGATCCCCATGGAGCAGCCCACGGTGGGGTGGGATGGGGTGGGTCTGATCTGCTGTGGAGAGAGGACAGCTCAGAGCGCTCGGGGGAGAGGGGCAGGTGTCGGAGCGTGGCTCGGTGAGGGCACAGGCGCCGGGGTGGCCCCCCTGGTCCCGCCGCAGAGGTGGGCAAACCGGCTCCCAGTAGGAACCCGGCTTCTGCCTCCAACCCAAACCCAAAGCTCTGCTGAGGTGCAAAAGGAGGCCCCTAAATACCACCCCGGTACCTCCTCGGCAACAGAGCAGAGACCCCTGAGAGTCCCAGGAAAAGCCCCACCAAATTTTCCAGCCCCGCTCAGGAGAGCTCCCGCCCCGGCCCCGCATGTCCGAGCTGAGGAGGGCTCAGGTGTGCCCACCTCTGGGCTGGGCGCAGCACATGCACATGCAGTGGGCAAGCAATGAGGCGGGCGGGGGTCGGGGCCGGTGCCCACCCCCGGCGGGGCTGCACGGGGCGGTGCCAGCGTGGGCAACCCCATCCCCTGGCCGTGCTGGCTCCCGCTGGCAGCTCCCGCTGGGATCTCTGCTCACACAGGGGATCCCCCAGGGAGCAGCTCTGGATTTGAGGCCGGGACAGATCGTTCCTGAGGGGCCACCACAGGCACAGTTTGTGCAGGGAGGGCTCAGCCTCCCTCTCTGCCCGGCCCCTCTCAGGGTGGGCAGGCACAGGGCTGGTGTCAGTGCTGGCTCCCCAAGCAGCTCTTGGCCCCTGTGGGGGTGGGATGGCAGCCACAGCGTTTGGGGAGCCCCAGGCCAGCTCTCGGGGGGCTGCAGGAGAGCTGGGTGGGGGGGATGAGGCAGTTTGGGTCAGGCAGGAGCAGAGCATGGTCGGGTGCCAGCAGAAGGATGGGACTAGCTCCACAGGAGAGGAGACACACGGCGAGGACATGGCGGGGTCAGGAACACGAGCAGAAGCCAGGTCATCCCAATGGGCCAGGGGCTCTCCTGCCCTTGGGAGGGCTCTTGCTCACAGGTACGATCAGAACCACCTTACTTAGTGGGATAGAAGATGCCACAGCTGATGCCCAGCTGTCTGTTCCTCGGGCTCTGCCAGCACCCAACCCCCCGCCCGGTGCATCTTGTATTCCAGTAAATAGGGTGACACACGGACTTGTTTTGGGAAGGATGGACAATATGATGCACCAATGAGGACTAAGATATTCCAGAGAGCGAATACCTCCTGCTTGTGCCTGGGGGTTGTTTCGTGCTCCGGCTGGCAGCAAAGAGAGGGTTAAAAGTAACCAGCAGGGTCAGTTGAGGGCACTTGTCACAAACACCACAGTTAAGTTGATGGGCTGGTAGGGACCCCCCTCCCCTCCCAGCACGGGGCTGAAATGGGCTGGGACAGCCCAGGCACCAGGGCAGGAGGGGTGGGCTGTGCCCAGGCAGTGGTGGGCACTGATGTGCTCAGCCTGTCCCCATCCCCATCCCTGCCCCAGAACCGGGCTGCTCCCAGGTCCAGCCCTGCCAGGGCATGAGCCTTGAGACCACCTGGAGGGCTCTGGGGAGTCAAGCCAAACCCCTGTGGCAGCTCCACTTCCACCGGTGGGGCCAAGAGCCCCATCCCAAGGGTGCCACCAGCCTGGGGCACAGCTGACACCGAGAGGGCTGCAGGCACCCTGCACCAAGGTGACCCTTCCTGCCTGCAGCCCGGGCCCTGCCTGCCAACCCCTCCACCCCCACCCTCCTTTGCCCACCTCGGCTGTACCTTCAGCTCCTTGATCTTCGTCGGGGTGGTCACCTCCTCATCCTCCGTCTCAGAGCGTCTCCTGCTGCCAAACTCACCGTCCTCATCCTGCTTCTCACCCTCGGGCCCGGCGTCGTGGTTCTCGCTGACGGAGGCTGGGCGCGAGAACTCTGCCCGCGGGGGACAGCCGGGTCACCCCAGCCCTGCCCCTGCCAGCCCTGCCAGCCGTGTCACCCCAGCCCTGCCCCTGCCAGCCCCTGCCAGCCGTGTCACCCCAGCCCTGCCCCTGCCAGCCCTGCCCCTGCCAGCTGGGTCACCCCAGACCTACCACCCCTCTCCTGCCCCTGTCCCCCTGCCCCTGCCAGCTCACACCTGGGGCAGACAGTCCCAGGGGTCCCAGGGCACAGGCCCACAGGGGGTGATGTGTCCCTGAGCTGCCTGACACCAGCCTTGCCATATCCCCCTGCTCATGCAGAGCCTGAGCTACCCCGTGGGAAGGGGCCAGCCCCTGTGCCAGGGGATGTGGCTGGGGACAGCCTCCAGAAGGAAGCCTTCCCCTCGTGGCTGGCAGCGCTGCAGTGTCCCTCCCGTGTCCCCGTGGCCGTACCTCCGTCCAGGCTGCGGGACATGGTGTAGCGCTTGCTGGAGGAGCGCTCGAAGAAGGGCGCGGGGCGGTCGATGAGGGCGCTGGCCTGGCGCGTCTGCGCCTGCGTGCGCCCACTGTACCGAAACTTGGAGCCCATCACCAGGAAGCCCTTGGGGGGTGGCTCTGGGGACACCAGCCTGGGGGTCACGGGGGGGGAGGGTGTCAGCGAGCCCCGGTCGGGCCCCCCGGCACCGCCCCCCACGTGCACCCACTGCGGTAGGAGCAGGAGCGTGGCTGCCTCGGGGAAAGGAGGCCTGGAGAAGGCCTGGAGGAGGTTCCTCACCTGAAGAAGGTGTGGTGCTCTATGCAGACCTTCCAGAGCCTCTTGGCCGAGCGGTGGTTGGGCAGCTTGAAGCCAATGGTGCTCTCAAACTGTTCGTACTTGGGGGAGACACAGACAGCCTGTTACAGGCACATCCTGCCCCGGGGGACGTGGCAGGACAGCACCTTGGCAAGGCCCTCGGGTTCCCCTGGCAGGAGCCGTGACCGTGGAAAACACCCCCAAAAATCTTCAAATCTGTGCTGGGACAGTCCATGCCCAGCACCATGCCCAGCAGGGTGATGGGATACACCCCACACCTCTGGCCCCAGCACTTTCTTCAGCTGTAAATGGCTTTTCAGTGCAAGGTAAATTCCCTCAAGAAACAAAAAGCTTTTACAGCTGGTTTGGTCTGAGGGCATCACTCCCAGGTGTGCTGTCCTTGCCCTGCAGCCTGCTGGAACACGTGGGTGGAAATGCATTTTCCCACCATAAAAGAGGGAAAATAAAGTATGAAAATTAATGAAAAAGCTTCTGGATTATTTTTTGTGAAGATGTGACAAAAGTGGCCCTCAACCCCCATTCCTGGACAAGCACCCTGTGCCAGCAGGGTCACGGTGTCTGTCAGGGATGGGATCCTGGGGTCCCTCAGCTGCTGAAGTCACGAGAGCACAGGCAAGAAAATCCATGCCAGAGGAGATGTGCTCTCTTGGCCAGCATGGTCATAAATGTGGGACCCTCGGAGCAGAGACCGGAGCCAGGTGAGGAAATCCTCACCATCAGCCGCAGTCCCTCAGGACAGGCACCCAGGGGCTGCACCAGTGCCCTGGCACCCACCTCCCCCGGGCGGATCTTGATATAGAAGTTGCTCCTCTTGTAGGAAATCTTGAGGATCTTGGGCCAGGCGAAGCGGTTGATGCGCAGCCGGTCCCTGTAGATGAGGAGGCCGTTGGCGCAGACACCCAGCATGATGTCGATGCCCTCCGAGTCCTGGAGGAGGCAAGGGGACAGGAGGGGACAGCTCAGCAGTTGGGCAAGCACCAGCCTGGCCAGCAGTGCCACATCCTTCCTGCAGAGCTCTGCGGGGGCCTGGCTGGCAGAGGGGGGCACTGAACCCCAGGCTGGTGGGGGTTGATCTCCGGAGCTTCTCTGATGCCACGCAGAGCCATGCCAGGAGCCTTCCCTGCGGGAGGAAGGGTGGGCGGGCGCAGGCTGGGAAGGGGCAGCGCTCTGGCAGCCCCCAGCCCCGTACCTTGGCGTGGTGCAGGTCCACCCCGTACATGGAGAGCTTCTTGGCGTTCTCCAGGAAGTGGATCTCCGCTTCCCCGGGGGTCATTCCCCTGCAGGGACACAGAGAGGGGGACACGTGGCCGGGCGCCCCAGGGCCGTGGGGCAGCAGTCCCGCGCTGTCCCCTCCCGGGGCTCACCGGTAGGTCTTGTGCAGCTCCATGATGCGCTCCTCCAGCTCCCGCGTCTGGTTGGGGGCGAAGCGCAGCTCGCTCACGTAGTTGCCCACGTGCTCCTCGGTGTCGTGGTCGCCCAGCTCGGCCTGCACGGCGTAGGAGCCCAGCAGGGCGTGGGTGACGAAGGAGCAGGGCAGGCGCCCCGTGATGATGTCGGCGCGGAGCTGCAGGCACAGGTAGTATCTGCAGGAGGGGCACAGGGTCAGAGCGGGACAGGGGAGAGGGCTGCGGCTCCCCAGGGAGGGATCTGCTGCCCCCCTGGGCAGGCTGGTGCTTCCTGGGAAGGTCTTTGCCCCCCTGGAGCAGGCTGGGGCTCTCCAGGAAGGAGACTTGTGCGCCCCGCAGCAGCCTGCAGCTCCCTGGGAGGGAACCTGGTGCCCTCTAGAGCAGGGAAGGACTGCCTGGGAAGGAGGCCCGTGGTCCTCACCTGGTGATGTCCTCTGTGAGCTGGGCAGGGTCTGGGGGGTAGAACTTGACAGTGAAAGCGAAGTTCCAGGGCCCACCTGGGGAGGGGAGAGAGCAGTTCAGGAGAGCACCCACGTCACTGCTCACGGGGCACAGGAGCAGCCACGTGCCCACTGAGGATCCTGCTGCTCCCTCCACACATTGTGCAGGGCAGGGGCCAGGGGCCTCCAGAGGCTGCCAGGGGCACAGCCCTTGGGACTCCAGCACGACTTGGTGAGCTGGGGCCAGCAAAAAGCTGGGGCCAGCAAAGCATCACAGCTGCAGGAGCCACGAGCTCTGTGTCCCAGCAAAAGCCTCCTGTGTCCCAGAAGGTGACACCTTGGGCAACAGCTCTTCTGCCACTCCAGCGAGGCAACACCATGGCAAAGGCACCCCAGGAGATGCCCCAGAAGGGCCCCTCCCACTCTCCCCCATCATCCCTGTCCTCCCTGCTCGGGGCAGGTGGTGCCCAGAGCGGCACCAAGTCCCAGCCAGCTCTCCAGTGGCATAGACAGGGTCCTTCGTCTCCCTGCCTCTCACGAGTAAGAGAAGAGGTGGGTAACAAACAGCTGAACAAGCAACAGTGTCCCTGTCCCCAGGCTAGCTGCCAAAGGTCCCCTCTAGGGCAGGTGGGGAGGTGACCTGCCACAGGACAGCCACACTGAGCCATCCAGGAGCCCCATGGGACACCCCAGGGCCAGGGAGGACGGATCCTCCCCGGGCACTTACTGCGGATCTGCTTCTTGATCTCCTTGGAGGGGTCCAGCCAGTTCTGCAACGAGGAGACAGCAGGTCAGGGGGGCCTCCACCTTGGTGGGGGGGGCTGCAGAGGGACCCCCCATGCTCACCTTCTGGCTGTCCGAATCACAGAAGGTGAGGCCGAAGTAGTCCTTCTCCAGGAGGTTGAGGTGCTCGCACACCATGTCAAAGAGCACCTGGCCCCGGGCGTGTTTCTGCCAGAGACATGGACAGATGATGGTCAGCTGGTCCTTGGGCTCCTGGACACCCTCCAGGTGACCACCAAAATGTGCTCTCACCCAGCGTGGCCTTCACCATGTCCCAGCCCTGCAGCCCTGGGATCACCTGGGTATCTCCACAGTGGTGCCAAAGGGTGTCCTGGGGCTGCAGGGATGGGGCACTGCTGTGGGCACACCCAGGTGGTCCTGGGGCTGCAGGGATGGGCTCCTGGTGGCAGTGGTGGCTGGGTCCTCAAGCACAGCATGACAAACGAGCCACCAAGAGCCAGAGCCATGTGGAGTGATGGAGACTGGTATCAATGAATCCCAGAATGGTTTGGGCTGGAAGGGACCTTGAAGATGGTCCAGTGCCACTCCCTGCCATGGGCAGGGACACCTTCCACTGCCCCAGGCTGCTCCAAGCCCCAGTGTCCAACCTGGCCTTTGACTCCAGGGAGGGGAACTGAATTCCCCTGAACTTGCCTTCTTTACCAGTGGCACCAAGGCCCAGGCTTGCTCATGGCCATGGAAGAACAACCCTTCCCAAGTGCGTATCTCCCCTATTTCCAGCCTGGCAGCTCCTATCTCCCCTCTCCAAGGCATCTACTCACTGGAGCACTGCCACAAGGTGCCCCCAGGATGGCAGCCCAGGGCACCAAGCAGCACAGCCTGGGCTCCTGCTGCCCTCCACAGCTTTTCCAGCAGTGGCCATCACCCTTCCTGGGTCTCCTCCCTCCTTCTGACCCTGAAGGCAGGGGCTCACCCATGGAATGTGCTGAGGTGTCACACTGAACAGTTTGACTCCCTGTTGGATTTTTACTGAATTAAGGTTTAATTTAAGCACATGGACAAGGCACAACTATTCCAACAGGGTCTGCCAGAAAAAAAAGAAGAAATATAGCACCAGCATTCCTACCCCAAAGCCTCTCCCCTGTGTGGCTCTTTTAAGGGGCAGAGTACCACATCCTTGGGTGACAGGGTGAGGGGCATTGCTCTGCTCAGCCTGCACCTGCAACCTGACATTCTCCTGCCATCCCAGTTTGCTTGGCCATTGCTCTGGGGACAGCCAGGGGAAGGATGACTGCCAGGGCTCGTGAGCCCCTGGGATGCTCTGCTCCCTTCCTTCTTCAGGAAGATTTCCATCTTTCCACAGCTCTGTGACCAATTTTACTGCTCAAGTGACAGCAGGGCTGCTGGAGCACAAGGACTAAAGGCCCTGCTCCCATGCCATGGTCAGGGGTCAGACCCCCAGCCCCTTGGGCTGCTCCCTGCTCCACCCCCTCCGTTCATCAGTCCAGGCAGCCGAGCCCTGGGGCAGGCAGGACCCACAGGCAGGGCTGCTCTGTGCTGCCAGCAAACACCCCTGTGGCCCTGGCCAGAGCCAGGGCAAAGGCTCTCAGATCCCTGAGGTTTGGGCTCCTGAACAATCTCAGCTTTTCATTTTTAAGCAAAACTCTCAGTCCTTAAAAATGCCCCTCCCTCCCTCCTGGCTCATGGTGTGGGTTGGAGCAGCGCTACCTTTCCAGCCTGGGGACAGGAGACAGCAGCAAGTGCTGGAGATGGAAACAGGGGCTGCTGGCATGTCCTTCTGCTCCCTGCAGCCTTGTCCCCCTGGCAGGGCCACCAGAACCTTCCACAAACACCAGCCCTGACTCCTGAGTGAACCATGGGTGTTCCCCAGCTGTCCTGGAAGGGAGAGGTGCCTGTGCTGATGGTGGCTGAAGCAGCCCTGCAGCATCTGCCAATGCTCAGGTGGCCACCACCAGCTGTGTGTCCCCTCTGTCCCTCCCTGCAGCCACTGCCAGCTGTGTGTCCCCTCTGTCCCTCCCTGCAGCCACTGCCTGGAGCCTCAACAGCCAGAGCGAGCTCTCTCCCCAGCCATTAAGCTTCTGACTTAGACACTGTTTTCTCTTGTGAGTAGCTGCCAAATTTGGTTTCACTGGGACAAAATTCCCTGTAAGGGTCTTTCTTTCCAGATTTTAATTCTTTCTGAAATTTTAGCTTAAATGGCTATTCTTACGGGTGCTTTTTTCCTCAGGAGAGAGGTACTACAAAGCTGTCCTAGGAGGAGCCCTGTCCTTGAGGACTCTCTGGACTGGGCAGGGTCCCAGGAGTGTCCCCTCCTTAGTGCCAGCACAGGCCCCAAATCCGGGACTCACCTCCACCTCGCACTCATACTCTGAGGCATCGAGCAGGGTCACCCTGCACAGGGCACTCTTCACTTTCTTGGTGGTTTTCTGGGGTGACTTCTGGGTCTTGCTGGGAGTTGTTTTGTCAGAGAGTCCATCGGTCTCGCTGTAGTCCTTGTCCTCCATGTCTGTGCCCTGGAGCGGGGACACGCAGAGGGTTACCTGGCACCGTGGCACAGGGCAGAGGGGACAGGCTCTGCACGGCAGCTGGGGAGGGGCAGTTCCCAGCCCAGGCCAGATCCACCAACCCACACTGCCAGCACAGCCCAGCTCCCTGGAAAATGGACATCCGGGGTCAGGTCAGCACCCAAACCCTCCCTGCCCAGCCAGCAGCTCAGCAGCTCAGCTCCCCGGCAGCTCCACAGCCCCCACGGCTGCCGCCGGGGCTCCCGGCCCTGCCCGGGCCGGCTCGGCTGGGCACTCGGGAGCCGTGCCCCGGCC